>JAJOZX010000084.1:257500-370000 GCA_023014485.1 Bathynomus jamesi
TTCAAAAGGTTAAGTAGTTTTTTGTTGTAGAATTTCTTTTTAGCAAATTATTGACTGCAATTCCCAAAGTGCATTCCCAAATCATTAAATATATTTCTGACATGGAAGGTCTCGTTATTTATAAATTTTGGACGGTATGTAAGATAAATACGTAATAAAGAAGCCCTAAGTGATTTTTTTTTAACGGGGTCATGGTAGCCAGAAAATTCGATCTTCCTGCCACCCGAAATGCATTAAATGGCGAATAGACCCACCTGAAAGATTATTACCGTCCTTTGGTGTCCTCCGTCAGAAGGACACATTATTTTTAAACTGTGATATATTGTAGTCAGAGATGAGCAAGATACCTTAAGAAATGTATCTTATATACAAAATACAAGATACAAGCTTATTATGTATCAAAGAAACAAAATAGATACTTTTAAGAAACGGGTGAGATACAGAAATACAAGATACATATCTAAGATACTTTTCTCGATACAAGATACTTCTCTAACCAATTTAACCCTTTAACGCCGACTGGGTTGAATACGTACCGTTTCAAATACACGCATTTAGACTTAACCCTACAAAAAAGTTTGGCGTTAAAGGGTTAAGTTTAGAGACTAGAAATAATAAGGAAAAATAACTTTAAGTCATTTAAATCAATGATTCCCAACCTGTGGAACTCTTTTACGTGGTAAGCAAAAGGGTTATAAATATGAAGCTTACTAATTGCTAATTACTTTGATAATAATGGTTTCAAAATTAATATTAGTTGCAAATAAATAATCCGCAACCTTTCCGACTATAGGTTTACATACTATTCAATTTGCAGTCCAAGTAGATTTTAGATTATTTAATGGTAACGTGCATGGCCAAAATCAAGATTTTGATTTATCATAGTACAAATGTCGATTTGTCACTAGAAGAAATACAACTTTTAAAACAAGGCTTAAAATTCAAGGTTAATCACTGTAGGCCCCTCTCTACGGTTTCTGGTTAGGTGGTACGTTAGGGCGGAGCGTTTTTACACTTTTTTCGATTTTTGTTTTGTAGTAGCGCGGAAAAGTGGCTCTTCCACGTCAAAAGTGAGTGTGCAAAATCTCAGAGATCTGCAATAATATCTTCTGCCTCTGCACGCGCGTTGAAAATCCAAAAAATGCGCCAAAATACGCATTTTTTAAAATATTTTCTTATAGTTTTAATTTTCATCCTACCTTCTTGTAATAACGAGGAAAAGCATCCTAAAGGTTTATTTTAGAATGGTTTTAAATATTTTTGTCCTGCGATAATTTCTTCTGCCTCCGCAAACGTTCCAAAATATGGGAAAATTTACATAAATAGCATATTTTATAATGACGCTATTATGGTCAACTTCGGCCCTACACCACAGTTTATTCGTTAATCATGTATTAAGTAATGCAATTAACAATTCATTATATCATATTTAGTAATTTAAGAAGTTTATATATTTGAGCAATTAAATAGTTTAGGTCCACCAATGCAGTTTACTTTGCATATGCTTGGTTTATTTTTGATGACTTATTATGTAATATGCATGCAGCTCCTCGCTTATTTCGTCAATATTGAATGTACTATATTGACAAAATAACCCAGAACTCACCACGTGGAGGTGGCTGCATTTCGAGTTCCTCTCTGCCCGACCCAACCACCCTACCATTATCGGACTTAGGCTAGTTACACACTGTAGTCACTTTTTGTTTCCATTCTCGGCATTTTCTTTCTGGATTCTAATCTTGCTCTGATAAATCTATCCCTTGCCTCTGAACCGCATACTGCAGCTGAGGCCTCTGTTACCAGCTTTATATGCCGTTCAACCGCTTGGGTGTGGCAAGGAAAGCGTGGGATGAAATCAGGTACATTTCCTGATGAGATACAGTTTAGGATGTCGGAGCGTGATAGAACTTTCGTCAGAGGAGGCTCTGACAGCTCACAAGTTTGCCAGTTAATCATGTTGTAGTACTCACTGCACTGAAAATTCAACGTGGGCAATTTAAACAATCTCACTGCGGCTGACTCAGAATCTCTTGCTTTAAGGATTCTCCTCCATCCTGATTCTCTGATATGTTTTGCTTCATCGTGAATCATACTAAGGAGAACATTCTCAGGATGAAAAAAATAGGAATTTCTCTGAATAACACGATCAACTGTTTCTATACAGAGGGCACTCAACGACCTCGAGCGTTGTATCATTTGATAAAGATGTTTGGCTCCCTGTGTTGCTGAAGAATTTCTCTTGATTTGAAACCACATTGGAATATAAACTTTCATAATATAATCGACGATACACTTAAGGTTGTCTGAAGGTTCTTCAGTTGAAACGTAGAGACGAAGTATGCGGTTAGCAGTTGTCACCCATCTGGATTGTGCCATTTTGCCTGGTTTCCTTTGAGCTAGAGAGGGAGTACATTCACCTTTTGACAGAGCATCATAGATTTCTGCCAAATATTTCTGATCTGTGCTCAGATCATCTCTGTCAACTACAATTTCTTTCGCTTCAACTGCTTCAAACTCAACAACAGGTCTCTTTTTGCAATCAATTAACTCTTTTCCTATAGGCCCCGTAAAACTATGAGGACCTGTTGTTTTACCATCAATGTCAGTCACTATGTACCACAAGGGAAGTTCATTAGTGTGAAGCAAGCAAGTCAGCCACTGGAGTGCTCTCTGAAAGTGCTCTTCAATACTTCTTATCACTCCTCCTTTTGGTCCTGTATTAACTGCTGTCCCGTCACATCCAATGGCTTTAACTTCTGAAGTATCAATCTCATTTGAGCGAAAAAAATCCAAAATTGCAGAAGATATACTCTGTGCTGAGCCAGAAGCGGGAGTTACATGCCCAATATAATGCGAGTTTGGTTCTTGAAGCAAAGTGACATGTTCTTCTTTTATATTTTTTTGATAACCTTTACTGCCAACTTTTTCTTGCACTGCAGTTCTGTCCTTTCTTCCATCGAAATAGATACTCTCTAGTTTCTTCTTCGTAATCTCTCTTTTGAATGATAGATCTCACTCTTTTTCTAGCTCTCCTTACTTTGCATCTGTCTATTACTGAACTTAAATCTTTTTCGTTTATAATTCTCACATCTTCAAGAACAGCCGAAGCAATTATAGCAGCAGACCTGTCTGACACACCAGTTCTGTCACAAGCTATAGCCAATGATGAGATTGTTCCATCGATTTGATTCTCTGTGTCGGTTCATAATCAGAATCCGCTCCTTCTGTTTCACTTGATGTTGATGACAGTGTTTCAGTTGCTTGTCCTTTACTGGTAGTTGGTTTTCGTTCATACTGTTTCATTATCTGTTGTCTTTTAGCAATAGTTGCTAGATCTTTACGAGTTTGTGAAACATCAAGAGAGCCTATTGCCAATTTTCTTGTTGTTCTTTGATCTTTAAGGAAGTCTTGTTCAATTGCTGGAACCTTGAGATGGTTTTCACATGAACATTTATCAAAATTTTCACATTTGCAAGCACTGATGTCAAATAATTTGTTTTCTGCCTCATTTTGAAATGTTTGTAATTTAATTTTGAATGAGTCACTATCTTGTTTCCTTTTTATTGACTTTAGAAGGTTTTGACATTTTTCATGGTAATTTTTAATCATTTGAACGACACGGTTATGAGAAACAGTAGGAATAGAGGCTGTTTTCCACAAATCCTCGAGAGTTTTTGAGAGAACCCCCGAAATTTCTGCAACTGTAGGCTCTTTCTTCGATGTCTTCAGATTCAATCTTATTTGATGAAAATATTTCATGACGTCCTTATAGGTTGGAAGGCACCTCTTGTCTAGATCAGCTGGAGCCCCAAATATAGGGCAACTTGAAGAAGTTCTTGTTGCTTGAGCTGGTACTGACATTGTGAAAAACAGTAATTAATATAAAAATTAAGAAATTACTTCTAAAACGTAAAATATTCTTGCATTCTGCAGAAGTTTTGTATATTACACCAACGTATTATTATGCACTAAAATATGCAGTATATGTCCACATATGCGTGTTGTCGTGTTCCAAAGATGTATTAACAGCAAGAGCAACACAATCTACATCTTACCCGAAACGTAGCTAGCACAACACTGCGGGGACGTGAGAGCAAGAAGGCCTGGTAGAGTGTTGTGAGTCATGACTCATCAGTCATCACTCACTGACTCATTGCCGTATATGGCAATGACGAGCAACATACCATACCAGGCTGTGGGGAAGCTTCTAGAACGATGTGGGAGTACTACATGACGTACAAAGTGAATTTATTAGCGTATAGGCTGAATATGCAAAATACGTGATTTATGCGGATTTTTCCATATTTTGGAACGTTTGCGGTGGCAGAAGATATTATCGCAGGATAAAAAATATTTAAAACTAGTCTAAAATAAACCTTTAGGATGCTTTTCCTCGCTCTTACAAGAAGGTAGGATGAAAATTAAAACTATAAGAAAATATTGAAAAAATGCGTATTTTGGTGCATTTTTTGGATTTTCAACGCGCGTACGGAGGCAGAAGATATTATTGCAGATCTCTGAGATTTTATGCACTCACTTTTGACATGGAAGAGCCACTTTTCAGCGCTATTACAAAATGAAAATCGAAAAAAGTGTAAAAACGCTCCGCCCTAGTGGTACGTGCCCCTTCTTTCCTTCCTTAATTAATCATGGTACTTAAAAATTCATGATAGCAAAAAGTGGTACGTCGAGCTAAAAAATAGTAATGTACTGATTCCATGAAAAATTGCCGATACCGATTTTTTGCCTATATTTAAAAAAAAAATCAATTTCCTTCATAAATTTTACTAATATAATGTGAAAACTTTCAATTTTCATTTTTTTTAAATTTCAAATTTGTTTAAATGCTTTTCCTTATCTCACTCCACTACATACAGTACCCGAATTTGTCATCGTATAGCGTAGCTAAAGTGATGTTAAATACTTTTATTACTCAGTAAAATGCTAAAATAATTTTATTTTAGCTTCATAAATTGAATACCAATAATTAAAGTAATTGGTTTGCCTTATGTTGAAGGTATTTTCTTTCTTCAAAAATGCAAACAACAAAATTTTTTATGAAAATTTCAAGTACTTGGTGGGCAATTCTAATAAAAAAAAAAGGGATAGCTATACAATTTTGGTTTATAAAATTATTGAAATAATTAAAATAAAGTTAACATAATAAGGTGATTTAATACAGGGTGGTCCAAAAGTCCCTATCTATTTTGCTGAATCAATAGTTTTTTTAGGATAAAAATGTAACATAATTAGATGCATATTTATTTATTAAGCTGAGGTCTAAGATTCGATGCGAACACCATCACTGTCTCTGAAAATCTTAAATCTGTCCACTACATTGTGGAACACATTCTGAAGCATCTCTGCGGTTATTTTAGCGACTGCCGCGACAATGCTGGTTCGCAGATCCAGCAGGTCTGTAACTCTTGTTTTGTAAACCTCAGACTTAAAAAGCCCCATGCAAAGAAGTCTAATGGTGTTAAATCCGGAGGTCGTGCTGCCCAGAGCCTGTTTCCACCACGTCCAATCCACCGATTTGGTAAGAGCTCATCAAGGTACGCCCGAACGATGCTTACATAGTGACATGAAGCTCCATCCTGAGAGACAACAGTGTCGATAATGTCATCGGAACGAAACTGGGGGTTCAAGAAACTGCTAAAGCATGCGAAGATAAATTGGCCCTGTTACCGTAACTTCTGCAAAGAAAAAGGGCCCGTAAATCTTCGATCTTGTCATACCCAACCAGACATTAACTTTAGGAGAATATATCTCCCATTCTTAGAACTCGGACCGTTGGTTCTTCACTAGCCCAAATACGGCAATTATGTCGATTAAACTTTACGCATGTGTGGAATGTCGCCTCATCGCTGAAGAGAATGTGGTTTAATAAGTTTTCGGTTCCTAATGAATTTTTTTAATCAATTCTGTTCACATGGCAGTTCGTCTTCGATAATTCTCTTCGTGTAACAGCATATAAACGCTGAGCGTGGTTGCGGCTTTACAGTACAGCAGTAGCCTTAGCTAATATGTTTTCTGTGATAAATACCTGGGTCAAAAAAATTTGGTTGCCTACTGTTGTACAGTGTGACGTAAAGTGGCTTCAGATTACAAGCTTGAGTTTGAGTGTAATATGGGTCCTGAAGAGCTGAGAAGGGTAGAGCAGGAAATGAATGTTCCCGTAGTCGTATTCGGAATGGATGATCGTTGTAGGACTGTGTATGTTTTTAAAAACTATGTGCGAGATCGTACAAGACTCCTACTTATTTTAGGATTGTCAGGAACAACGTATCTCCCCATTCGTAATATAAGGATTCTCTACGCGAGTTATGATAAATGTCGAAAATATGGATGGCATCATGATTTGTGTAAGGGGTGTCTCGAGTTTGCGGATGATATAGTGAAACATTGTAAGGAATGCCACATGGTATGTGACCAGTGTAAAAGCTCAAAATGTGAAAGCCGTGTTGTTGAAGATGAGAAGAGGGAATATAATGTGTGCAGACGTACATTTTTCAATAACACTGGTATGCATATGAAATTGCTTTGTCTGCTGTGAGGGTTTTTTCAACTCATATTATATAATTCGACCATGCTGAATTCGAAAATGACATTGGTTTTCCTCAATCAGGTCAGGTTTTTTCTCTATTGGCCATTTATTATAAGTCCAATTTTATCCCCAAATTTATTGATTTTTTTAGCTTAAACACTGTAGATACGAGTAATATTATAAGAACACTCGTGAAAAATGAAAACATTGTGTGAATAAATACTTTTATTCATACAATGAATATGGAAAAAAGTTTATTGAGGAAGGAATGAAGTTTTTTGGCTTTCCGTCTGTGTTTTTCTTCGGGCACGTCTCGCTTCAAACACCAGCAATAGTCCGCCAGCATATTGATATCCCAGTTTCCCTGGTACCTCTCTTCCATTATTTTGATATCTTGGTGAAATCGTTCACCCTGTTCCTCACTATAATCCCCGCAATTTTCAGGAAAATAGTCCAAGTGGGACCACAAAAAGTGCATTTTTATGGACATGCGCGACCCATGAGCTTTGAAAGCTTCCATCAAGTTTTCGACAACGGACTCATATTCTGGACTTCTACGCTTGCCAAGAAAATCAGTGACAACTGATTTGAATGCCTGCCAGGCATTCTTCTCAGTTGGAGTCATTGCATTTTCGAACTGAGTATCCTTGATCAAAGTTCGAATTTGAGGACCATCAAAAACCCCAGCATTTAGTTTAGCATCAGATATATGAGGAAATTTACTCTCGAGATATCGGAATGCTGAACCCTCCTTATTCATTGATTTGATGAAATTTTTCATCAAGCCCAGCTTAATATGAAGTGGTGGGAGCAAAATTTTTGTTGGTGGTACAAGGGGCACTGAAACGACATTATGCGACCCAGGTTCAAAATTCTCTTTGGATGCCCATTCACGCTGTGCATAGTACTTCTCATCCGCTTGGCTATCCCATTTGCAGAGGAAACATGGGTATTTCGTGAATCCCCCTTGCATTCCCAATACAAATGCCACAATCAGAAAAAAAATGAAAATATTTAAAGAATTTAGAGAATTTGTTCTATCAGATAAAAAAATCTATGCATTGGACTGTATCACTTCTGTGGGGAAGTTAAGTGTTCTTATACGCTCTCAAATAACCTTTGGAAAAACAACATAGTCAATAGCAATAGTTTACTTATGATATTAGTATTACCTTCAAATCTCCACAGATCCTCCAGTTATGTTGGTCGTATACAAGAGCATCCAGTAAAATTTTCATGTCATCGTAGTTCTCAGCAAGTTGTACGGAATGTGCTACAGGGACTGATGCAACCCTATTCCCAATGTTGAGAAGTACTGCTTTCAAACTTCGTTTAGACGAGTCTATAAATAGCCTCCATTCTGATGCGTTATATGGCAGGCCCAAGGATTCGATTAGCCCCTCAACATTGCAGCAGTACACTAAGGAAGAGGTATTTTCGTGCACTGCAAAAAACTTGCGGAATTCTTCCTCTCGTTTCCTATACCAGGAGAATGTTGTTCCCGGAGCCAGCAAGTTGTCCTCTCGAAGTCGTGAGCCCAAGATCTCGGCAGCTAATTTGGAAAGTCCTAAATCCCTGGTAAGATCATTAAGTTTGGCCTGGTTGAGAGGCCTCGGCTCATTTGAAGCGGTATTTTGAGGTATATACGACTGGGACTGTCATTGGCATTGGTCATTGATTCATCATCAGAATCATCGAAGTCCAGGGTTTGAGGTGGGTCGGGTATTGGAATTCCAGGACCATGGGGTACAGGTCTCATAGCAGAAGGAATGTCAGGGTATACAACAATGTGTTTATTCTTCTTGTTAACTCCTGAAAATAGAAACACAGAAACATGGATATAAAACTTGCATATGAAATAGAAGAAGCATTCAGAGAGTGGCGGCTCGTGAGGGAAGGCTGCGGTCTGTAAGATATGAAATAGGTCGATGGAGTCTGTATATTTTCTTTCTTTTTCATTCATATTGTCCCTTCGGGGACAATATGAGTGAAAAAGAAAGAAAATATACAATCATTGTATATGTAAATGTAACTTGTATAACAATATGTATGTGTAAATGTATTTTCTATAACAATATGTATATGTAAATGTATGATTACCATTATGGTGAATATTATGCTATATATGGTGAATATTACATTATGGTGAATATTATGTCAAGTTTCATACGAGGATTTCAAAATATTTAAGAAAAATAAATTTATAAGCCCACCTTGGAGGTTTGTCATGCAGAAATAGCAATCTGTCACGTGATCCTTTCCTTCTCTCCAAATCATGGGAATTCCAAAAGGCAAAGATTTCGCTCTGCCTTTGCTCCATCTTCTCAAATTTTCAAAGCACGTCTTGCAGCACATATGAGGGACGAAATTTTTGTCCTGGTCCCCTAGCTTAATTCCAAAGTATGCTCTATACATTGTCTTCACAAATTTAGTGATTTGGGACTGGTTATTTGGCATGGTAACCGTCCCACATATGTAGCAGAATCTATTGGGATCATTTTTACACGCTCTATTCATTATGAAATACTGTATTTTATCTATATTCCTGAAAAGTAAAAAAAGATATTATACAAGTGAAACAAGTGATGATAGATGTTACTGTTCCAATTCCGCTTTGACAAAATCACGAAAAATTCTATTTTACTTATGAGGTCATAGCCGGATAACCTGAGCTGATTGAGAAACACGGATTGCAGATTCGAAATCAGCGGGAAAAACTCTACAAGAATCACTTACAAAACCCTTGACAGCAAAATTGATGCATACCAGTGTAATAAATGTTTTGAGCTACATAAGTCAATTGGCACGTGCAAGAAAATGAGAATCTGTGAATGTGGTATATTTCATATGATGGATAATTGGGGGAATTTCAAGCATAAATGTGATGAAATTCACTGTTCTACATGCCAAGAGAAATATAAGGCGGATGGTGTAAAGCATGTATGTTATATGAAAGTTGCTGGGGTAAATTCACGCATAAATGTTTGAAATTCACTGTTGTACATGCCACGAGAAATATAAGGCAGATGGTATAAAGCATGTGTTATATGAAAGATGCTAAGCCTAAAAATAGATCTTGTATAACTGTATACTACGAAATAGAGACTTACACGGATGCTGTAACCAAAGAAGCTACCCCACATCTACTTGTAAGTAAGACTATCTACGACGAGTGCATGGACGTCGAGTGTGAAGAGTGTCGCAAATGTGTAAACGAACAAACGTTTTTAAAACGAGCTTACACGATTTTCGTGAAACTCTTTGTGTCCTCTATTGTCAATTTAGCGGACAAGTTCAAAAAATGACTATATATTCTTGCCCATAACGGCGCAAAATTTGATACACAATTCCTTTAGAAGAAACTGCTTGAACACGAGTCATCAGAGATATTTACAGGCGATTCCTTGAAAAGAGGACACAAGCTTATACAGATGCAAATAAGAGGTAATGTTCAGTTTAAACACTTTATTATTCACACCTTGTAAATAAGCCAAACTACACGAGGTGATGGGCGTAGCAGCCGAAGTTTCAAAAGGGTATTTCCCGTACACTTTCCTCACTGGAGACACTTTAAATTACGTAGGACTACCACCCCCGAAACATTACTTTAACTACACCAATATGAATGATAGTGAGCGTGAAGGTTTTGACCGCTACTACAACAGTTTTAATGAATCTAATCCTTACAATATAGCTGATGAATGTGAGCGCTATTGCGTGAATGATGTGCGCGTGCTTAGAGTATGTTTCCAGGCTTTTAGAAGGATGTACATAGATCGGTTCAACTGGGACCCGCTGCAAGTCGCAACCACAATCGCCTCATTGTGCTTTACTGTGTCCAAGAACAATTTCATGTCTAAAGACACCTTAGCCGTCATTCACAGAAATAACCCTCACAGTTATGGACACAAGGCTACTTACTGGCTCATACACATACAGCAGCAAACTGGTGTATACATAAAACATGCCCGCAACACGGGAAAAGTACCCATTAAGATCAATGGTCGTGTTTTTTGGATTGATGGCCTAAGCGAAGACCGTGCCATTGGTGAGAAGACTGTATACTCCTTTATCGTTTGCTGGTGGCATGGATGCCCACGTCCTGAGTGTGGAATCGTAGGAGATATCCACGGTAGATCTCCTGCCGACAGTCTTGCATGGACCCGCACCCGTGATCAGCTTATAGGTACCCAGTTAGGTCACAAGATCTTGTGGGAGCATGAGTATGATGCACGGATAGAAGCAGATGGAGAGTACAGTAAAGAAATAAACACCATCAAGCATTCAACGATGTTGGATCCTCTCAAATGTGGTGATAGCTTGTTCGGAGGGCGTACAAACCCATTCAAGCTATACATTCCGTCTATGGAGGGCGTGAAACTCCATTACTACGACTTCTGCTCTTTATACCCCCACGTGATGAAGAACAACCCGTACCCCGTAGGAACACTTGAAAAGCTGGTGGAAACAGCCATCCCACCATCGAGGAGTTTTCAGCAAATTTGAACAAGAACTATTTCGGTCTTTCCATCGTAGACGTGCTCCCACCTCGCGATTTATGGATGCCGATCTTACCCGTCGTTATAGATCACAAGCTCATGTTTCCCCTGTGCGTTAAATGCGCAGAGGAAAACAATGGGTCCTGTAATTACACAACAACCAGCGGAAGATCAGAGTCATATACAATCCCTGAGCTGTCTCTAGCCGTTCGCCATGGCTTCAGAATATTGAAGATATAATTGTGGAAGTTTCAGAAGCTACCCAACCTTTTCACGCCATATATTAACACTTTTTTTGAAGGATAAGGTAGAAGCATCAGGGTATCTGCGAGGGGTTGAGACAGAGGGTGAAAAATCGGCGTATATTCAGCGCTACCGTGACCGAGAAGGGATACAACTTGATCGGGCCCAAATTGTTAAGAACACTGGCAAGCGCTGTAGTGCAAAGTTGTGCCTCAATAGTCTTTGGGGAAAATTTGCACAGAATACAGGCAAGGGGAACGTTTATCTGGCCCAAAGTTATAACGAGGCGTGGGATTATGCCAATGCCAACGATAAAAAGGTCATGGAGATCGTGAATGTAGGTAATACGTACATAATAAAGTACAACATCACCGAATTGGCCACAGATACGTCCCGTGTTACAAACATACAGTACCTGTAGCTAGCTTCACAGCGGCATACGCACGCATCAAGCTTTGGGGACTACTGCACTCTCTTGGGCGGAGGTCCTGTCGGCAGACACAGATAGCGTAATATTCACATCGAGGGAGGGTGAATACATGCCTCCTATTGTGGAATTCCTTGGAGAGTTGACTGACGAGATCAAGGATGAGTATGGTGATAGTGCATACGCTGACGCTTTTGTATTATCAGGTCCAAATATTATCGAGTACTGGTGAGGGTGGGTGAGGAGCTGAAATATATCATGAAGACGAAGGGCATCACGCTTAATCAGGTGAACCGACGGGTCGTTAACTTTGACTCGTTGAAGGAGCTAGTGTTCTTGGAAGATGAGGGTGACCAGCCACCCCACCTGATTGTAAGGACACACAATTTTCGGGCACAGAAACTTGGGTGTGTGAAGGAACTTAGGGGTACGAAGGTGTGCCCTAACACCTATAGGAAACGTTACCAGGTGTCTGGCAACTACGATACCGTACCCTTTGGGTACCATCTCTCTTGAATGTATTGCTATATGGAACAAGGAACTCTTCTGGGAAATTACATTCACTATAGTTTGAATAAGTAATGATAAATGACAAATACTATAGTTTTTCCTTTTTCATGATGGAAAGGCCAAAGTGGGCACCGACCGGGTTACTCGCAAAGAGGCCCCAAAATATAGCTTCCCTCACCAGCTATCTGCAAAGCAGATAGGATCCAGCTTTGGGACAGGATCTAGGGTTTACAGCTTACACCTAGCCTACTACATTCAGAACCTCAATATACGCAAGAAACTCGTTGAATTCACGTCGGATTGAATACATCAAAGAAAAAGGGGTAACTATTGTATTTTTTTGCCAAAAAACAAAACTTAAACCTCAACCGGGAGATGAGCGTCCACTTTTCACGGCACATAACACGTCCGTTTAATATACACAAACTCAGAATGGTCCCCTGAGAAACTTATATGTTAAACACAGACCGTGCATGGAACAAGGAACTCTTCTGGGAAATTACATCCACTATAGTTCGAATAAGTATTGATAAATAACAAATACTATAGTTTTTTTCTTTTTCATGATGGATAGCGCAACGTGGGCACCGGGTTACTCGCAGA
This sequence comes from Bathynomus jamesi, assembly GCA_023014485.1. Taxonomy (NCBI): domain Eukaryota; kingdom Metazoa; phylum Arthropoda; class Malacostraca; order Isopoda; family Cirolanidae; genus Bathynomus; species Bathynomus jamesi. The sequence continues at coordinate 270,330 of JAJOZX010000084.1, forward strand.
GAGGCCCCAAAATATAGCTTCCCTCACTGTCCCAAAGCTGGATCCTATCTGCTTTGCAGGTAGCTGGTGAGGGAAGCTATATTTTGGGTATAGGTAGTGAGTCTTGTTGATGAGTGGTGTGACAAGCGGTATTATGTCATGCTGCAACATACAGAGTATGCGTACCCTGTGGGTGAGAATGTAAATCTTGTCATAATGGACAGTCTCAAATATTTTTACCACTACATTCATATATATGTGAGGTTGTGGCTAAAGGCTTGTGTGAGTTTTTAATAGAATGTAGAGACGAGTACCGCTTGCTAGGCAAAAAGGATAAATATATGGGCACATGTTTCTCTAAAATAGTGCTCCGGAGTGTGAATAAAATGTGTTTAGTTCGTGAAAATCGTCCTGAACGAAAATGTTTGGTGCGCATTCTGGGGAGTGATAAACATTAAAGCCGCTATTGCTCCATATTTCGGAAAAATTCTGATCGCCCGGTATAATGGGCACAAGTGTTCACATGATTTTTTCATGCTGGAACAAACCCGTACACGAAGCATTAGCGTTTGGGATGACTCGTCTGTGTGACTCGTTTCCCACACCTTTCTCCAAGCCAAACCGCGCACCAGCGGCTCATAGTCATCTCAGAGCTTGACCCGACTGGACGTGCACTCTCACAATAGAAAACGATGGAGCTTCCTTTAAGGGGCATTCTCAATGCCTCATACGATGTGTCCGTGACGAAGTCATTGCGTGTGTTCAGGTGTAAAACCGGTGCAGTTAACTATGTACTTGAAACGACTTGTAGACAAACAAACTCTGGTAAACGTAATGTTGTTTATTTATGTGTTGAGGAGATGAATAGAGTCTTCGTGATAGTTGAGAAGTGGAGCGAGGATCGTTATAAAATACCTGCAGGTGTAGGTACAAGAAGAGAACTGATTAGTGATAACCCCTCATATGCCATTGTTTGCACGTTTTGTATAAATAGCGATCAGCCATGCATTGATATACGACTGATGTGGAAGAATGTATCTGCATCTAATAATAACGTTCTTGTCCTCACGCGAAACCTCTCTGCTCGACGGGTTTATCGAATGTAGGAATGAACATGGCGAGAATGGTCTAGAGCTGGGTGCTTATTTAAATGGTTTAGACTCTTCGAAATATCATGAACTTTGGTACAAAGGACTTCAGCGGTACAGGACAGAGCTCACCTACATTGTTCATCTCGAAGAATTGTTCCTTTATATAATGAGCAGCTGTCGTTACGACTTAGAAGATTATTTCAACTGCTGCTATGCGTTGTGAAGAAGAGTTCACGATTGAAAAGCTCGGCTCGGTAAGAATAAACCCTCGAATGGAAAGGAGTTTATAAACTTGAATTTAATAATGATGTTGTGGATAACGACGCCCTCTTTGTGCGAGTTTTTTATTGTATTCTGTCCGTGTTTAAAGATAGTGATAATTTACCAACCAATTGTAAAGTGGGCAGAAAAATAGTATTGAACGAATTGAAGGCCCTTTACATTGAATATAAGTGCCCGCACACCTTCAGTGGTGAAATAATGTTAAATCGTATTTATTGCATAGTACAAAGCAACAATGATGTAACTGTAGATTCGATTACGTGCGAGTTTAGTATTTTAATTAAACGCAGAACATAATGTGTATATAGATTTCTCCTGTACTATGTTGATGTTTATATATTAATTTTTAAATGTATATTCATTTTCTATATATTTGTTAAAATTTTATTATTTAGCATAAATGTGTAAATAGATTTCTCCTGTACTATTATCATTTTTGAATGTATATTTATATATATCGTTTAAAGTGTGTATAGATTTCTTCTAAACTATTTTGAATGTATATTTATTTTCTATATATTTGTTAAAATTTTATTATTTAATATAAATGTGTACATAGATTTCTCCAGTACTAATATTATTATTCAAGAATGTATATATTTATGTATATCACTTAATGTGTGTATTTTTGCTGTATATTATTTTTGAATGTATATTTATTTCCTATATATTTCATAAAATTATTTCCCTTAACTACTCTAAATAAAGAGAATGATGTAGTTTTTTATTATCCAATAATATTTTCCTGGGGGTATGTATAAACTATATTAAGGAAGAGCTGGGTGATGGGAATATATATAAATAATGCACCGTCAATAAATATATATATGAGTACACTATGCCAAATGGCTGGTTCCGCCTTCTGAGCCGACTGACGGAATTCTAGGCCAACTGTCAAGAATATCTTCATTAATTAAATAAATAGCGCAATCTGGCAACTCAAACGTTATATATATATATACACATACCTCTGCCATTTACGCCTTCTAAGCCAGATTAAGCCTTCTAAGCCAACTGGCGGATTCCGAGTTTTAAGCCAGATGATGCTACACTGAACTCCCATTATGCGTCTGTGTCTCACAGATGCAGGATGCTCTCTCGTACTCTCTTTCTCTCCCTTTCTCTCTCTCTTACCTTCCTAAGCTAGGGAAGCCCGTTTCGGGGGGGTGAGGCTGTCCCACCTAGTCGGAGGACTGCGATCGTTGTCCACGCTGGTGGCAACGACCTGTTCCTCAAAGGCGGTAGGGTAGGTCTTACAGAAGAGATCATCACCGAGATCATGTCTCTTGCGGATGATCTAAAACTTAAGACAGACAGGGGAATGTTGATGGGTATTTTACCGCGGATGAATGCCAGTGACCACGCGCTCAGTAAGGTCATTGGCATCAACGAGACGGTGCAAGACTTGTGCGTCCCGCTGTGCGTGAGGTTTATTGACCCGTTCGACGCATTTTCGGGTAGGTGGGACCTTTACCAGGGGGATGGTGTCCACCTCAATGACAAGGGTAAAGGTGTGCTAGGCGCGCTGCTCGACCGGCACCAATACAGAATGGTGAGGTCGAGCCCGGGGAGAGATGACGGGCCCCCACCGGGGAAAGATGATGTTGAGCCGGTGGCAGACGTACTTTCAACTGGAGGGTGCGTCCAGGTACAGGTGGGTGACCCTCCTTCCACGTTGGAGGGGGCTCACGCTCCTGCGGAAGTTGCCCCCTCGTTGGTGAGGGGCTCTTCAACTCCCAACAGCCCTGGCTGTTCGGGAAACGGGTCGTGCTAGGGGGCGGTCAGAATAGGGAAGTCTCCCTCCGTGCAATTATTTTTAATGCTAGGTCGATTAAGAAGTTTTGCAAGCTACGGGCGCTCTTAGCATCAGAATACCAGGATATCGTTGCTATCACCGAGTCCTGAATTCATACTGACCGTAGGGACTACGTTGGGAGTTCGAAATTCCCGGGTATAGAATGTTTCGCAAAGACCGCACCCGTGGAGAGGGGGGAGGGGTACTAATATACGTGACGGACACGTTGAGTCCGGTTGGCTGCCAGTTCCGGTCGGAACAGGAGCTGCTTGGCGTCGATCTGAACGTGGGAGGGACGAACTATAGGTTAATCTTGGTGTACAGACCTCCGCATCTCCTCGAGGAGGATACAACCCTGTACACCGAACTCAGTAGCCTGCTAGGGGATAGGGTGTGTGTAGTTTTAGGAGACTTCAACTGTCGCGGCATAAAGTGGGAAGCCAAGACTGCTGATGCTGAAGGGAGGAGGCTAGTTGACTTTGCTGATGAGAACTTCCTCACTCAGTGGGTCAATGAGCCTACATGAGGCGAAAGCGTTCTAGACTTAGTATTCACGACCGAAGACAACCTCGTCACTGGCCTCACCGTTGACGAATCATTGGGCGGGAGTGATCACGGTCTTATTAGGTTCCGTGTGTGCGTCCCTCGGGTGAAGCGTAGTATCTCGAGAGGCAGTAAGCTCGATCTCCGGCGGGCGGACTTTGTTAGCCTCCGGGATAGCGTAGGTGAGATGGGGTTAGAGGTCGGCATCGATGTTGAGGGAGTGTGGAGTGCATTCCGGGACGAGTTTATGGTGCTGTAGTCTGCTGCCATACCCTCAAAACAGGTCACCCCTGCTTCAACGCAGCCTAAGTGGTTCAATCGTGACATCGCTTCGGCTATCCGAAATAGGAAAGTAGCGTATAGGAGGGCGAAGGCCAATCGTTCCCATGAGAACACTGAAGCGTATGTCCGCCTGTGTAGGGAAGTGAAGGCGAAGGCCAATCGTTCCCATGAGAACATTGAAGCGTATGTCCGCCTGTGTAGGGAAGTGAAGGCGAAGGTTAGGCTAGCGAAACGTAACGAAGAACTACGGGTGGCAAGCCTCTGCAAGGGGAATCCTAAGGAGTTCTTCAGTTATGTTAATAGTAGAAAGCCCATTAGAAGCCCATAAAGGACCCAAGCGGCGTTCTGCGGACTTCCGACGCGGACATCGCCAATGTGCTTAATGAGTACTTTGCGGGAGTGTTCACCAGGGAGGACACACGCATCATCCCCGAGCCAGGCGTGAGGTACGAAGGTGCTGGCCTGGATAGTGTTCGATGTACCGCGACAGTCTTTGCCGATAGAATAGACAAACTGAGCGCGTTTAAGGCTCCTGGGCCAGACCAGTTTCTCCCCAGAGTGTTGCGAGAAGTGCGCGACCAGGTGGCTCCCCACCTGGCTACAGTCTTCAACAAATCGTTGGAGACAGGCCAGGTGCCTGGTAAATGGGGGGAAGCCAACGTGACCCCTATCTTTAAAAGGGGATCACGAAAGTCCGGGGAACTATCGTCCCATTAGTCTCACTTCAGTTGTAGGTAAATTATATTAGAGAGGATAATAGCGGACAGGATCGTTGACCATTTAGATTCCTACAAGCTGCTTGGGGACTCCCAACATGGGTTTAGACGGCATAGGTCGTGTCTCACCAACTTGCTCGAGTTTTTCCACGTCATGTTGAGTGAGTATGATAAGAGTAGGGCGCGCTGGGTATCGGTGGGGAAGTAGGAAGGTGGATTGAAAACTGGCTGAAGAATAGGCGGCAGAGGGTTGTAATTAAAGGGGCTAGTTCGGGTTGGGCCTCGGTCACTAGCGGAATTCCTCAGGGCTCCGTTTTGGGGCCGCTGTTGTTTATCATTTACATAAATGATATGGACGGTGGCATCGTCAGTCGGATCGCCAAATTCGCTGATGACACCAAGCTTGGGGCCAATGTTGGGACCTCAGAGGCGATCGAGCAACTGCGTGCGGACCTAGGTAGGATAGGAGAGTGGTCCGAAAAATGGCAAATGCCGTTTAACTTGGGTAAATGCAAGGTGATGCACATTGGCTACGCCAATCCCAAGTCGGACTACTCTATGTCGGGGAGTAATATCGAGGCGACTGATTTGGAAAAGGACTTGGGTGTGCTAATTAGCAGCGATCTTAAGTTTACCAAACAGTGCGTCGAGGTGGAAAAGAAAGCCCAGAAGCTGTTGGGTTATATCAGGAGGCAATTTCAGTTTCGGAACAAGGAGATTGTGCTCTCTCTGTACAATTCCCTGGTTCGGCCGCATCTGGAGTATGTTGTGCAGTTCTGGTCGTCCACCTTCAGGAAAGATATTGAGAGGCTGGAGCGAGTGCAGGCGAGGGCCACAAAGTTAATCCCTTCCGTTAGGCATATGGGCTACAATCGACGGTTACGCGCCCTGAACTTGTTCTCGTTGGAAACTCGGAGGCTGCGTGGTCAACTGATCGAGGTTTTCAAGCTCTTACGTGGGTTCAGCGATGTCGATTTTAGAAGCATGTTTAGTTTAGATGATAACCCAACTCGCAACAATGGTTGGAAGCTGGATTTGAAACGGTTTAGGACTAGTGTGTGTGGGAATTACTTTACGTATAAGATCTGTGACACGTGGAACAGGTTATCTTCAGAAGTTGTGAACAGTTCCTCTGTGTATCACTTCAAGAAAAGGTTAGACCAAATCTTGCACACTATTTGAGGGTATAGAAAATTTTCCCTGGCACCCGTTGCCATTGGTGCCTCCTCGGTATGGGCCGCAAGGCCTTTTAAGGTACTTCTTTTCCTTGTAACTCCTTGTAACCTCCCCCAAAGTTTCTTCTTTTTCTCTCCTAGTTTAGGTGGACTCCCACAGCTTGTTGCAGCTGGGGAGATTCCCCCTTTTTTCCTTTTTTTGGCACCATAGGGGGTGGGGAGGTTGGCATTGGCACTCATTTGTTCAACATTGCAATTGCTCTGCAGTCGTCCTGTTTGCGCCCACACTACTATAGACGTTTGTGAATATTTCCAACTGTTTCCTTCTCTGTGGTTAAGAACTCGATAACAGCTCTCTGTTTACGACGCACATTACTGTCAGACGCCATTTTCGAAACTGCGTTAACCATCGGCTTTATACAAGGAGGGGAGGTTCAAACTGGAAAAATCCGGTTATGTGAAGCGCAGAAAGTTCAAACTTAGGGCCCAAAAGACATTTCAGCCCCATGGCCTTTATTTAACTAAGAAAAAAGGCTGGAGCAAAATATATTGAGTGCCCCTAGTAGTTTCGAGAAAGTAAGTATGAAAATGTTTAAATTTTAACGAACGATTAGGCATTAATATTCAAAAGTTGTTAATTTGACGCATGTCTTGAGCAGATCACTTTATTTCTGGAACATCATGATATAATCGACTATACCTGGATAGGGCCAGCGTCTGTAGCTCAAAAGGTAACATTCATCATCTGTAAGCGAAGTGAAGACACCGAGGTCTGGTAACAAAAATGCAAAGTTAGAGCAATGGGCCACATTAGTTGACCTGAGCGCTTGCTGGGATTGTAAAATAAGAATTTATTAAGGAATATAAAATAATAGATGGGTTATAGTCAGGAATTAGGCCTTAGGTGAATTTGGACAAGCATACGTGACTTTTTTCACGAACCTAAAACAACAGATTTTTTTATGTTCATACTTGTAATTCCAGTTAGCCAATCAGGCACAGGTTTGGCCGTCACGTGATTATCACCTCCCGTTTTGTCCAATCATGTCATTAAAATCAAATTATTTTTCAGTTAACACTAAATTTATATAATTAAGTAATTTAATATCATAAAATAGGCCAATAAAGTTAATTAAGTAATATAAATTAATTAGTAAATTATAAAAACTATTCGAATCATGTATTAATCACTGTTCCTTACGTTTTAGGTTCACATATAAAGAAGAGATCAGGCGTAAAGCTCGAATGGAACAATGAAATCATTTCGATGGAAAGACAGCACATGGCTAAGCATAATTTAATCAAGAAGAGTCGAGAGGAGAAATTGAGTCGAGTAGAGAGTCAGATAGAGTCACCTGTCCATCTTAAGATCAGTTTGCCTTCCCTTGTTAATGTGTTTTTAACATTTCGATCAGAGCCCATGGGAAGTAGCGGCTATATTTAAGATGAATTAAAAACATCAAATTCAATTAATTTCCAGTAGGGTCAACGAAATAGAAAATTCTATCCGCTGCTCTAGGCTTTTATTTACGTCACACGCGATGCCCTACCGTTTTTAAGGGCCTACTTGATTTTTGGTTAAGGATTAACCTTGTCTATTGAATTGTGTAACGTAAGTGTAAAAATTAATCTAATTTGTGAACATAAAATTAAAAATTAATCTAATTTGTGAACATAAAATTAAAAATATAAAAAATTTGGTGTTTCATAATAAAACTGTAAATTTATATTAATCTACAGAAGCTAAGGCTAACAAAGACCCTAAAATCCACTCTAAGGTTACCCGAAAGAAAGGAGAGAGTAGATGGTTAAAAAAGAATAAGGGGTTAAGTAAGTCGCAAAACCTATCATTCGTGGGTTAACATTCATTCAGAAAAAGAGAGAGAAAGACTTGCCATCATCATCCGCAGGCCGCTGCCAACAAGTCGGAAAAATAGTCGAAGAGAAAGGAGAGGGATGAAAGATGAAAAGAAGTAAAATAAGAACGCTTACAAACCATGCAAAGACAGTCTTAACTCAAACACGGTCATACCATGCAAACTACAGACATGCAAGTAAAGAGAACTAGAGACATGCAAGTAAAGAGAAGATAAGAAAAAAAAAAGTATGAAGTATAACAAAAAGTGGGTTAGTTTAGGTTACGATCTACATCGAAGTTCGTGATAGTCTATTTTTTTTTTAATAATTTTATTGTTGGCATATGACGCTGGCATATCACAAGCTAGCATTAATCGTCAACAGATTCATCCTCGACCACTACACTCAGAGCTCCTGTTGCTAATTGTTTTATTATTTTAAACAATGTTAATATTTTTAAAATGGCTATCTAAACGGTTTTTAAACATATTAACGCTGGTAATTAATCATATAAAATAGAGTAAATTCTTCAACATAAATGAAAAATATAAGTTAGTTAGGATATAAATTCCAAATAGGCTACAGGTAAATCCCAGAAAAGGCTACGTGACTGCACGAAAACATCCAAACAGGTCTCAACATGTTTGTACTGGAACATGTGACGTTGATTTGTTCAACCAATGGGGTGTGAGAGAATACGTTACGTGATGCCACACCTCCATTACAACAACTCATGTTTTCGTAAATAATTTTAGTATCTAAATAATACTTCAAATAAATATAAAAATTATTTAATATTGTCAACTAGGTAACATAAGTATAGAAAAACTATACATGCCTACAATATGGTATCGTATATGGTACCTTTATTTCATAATTAAATAAAAATTATTAATTTATTGAAATAAATAAATAGAAAACTGCCTCGGGATTCGCAACATAGCCTGTTGGGAATGAAAATAATTGCAGTACATAAAACCCAATATGTAGGCATTGTGCCCACATAACAAAAGGAAAACTTATTATTTCGTATCAAAATTTTCCATTGCTGACTCATGAAAATTACTTCAAGAGAAGAAATAATGAAAACACAAAAATTAGACGTCTGGGGACTGTGTAGAGTAAGCGAAAATTTAAGACAAAGGAATTTCATATTAGCTCATCTCAGGGTTGCTTAGTTACACGCGAAGCTTTAGGCAAGGGAGACGTGCTTAATCTTCCTATAAGTCCTGAGTGAATACCTAATAATATAAAACTAATAACTCAAAAGGATAGGCCTATTCTTTCAGGTATTTAAGTATAGTAAATTGCCTATATTAAACTCCTTTCGCAACCTTATCACCTACATCGAAAGAGAGCCGCGCACCCTACAACCAGAAGCGAGGCCCAACGAAATAATAAGGTATGGTAATTTCCTTTTTTTACCATTAGGCAGCGTTAAATACCAAAGGTATATGAATTAAACATTAACCCCCCAAAAAAACACTACTTAACAAGGTCTTTTCAAGACATCCACAAACACAATCTTTTAACGAAAAGGTTTTTGCCGTTCAATTCTGCACCAATATCTGCTGGAAATTTTCACCGGATGAGGTTGACGCCAATCAGCCATAACCCTATATAGTTTTTATAATAAGTTAGTTAAGTAATACCGTATAAAACAGTTAGAAATTTGTAAAATTCATAATATAATGTATTTTAAAATTGTTTCTAAGTTTCAGAATCAAACGAAAAAAAGAAGTACGATGGTGTTTCCGCCAATGCGAGATGAAAATCTGAATTCTCGAGGCAAGAAGAGAGTGAGAGAGTCAGTGAGTCAGATCGAAAGTCAGTGAGGGAGAGAGAGAGTTTAGCGAGAGTCAGATCGAGAGTCAGTTAGAAAGTCAAGCAGAGGGAGAAGTTAGTCGAGAGCAGTCCATCAGACGATCTTATTTGCCCTCCCTTGTTATTTTTATTTAAAAATTTCCACTCGAGCCCATGGGAAATGGGGCTTACCTTTAACATGAACTTAGGTCAGTAAGTTAAAGTTAATTTTCCCGTAGGGCCGTTCTGCGAAAAAATTCGTTTCGGCCCTTGGCCTATTCTTGTTTCGTTTTAACTTAGGCCATCCTTCTTTTTCCGTAGGCCTATTTGATTTCCGATCATTGCCTATTTCCCTTTACTGATTGTATAACGTAAGTGTAATTTAATTTATTCTTTTAATGAACGTAAAATTAAAATGTTAAGCTCTTGCTGTGTTTCATAAAAAACAGTTGATGGTATATTTTGAATTTTTACGATGACCAGTGTCAGTGAGTAAGAATACGACGGAAAACAATATAAATGGGTTCACGCTACCATCATCTTTGTGTCATCAATAATATCGTGCATTAATTCCGTTAACAACACACCCACGGACGGATAAATGGAAGGGTCACCCACCAGCAAGGCTGGCAGTTTGGTACGGTACGGAATTTTTTTTTACTATAAGTACAGTTTGAAATTACAGTACAATATTTTATTCCAGGTACGGAACGATACAAAAGTAAGTATTTTTTTCGTACCTTTTTCTTACCCACCCAAGTTACACTATAGTGACCGGACTGACTGGACGCACTTTACCCTTGAAACGTTTTTCCAAATTCCAGTGAAGCCTGGTTACTTTGGTGTCTTATGCTTCTACATTTGTTAATTTTCATGAGGTCAACCCCGAGCCTAGGGTATGTTACGGGGAATCTTTAAAAAGGTGTTTTCATGGATTTTTACGAGGAAAATATCGTTAAATTATTTAAAATTGTTAAACGTTAGACCTTGTATATCATCATGAATTATTATTTTTTGTTTTGTTTTGTTTCAAACATCGTAATGTTCAATATATAATTTATACTGATCTTATGCGCACTCGTAATTGGGTGATATACACAAAAATATAGCATTTACTTCTACTACTAAATGGTTTAAGTAAATGCATTTACTATCTAAGTAAGAGAAAGGAGTAAAAGCAAATGCTACGGTTTCGTTTGCATAACCAAATGCTTTTACTGTGAAGCAAATGCAACGTTTTAGACAGCTTTTACTATTATTTTTTTCGTCCGTTATACATGTTTTTGGCTGTATGCCCAGAGCAGGTCCTAGACATTTCGAAGTTTAATAAAGGAAATAAACAAGGTGAAACATACATAATACTTTCGAGATACGAATGAGGTACGAAATTACGGTACAATATTTTTCCGTACTGGTACAGAACGAAATCCTTTCTTAAGGTACGGTTCGAAATTATGGTACGATATTTTTCTCCGGTTCAAATTACGAAAAAATTTCATACCGTACCGAACTGCCAACTTTTCCCACCAGTTACCGACCCAAGGGGTCACTGGAGAAAGGGACGTCACCCCGAGAGAAACCCCACACCAGATAATACAAAAACACCCAAAAGGGTTCAGTGGCCTTGAAATAAATAAATGTCGAGTCAGAATTGTAATAAGTATTTGTATTATAGTTTTTTGTATGCAGGAAGAATGAGCCAAGGGCAAATGTCCACAAAAGCGCCCCTCCCATAGAAGAAGAAGAGAGCCAAAATCAAGGACCGGGGTTTTCGAGAGGCCTAGACACTGCGTTTGAAAGATGGGAGGTCATGGACAGGAGGATTAAAGAAGATTGTTCCAGAGTTCACCAGATGAGTAGATGAAAGACTGAAAATACTGATTAACCCTTGCATTAGATAGTTGGACAGAAAAGGAATGAGAAAGTGTAGAAAGTCTGGTACTGCGTGCTCTCCTTAAAGGAAGAGGCATGCAGCTAGAGAGTTCAGAATAGCAATGTCCGTGAGAAAAGCGATAGTAAAGAGAGAGTGAGGCAACATTTGCGCATTTGAGTGAACTGAGTTTTTGAGCCATTGGAAGCCACAATGTTTTCTCTGCCCCAATCAGATATAGCAGAAAGATCAGAGGTCAGGTGTCTCATAGCCGTCCTACGCGAATCATGAAGCGACTGCTGTGAGGAACGCTTTGGGAAGCGGGTGGAGAAGTGAAGAGTGAAATCATCGGCATAGGAGTGAATAGGACAGGAAGTGCAAATTAAAAGATCATTAATAAATAAAAGGAAAAGAGTGGGTGACAAGACAGAACCCTGAAGAACACCACGTTTAATAGCTTTAGGAGAAGAACAGTGGCCATCTACAACTGTAGCTATATATCGACCAGAAAGGAATTTAGAGATGAAGACACAGATAGAAGAATAGAAACCGAAGGAGGGCAGTTTCGAAATTAGAGATTTGTGCCAGACTCTATCAAAAGCTTTCGATATGTCTACGCAATGGCAAAAGTTTCACCGAAATCCAGAAAGAATGATGACCAAGAGTCAGAATGATATGCAAAAAGATCGCCAGTAGAGCGTCCCTTGCGGAATCCATACTGACGATCTGAAAGAAGATTGTGAGAAGAAAGGTGTTTAAGAATCTTACTATTAAGGATGGATCAAAAACTTTTGAAATACAAGAAATCAAAGCAATTGGACGATAGTTCGAGGGTTGAGAGCGGTCACCCTTCTTTGGAGCAGGTTGAATGAAAGCGAACTTCCAGCAGGAAGGAAAAGTACCAGATGAGAGACAAAGCCGAAAGAGTTTGCCTAGGAAGGGTGTCAGCACAGAAGCAAGCAGAGTTTTTAAGAACAACAGGAGGAACACCATCAGGACCATATGTCTTCCTAGAGTTGAACCCAGATAGGGCAGAAAAAAACATCATTAAAAGAGATTCTAATTTCAGACATAATAAAGGCAAAGGGGAGAGGAGATGGAGGAACAGCACCGGATTCGTCCATGGTTAAATTGTAAGCGAAAGTTTGAGCGAAGAGTTCAGCTTTGTCAGGAGAAGAGACGGAAACTGTGCCGTCGGAATGGAAAAGAGTCTGGAAAGAAGAGGAAGTAAAGTTATTGAAGAGGTTCTTAGCTTGATGCCAGAAAGAGCGAGAAGAATTAGAATTGGATAGATTTTCACATTTTTGTCGGATGAAGGAATTTTTGACGAGTCGAAGAACAGATTTTGCACGATTCCGGGCAGAAATATAAGCTGAGTGAGAGTCAGGAGTTGGATGGCGACGGCACCTTCTGAAAGCCTCCTCTCTGTTGCGGATAGCATTAGAACAAGTAAAGTAAAAAAAAGTTTTTTTTGCATTAGTAGTAGGAATAGAATATGGAATGTACACCTCCACGCCGGAAAGAATCACCTCTGTGATGCGGACTGCACACTCAGAAGGGCCTCCGCCACGGAAGCAGTAATCATTCCATGGGAAATCACAGAAGTATTGCCTAAGGGCCTCCCAATTAGCGGCGCCGAAGTACCAAAGGCGCCTCCTGTTGGAAGGATCCAAAGGCCGAATTGGAACGATAGGACAGGAAACAGAGATAAGATTGTGATCGGAGGAGCCCAACGGAGAGAAAAGTTTCACAGAGTGAGAAGAAGGAAGAGAAGAAAGAAATAAATCCAGAATGTTGGGCCTATCTACAGGGCGATCGGGGATACGAGTAGGGTGCTGTTCAATCTACTCTAGGTCGTTTAGGATAGAAAAGTTGTAAGCTAGTTCACCAGGAATGTCAGTGAAATGGGAGGAAAGCCAAAGGTGGTGTTGAATATTGAAATCTCCTAAAATAGAGATTTCAGCAAAGGGAGAGCGGGAAAGAATGTATTCCATTTTGGAAGTGAGGTAGTCAAAGAATTTTGGATAGTAGAATTAGGAGAAAGGTAAACAGCGCAAATGTATTTAGTTTGAGAATGGCATGTAAGCCGTAGCCTGAGGGTATAGAATTCAGAAGATTCGAATTCGGGAATAAGAGAATAAGTTAGGTCATTGAGTACACATACGTAACATCCACCTCTGGGGTGAAATTGAGTATAGAGAAAGTAAGAGGGTACAGAAAAGGGGTTGCTGTCAGTCGTCCCAGACACCTCAGTTTCAATGAGGAAAAGAAGATGAGTTTTAGAGGAAGAAAGGTGGTGTTCAACAGATTGAAAATTCGAGAAAAGGCCACGAATGTTGCAGAATTTTATGAAAAGTGAATCAGACAGAGGTCCATAACATCTCGAATGGGCGGTTGCAGATCCAGACCTGCTTTTCGGGTCTGCGTTCCCGGTCTCGGCAGGGGGGATGGAGCTAGAAGTGGGGACCTTTATATAGCAAGGGTCTTTGAACTTGAATTTTTCTTTTAATTGAATACTCTTTATTGATAAAATACTAGTTCTACAATTTTTGTTTTGGTTTGAACATATGTAATTGTGAAATTGAACTATTTATTTTATTTTATTTGACCCTTAAGCTTTAGGCTTTACTGGGCTCTTAATTAAAAATAAAACAGATAGTTATTATTAATAACGCCAGAACACATTTGAAAACTTGTCGATCGATTTTTACAAACTAGTTGGTGATTCTATATAATTTGAGTGCGCTGATCTAAAAAATATAGTTAGTTTTTCCCTATCACGTATGGTTTCCTTACTACAGGGTGTGTCATAAATCCCCCATTTATCCCCAAATGTGAACCATCTTATCGAGACCAACATTGGATTGCACATGCTAAACCATAAATTTTGTTGTTATAGACTACAGTAACGCTTACATAATAATGTTGGGTAAATATATATAACAACCAGTCCCGTTCCCAGCAAAATACTCTCTCCCCTCCCATCAATGGGTGGTTAACATTTGGGGACAGATGAGGTATTACAACACTCCTTGTAGCACGAATTTTTTAGGTGATAGAGTAAAACCTAATTAAAGCAGAATTAAATAGCATAGCTCCTAGCTCTTGAACAAGCATATTGCTTGTTTATGAAAGAATAAAAAAATAACTGAAAGAAACAAAATATATTTACCTTCTTTACTTGCAAACATTTCAGGACTTATTCCAAAGACTTAAGACTACGAAGGTAGATCTGACTAATGACGACTAAACCGGTGCTTCTTTGATGTTTTCTTATGCTGTGCGTTAGGCTGATCTCGTTGCAGACACCAGCAGTAATCCGCCGCCATATTTGTATGCCATCTTCCTTGATATCTTCTTTCCATGGTTTTGATGTCCTGGTGAAATCGTTCCCCTTGCTCCTCACTGACATCTCCGAGATTTTCGGGAAAACGGTCAAGATGCGAAAATAAGAAGTGAACTTTGAGGCTCATGTTGCAGCCTAAGGCGAAAAACTTTTTAAGCATATTTTCCACCAGTCTTTCATAATTTTGGCTTTTGTAGTTTCCCAAGAAGTTTTCAACAACATCTTTGAAACCAAGCCATGCTTCTTTTTCTTTATTGGTCATTGTGTTCAGGAAATGATCGTCTGTCAATAACTTTCTAATCTGAGGACCTATAAAAACACCTTCCTTTATTTTCTCGTAGCTAAGCTTTGGATATTTTGAACAAATGTACTTGAAACACTCACCTTCTCTATTTAATGCTTTGACATACTGCTTCATCAAGCCTAACTTAATGTGAAAGGGTGGTAGGAGGATTTTATTTGGTTCAACTAGATGTTCATGGAAAATGTTCTTTGGTCCTGGGGTAAGATTCTCTCTAGGAGGCCAAGTTTTCCTCTTCCAGTGCTGGTCACGTGCTCGACTATCCCATTCGCAGATGAAACATGGCATCTTAGTGTATCCTGATTGCTGCCCAAGTAACATGCAAAGGATTTTGAGATCCCCACACAATATCCATCTGTGATTTTGATACTGAATTTTTTCCAGAAGCAGTTTCATGTTATCATAGGTCTCTTTTAAATGAGTAGAATGGGCCACTGGGATTGATGCATATTTGTTACCGTTGAGCAGTAACACTCCTTTTAGACTGGTTTTAGAGGAATCTATAAACAACCTACAGTCACTGGTTTGGTATTCGATGCCTAGCTTGCACACTAATCCTGTGATGTCCTTGCAAAATACCAAGGGACCATCTTCTTCGAAAAAAGGCACGAAGTCTTTCTCACTATTTCTGTACCAAGCGAAGTATGTGTCGGATGCCACTAAATTGTTCTCCTGCAATCTAGACCCCAAAAGTTCTGCAGAGTCCTTAGGCAGATTCAAATCCCTGACTAAGTCATTTAGTTCGGCTTGGATTAATGGTTTAGGAGGATCTCGGTCAGCTGTTGGCTCTTCATAAACATCATCATTGTCTGGATTTGGAGCTGAATCAGAATCTGAATTGTATTGATCCAGACTCTCGGGTGGGCGGGGAATAAGAACTTCTGGACCATGGGGTACCGGCCTTATTGCAGATAGAAGACTTGGGTATTGAAGGCTCTCTTTATTCTTTGCATTATAACCTTTAACATTGCAAGAACAGAAGTAGCAGTCGTCGGTATGGTTTCTAGGCTCACGCCATACAATAGGGATCCCAAATGGCAAACTTTTCTTTTTACCTTTGCTCCAATTCCTTAGTGCCGCAACACACGTAAGACAAACTTTGTGTGGAGCCCAACTTTTGTCTTGATC
Organism: Bathynomus jamesi; assembly: GCA_023014485.1. NCBI lineage: Eukaryota > Metazoa > Arthropoda > Malacostraca > Isopoda > Cirolanidae > Bathynomus > Bathynomus jamesi. The sequence continues at coordinate 286,498 of JAJOZX010000084.1, forward strand.
TCCTAATTTAATTCCAAAATAAGCATGATAAGCTCTCTTAATGAAGGTCGTTACATTTGGGTTTTGTTTTACAACAACATACCGACCACAAATATAACAAAATATGTCTGGACTATGGGTACATCCTCTAGAAGCCATTATTAAAATTTTAAAGACGTAATGTTAGAATTATCTATCTGAAAAATATGAAAAAACGAAATTAATTAAAGATAAAAAAGGTAAAAAATTACAAAACGCCCCAAAATTGTTTTGCTAATAACTTTAAAACTGTGGGTGATAGAAAAAAACTGGTAGCATTTTGGAAATCAGCGCAGCGAACTGCTTCAGAATCACAACTCAAAATAAAGAAATCGATTTTCATGCAGACCGGTGTTATACATAAATTATGGATAAGAATTATTAATTAGAGTATGTATCAATCTTAAATTATTTTTATAGATATAAAACAAATATAAAGTCATTATTGAAGGTATGATACAAATACTACACAAAGAAAGCGATATTAGATGTGAGAGATGAACAATAACAAGTAATGTACATTTAATCATAGATTTTACAAGTATTCCATTGTTAATCGAGACTTCAACTGGTTTTAAACGAATTTACATTCATACTATTTTCTATATCAGCATTTAAATCATTCCATAGTTTCAGTCCAATGAAAATGGATAGTTTTTTAGGTAAATTGAGGAATAACGTGTTTTGATCTATTTCTGGTCTGATTGAGTAGATTTCTTGATGAGTTACAAAATATTCATGTATACTTTGTAAGTTAATGATTTTGTTCTTACACTCGTAAAAAGAAATAAAATGTGCCAGTTTGATTACATCACTGAGATTTAGTAGTTTTAGCTCTTTATAATAATCTTACTGCTCGTTTTTGTATGACAAAGATACTGTTCAAATCGTCGTTAGTGGAGTTTCCCCATACAAAGATGTAGTACGTTGTATAAGGAAGAACAAGAGAATGATACAGAGTTAATAAAACCTGTTTATGGACTACATTTCTAAGTTTAAACAGTATAGTAACGCTCCTTGAAATCTTTTTTGAGATGTAATTTACATGATTACTCCATTGCATATTCTTGTCTAATATTGCATCAAGAAATTTTGCGACGTTACACTCCTTTACAGCGATTTCAGCGACATTTATTTCATCAAGATACAAATGTCTTTTATTAGTAAAATTCATGAAATTTGTGTTACTGGTATCACTGAACAACAAATTTTTACTTTTATTCTGTCTCAGCAACAAACAAAGCTGGTCTATGTGAAGTCGACACTGCTGATTCCGAAAATGTTATTAATTTTAGCGTATTACACATAGTTTCCATGAAATCTCAAAAAATATTATACAATTATTGTATATTGTATATAATATGTATAATGATGAAAATAACCACGAAGGAAAAAGGAAGCACAGAATGGTGCTCAAGCGCTTTTATCTAATGACATCTTCAGGAACACTGAAATAAATAACAAGTTTGAGACTATATATAAGTCATAAACAAAATAAAATAAAATAGAAAAATAAAAATTGTCGGAAGAGCATACAAATTTATAAGGAAAAGCTACCACTTTGCCCCTCTTGTCTAAATCCGTTCTGAACGAATTCAAAACAACAGGATCAAGCGAAAAAAGGCTCTGGCTAAGGTTGAAATTATTTGTAAGTTGAATAATAGCAGATTCAAGAATATTTCTATTAACAATGTTGCTTGAGTGAAACAAAATTGAAGCATTATTCCAATCAATACAGTGGGATAACTATGACAAATGGACGAAAAGGGCACTGGACGACTGTCTCGTTCTAACGGAATATTCATGCTGTTTTATACGTGTGTGCAAATCCTTTCCCGTCTGTCCAATGTAAAAGAAATCACATTGTTTACAACCAATTTTATAGATAATGCCTGAATTATTGGTAGGGCTATTTTTTACTGATATTTTTCACAATATTGTCATATGAAAATACTATATTAATATCCAAAAGTTTAAGTATATTAGCAATGCCTAAAAAGCCTGGGAAAAATGGAAGTACTAAAATATTCTTCGACAAAGTGCGAGGGTTATTATTCACACGATAGAAAGTTCATTTTGCCTGGTTAAGACAAGATTCCAAAAACGCAGGGGTAACACAAATCACTTCCAATACTGTTGATTTTTTCTAATTCGGCATCCATGTATTCCGGACTGGTGATCTTAAGAGCGCGGAGAAATATTAAAGAAAATATGACTTTCTTGATGGGGGTGTCATGTCTGGAGTAAAAGTGTACTAAGACAAATTGTTTGTTTTTTCCGATAAATACTAAACTTAAAACCTGGGCTTTCCCTATGTACGCTCACATCCAAAAACGGGATTGAGTTGTTTTGTTCCACTTCTAAAGTAAACTTGATTATTTAACTGAAGGAGGAAGTCATCCAGGTCACACTTCATGGGCCAGATACACAAAATATCGTCGACGTATCGCAACCATGGGATGCCAACCCCCAGGATTCTCGGAATGTAAGTGATTTCGAAAAACTCCATATAAATATTGGAGAGGAGAGGTGACAAGGGATTACCCATGGCCATCCCAAAAACGTGTTGATAATATTCGCTATTGAAAGTGACTTTACAGTCTTTGATGCAAAGTTTAATGAATTCCAAAACTATGTGTGCAGGTAGTGGCAGGTCATACTTATGTAATTCTTAGGAAAGACACTTTTGTAAACAATGAACAAACGTCGAAACTGATCAATCTATCGTTGGTTTCAGTGCGTATATTCCTAGAGGAATAGGACAGGAAAAAGATATAGGTTTGTGGTCGGAGGAGCCCAACGGAGAAAAAGTTTCGCAGAGTAGGAAGAAGGAAGAGAAGAAAGAAATAAATCCAGAATGTTGGGCCTATCGCCAAGGCGATCGGGGATACGAGTACGGTGCTGTACAATCTCTCTCTCTCTCTCTCTCTCTCTCTCTCTCTCTCTCTCTCTTGCGCGGAATATCTCCTATACAAGCGTCGTTCTTTACGTTATTTATACTGCGTGTTCTTTGCAGTTGAATGTATATAATGTTACGGCATGCGGGAGGTGCCCCCTTGGGGCATTGGTTTCTGCGAGTATGTAGAGGAATTACGGCGTTTGGAAGAGTGAAGTCCATGGTGTAATGGTATCGCGTCTGACCGGCAATCGGAAGATCCCGGGTTCGATTCCCAGGTGGTACTTCATTTTTTCATTTGTTCCGTTTTCTTTCTCTCGTCTTGCGCGGAATATCTCCTATACAAGCGTCGTTCTTTACGATATATATAATATATATATATGCACATATATACATATATATATATATACACACCTTGTTAACCTTGTTTCTGTTCCGTGCGTTAGTCTCTCTTCACACGGAGGTCAAGCTGGTGGCCCCGCCTCTAGGTCTGGCTTCGTGGAGGAGCGAGTTGTTTTCTTTCGCTCTCCACCGTACATAGCCAGGTATACCCAGCTCATCTGGTACCGTTCTCAGCCAGGCATCTAGTCTTCTCTTGAAGACTTCAACTTTGACCCCTGTAACGTTTGGAAGCTGGTTGAAAAGTCTTGGCCCCCTCCCTTTCAACCAAGCTATTTTCCTTCAGTGTTGTGTTGAGGAGGTCCCTTCTCGGGCCTTTAATTTGGGAACACTACACATGCTGCCTTTCCTATTTTCTAGTGTTGTTTGAATGGTAATTGGGTTTAGTTTTAGGTTTGGTACCAGTTTTTCGATCATTTACCATATGTAGATTATGGTGTACCTCTCTCTTCTTCTTTCCAGGGAGTACAGATTTAGCTTGCGTAATCTTTCCCAGTAGTTGAGTTCTTTGCAGCCATCAATCTCGGCTCTGAAATGTCTTTGCGTTTCTTCTAGTTTATTAGTTTCTTCCTTTTTATATGGGGACGTCAAAACTGAGCAGTTTTCAGTATTCAAGTTTTGGTCTAATCAGTGTTTTTAGCAGGGGAATCATTACTGTTCTGTCCCTTCTTTTGAATGTCCTTAGCCTGTCCGCGACTCATTTTGCTTTATTTATCGCTATCTGATTTTGTGTTTCACATTATTACCCCCAGATCGATCGCTTTCGTGCTTCTCTGAATTTCCTGTCTATCTAGAGCATAATATACAGTCTAAGTTCCTCTTTTCTACCATATCTCAAGAGCTGAAATTTCTCTGTGTTAAATGACATGTTATTTTCTTCTGACCATTTGTATATTTTGTTCGTCTCCTTCTGCAAGGTCTCCACTTCATTTACATCGCTGATTTTTCTGCTGATCTTTGTATCTTCTGCAAAGGATGCAGTACTGTCCTTTGTGGTACTGAGCTGCGTACTTCCGATTCTGATGATGATATACCTTGAATTTTGACGACCCGTAGACGTTCTCTGAGGTAGTTGTAGATCCATTTTCCCACTTTGCCTGTTATTCCTATATATTTCATTTTATGTGCTATTATACCGTGATCACATTTGTCGAAAGCTTTAGCAAAATCTGTGTATATGACATCATAGTTGTCATTACCTTCCAGTGCATCTAAGATATTGTTGTAGTGTTCTATTAGTTGTGATAGGCATGATCTCCCTGATCGGAATCCGTGCTGATTTTCGTTGAATCTTTCCAGTGTCTCCAAGAAATCATAAATTTTCTCTCTAACTGTTCTTTCAAATACTTTGGTGAGGTGGGACGTCAATGACACTGGTCTATAGTTCTTTGCTTGAGATCTGCCCCCTCCTTTATATATAGGGACAATGTTTGCTCTTTTCAAGATGCTTGGTATTTCCCCAGTGTCTAAGGATCTTCTCCATATCCAGTATAAAGGTGTAGCTATTTCACTTTTACAGTTTTTAATCAATAATGCGTTCCAGTAGTTCGGACCTGCAGCTGAATGTGGTTTCATTTGTCCTATAGCTCTCGCTACATCTTCTGGGGTAAAATCAAAGTCTGTTATACAATCTCCTTGCAATTTCTCTTCAAAGAATGCATCTATGTCTGGTATCGCTTTGTCACTTTTTGGGGCACTGAAAACTGATTCATACTGGGTCCTCAATGTTTCAGATATTTCTTTTGGATCGTCGGTTAGTTCATTATGTCTCTTCCTTAAGGGCCCAATAGCGGCGTGCGTTTTTGTTTTCCTTTTCGCATAGCTATAAGAGTATTTTGGAATTTCCTTTATTGCTTCTACCGCCTTTTCCTCTTCCCTCTCTGTATGGTCCTTAATCAGGGCTCGTATTTCCCTATCGATACTCTACAGTTTTCCTTGTATTACATTCCTGGCATTATCTCCGCAGTTGGCTAACTTCGCCTCCACTCTCTTTCTTTTGCGGAATAGTCTTCTCTTTTACCTCTCCAGCCAGCTCATCTTTCTTTTTGGCCGTGATGTCGGAGCATATTTTTCTAAAATTCTCAGCGTTTTTTCTTCCAAGGTTATTAGCATTTCTTAAGTTGTTTTATTCTCTAAAACTGTTCTCCGCTCTATCTGGGCCATGTGCGATTTGATTGCTTCCCAATTTATAGTCTTGGAGTTTAAGTTAAAGGCCCCGAATTTACTTCTTTCCACAATATGTGCATTGTCTTTTAATGCTGTCGTCATATTTGTTGATATCTCGATTAAGTTGTGGTCTGAGATAATGGTTGGAGTTATTTTTATATCAGCAATCAAGTTCGTGTCATTCGTGAATGCCAGATCCAGACAGTTATTTTTGCTGGTATTTTCTGTTATCTCCTCTGTCAGCATAAACTCGTTTTTGAGAGCCATCAACATTTTTGCTTGCTCCTGGTCTTCTCTTGTGCCCTCCCTTGTCCTGGTGTGTATATAATATTCCTATCCACCTTTTTATATTTTATAAATAAGAAGTTAAAATCTTCGCAGATCATTATATCGGGGGATGGAGGGTTTTTGTCTTTTATCAATGGCCTCCGAGAATGTTTCGTTTGGGGTGCTTGGGGGTCTACATATGACTATTAGTATCACGTTTAGTTTTTCTATTTTTACTGCTAGGAGTTCCACAAAGCTGTTTGATTTATTTATTATCGTCTCTGTCATATGACCTTCCTGTACGTATATAGCACAGCCACCTTTACGTCTCATTGTTCTATCAGCTCTTAGTAAGTTGAAGCCCTCTATATTTATCTCTTTCTTATCAATACAATGTTCGCAGTTTTCACAATTTCCTTGGCAATCCTTAAGATGAGTTTCTGTGAGGCATGCGATGTCCGCCCTTGTTTCGTCCATAAATCCTTTCAGGTACGAAACTTTATTTAGTGATTGGTTTGGTCTTATTCCTTGAATATTAGCCAGGACAATATTTATGTTCTCTGTTTTTCGTTGCCCTTTGTGCATTTTATGTTCATTTTCCTTCGATATCGCTTGTTTCGTTGCCCTATGATCCTCCGAGAGAGATCCGTTTCCGCCTACCTATTCTGGTAGCTTCTTGCCCGAAAGCGGTTTGGCTCGGGGTTTTCCAGCTGTATCAACTGCATGCGTTGGATGACATTTAGCAGCCGTATCGTGTCTGCGATGTTGAAATTTTTTTTTTTGTTCGCTTATTGTGGTGTTCCTATTGTTATTCCTATTGTTATTGTTATTCCTATTGTCATTTAAACTTTGTCCTTTGTTCTTTGAGTCTGTCGGGCGATGTTGATAGTAGCATTTTTTCCCGTAATTGCAGGTTTCATATTTTGCGTAAGGCCTGCAGATATCCGCGTGGTAGAATTTGCATCTGTCTCCAAATTTACAATGACCATTATTATAGAAGAAATTGCATATTGGGGGATGTTCATATATACATTGTCCTCTTTTAAATCTGCAATTATCATTTACATAATATCTGCATATAGTTCCTTTCCCATATTTACTCATGACCTTTGTTTTTTGCTCCTTATTGAGGGACAGTTTCACTCCGTTTTCTTGACTGAACTCTTGTCTTTTCCTATTTGTGTTTATGTCCTTCGTTGCCCTTATACTATCTGTTGTCTTTATACTTTCTTTCACCTTTATACTCTCTTTCGCCTGCATGGTTTCGGCCTCGTTGTGTGACGATATTTGACTTTTTTCTACTTCGCCTTTCTTCGTTTCTTCTGTTTTCCACTGTTCTTTATTCGCACTTTCCTCTTTCATTTTCTTCTCATAGTCTCTTTCTGCTTTAAATACTGTAAAAGAGTTTAATTCGGTCATGCAGTTTTCGCAGAAAAACTTTATCCCATTAAGGTGCTTTGCGTTCGTTATAAGGGAGATTTTTTCATCTCCCCAAGTAGTATGGGCGCAAAAGGGGAGAGTGCAATGCAAATGTTGATCAATGTTGAAAAAGTTATGCAACAAAGAAAAGGGATGGTGAAAGTTGTTATGCAACAAGGGGAAGGGGATGTTGCAAGTTGTTATACAAAATGGGAGGGGAATGTTGCAAGTTGTTATGCAACAAAGGGGGAGGGAGAATGCTGCAAGAGCAACAAGGGGGTTATGCAGCTTGGAGGCGGAGTTATCCCCCAAGAGAAAGAGAGAGGAGAAGGAGAGAGAGAGAGGAAGAGGGGTGTTCGCCTGGCAGGAGCCAAGCGTATATTAAAACTTCAGCCGAGCGGCCGTTGTCTTATAATGCCCTAATCAGCCAGTTGGCTTATCTGGCTGAGTTGCCACATTGCGCTATTTATTTAATTAAAGCGTATATTCTGGCTTAATCCGCCAGTTGGCTTAACTGGCTGAGTTGCCAGTTTGCGCTATTTATTTAATTAAAACATATATTCTGGCTTAATCCGCCAGTTGGCTTAGAAGGCTTCTTAGAAGGCATAAATGACCCGTATATATTAATAAGCTTCGAATGAATGTACGCCCATAAATCCCCTATTATCACACACATACACAAACTGATGCATGCAAAGCCCCAATAGCAAAATATATACGAGCACAACCACCACACAAAGAAGCATCACATCACCAGCATTCGTCTAAGTATAGACTTTTAGGAGCTCATCCCATCAACAGCACATGGTGAGATGAGGGCTACGACTTTTAGAAGCTCATCCCATCAACACCACGTAACCGATATGAGGGCTACAACCAAGCGTCCAAACTTAGACGATTGGTGGTGAAACTATTACACAACAACCCACCAACCACCTCTACCGCCGATTTACTTACCAACTCCGGGTACACCGACAAGGTCTCTAAATACGATCCAATAGACAGCGCTATTAAACATAGACAAATACGTTTATGGGGCCATGTCAAAAAAAGGGAACGCCAATAGTTTTTCTATTGAGCTTCTCGTGGTTTAACGAGGCCTATTTGACATTTGGTGAGGCGATCTTTTAAACAAAAAATCGAATATGATAAACTAAGTTTAATACAAATACAAATTTTCATCATAATACGCAATTTTATCCTTAAACTATAAATGAAAAGCATTAATATGATTTTTAAAACAAATTAGAAATTAAATTAGGGGTAATTTATTAATTTTTCCTCTTAACCAATTATTGTGTTTCAATATAAATTTATCATTAAGACACAATTTTATCCTTAAACTATAACATAAAAAGCATTAATATGATTTTAAAAAAATTGAAATTAAATTAGGGGTAATTTATTATTTTTTCCTCTTTTGGCCAATTATTTTGTTTCAATATAAATTTATCTTTAAGACACCAATATATCTTTACGCCTTATTACCAAAAATATTAATATGAATTTTAAAACAAAATAGATTCTATTTCGGGGTAACTTATTCATTTTTCCTCTTTTGGCCAATTATTTTGTTTCAGTATAAATTTATCTTTAAGACACCAATATATCTTTAAGCCTTATTACAAAAAAATATTAATATGATTTTAAAAACAAAATAGATTCTATCTCGGGGTAACTTATTCATTTTTCCTCATTTACTTGCAGCCCTGCCGCGACACTGCTGCATTATTTTTTAATATAATTAAAACCAGCATTCACGATCATATTAAATCTTACTGTTGAAGATATCCTGAAATGATGCAAAATTATTTTGAAAGGTATACTGTTCGAAGTATCTTAAACTTTGATGCAAAGAACAATAATATAACTAGATTTTAAATTTTAGCTGGCTTACCCCAGTAAATATCGTTTTCTAAACGTATTTACAAAAAAATGGAATTTATGGTATAAATCATGTAATTGCACGTTCTACAATAATATAATTGGATTTAACATAATTTACTGCATTATATTTATTGTAATTTTAAACCAGCTTTTGGGACATATTAAATTAAATTTTCTTCAGTGCAATTCACGAATTAAACATGGCCTTGAGGATTCGAATTCCAATACAGCGTATTGTTAGAAAAACATTTAAAAACGTAGAAGAATGGATTCTATCCACACGCCCCAGATTTCACGGGGCAACCAATCACAGCCCTGTGGGCGGAGCCCATGACCTCTGTTTGGCCGCTATGCATGCCTACGCGTCAAGCCCCGCCCAAAATTCATCGATAGCCAATAGGAAGCTAGCGTTTCAGGTGTTGTGGGTTGGTCACAAGCCCCCTTTATAAAAGGGAGCAGTTTATCTCAGAGCCTCAGTTCGTATGTTTTTTCGCTTAGTGCTTTTCAAATATACACTATGAGTCAGTTATCGCTCTACAATTTTCCTGATTTGTTTGAAGATCAAGATTTCTACCCATCAGCTGCGCTCCACCTTTTCAGCGCTGCAGATCGGAATGAACTTTTATCTACGAAAATTGTTACGGAAAATTGTGACGAAATGCAAGAACCGTTCAATGAAGACGATATTAAAATGTAAGTGATTATATTCTGCAGTTCATTCAGTGTTAACTTATAAGTGCCATAATAATTGTTTTGAAAAATAGTTTGTGTTTATTCTCGGTCTATATATAATGTTTCAACCGGTGTTAACTTATAAAAGGCCGCAATAAACGCGTTTTGAAAAATACTTTTAATTATTCTCTGTTTCATTCGGAGTTATTTCGGCATATATATATATATATATATATATATATATATATATATATATATATATGGTGGTTTTAATAATATTTTTCTCGATAATTCAGCACCGCATTAGGATATTTAAATTACCAAAACTTTTAAGAATTATCTGCTTTTTTATTATAATTTTTTAAATTCGTGGCATTTTCTCTTATCGTAGCTCTTTATTTTTACTTAACCTTATAGGAGCGATGCGGAACTTGATCGTGTTATAGCTACTTTTTATGAAAGGGGAATAAATGATATAGATGCTTCTCCGCACAGCCAACCAGTGACCTGAATACAGAAGTCGAGGTATTGGCTCACATCCGGTCCAGCGAGTGCCAGGTCATCGAGGAACTAATGTAAGTATTTTTGAGGTTAAGAACAAAACACATTGTATTTTCATTTATTAAATGGTAGAAAACATGTACAAACCGGAACCAGTGTCCGTTAAATAAGTCTTAATGGCTACATTTTACAGTTACAAATGTATATACAGCTTTACACAATATAGTTATAAACCTTTACACAATACAGCAGGTGCTAACATATGGGAACCTTTTTTTAATCTGTCTGCATACACTTTTATCGTTCATCTCTGTGTTGCACAAATCGAATAATTTTTAAAAATTTATAAATCTCTTCCCACGTGACATGTGCAAGAGAAATGAAAGGCAATACAGGCCGCAAGTTTCGCTATAATACCCTTGAAAGCGATACGGGTTCCACACAATCTCAGGTACATGTAATTGTGCGATAAACTGCAAAACCACAGAATCATTCCACGGCTGAGTGCCGAGTGAGTCAAAATAGTACAGTCTTTCCCTATTTTTAAAATAGATTGCAAACCAATGAATCCCCTCCCCTCCCCCACAATGTCGGTGTTAACGATAATCCCGTACCAGTTTCTCGTACTTGGCAGCTTCAATATTTCATTCTTCGCAAACACACCGATAAATTTTGAGCGTGTGAAACGGTCACTTTTCATTACTCTCTGGAGTGTATTCGCGTCCATTTTAAAAGTCTGTGACTACGTTCCTAAAACGATCAACTTCTATTAGTGTTTGTGATTCGAGGTAAGCTAACACACTTATAGATGCGTCCATAGGCTTGGCAAATTCCAACCTGACTGAGATATTCCCACTCTGCTGTGGACTTAAATGCGTATTTGCGCCAGCAGACAAGTCAGGCGTAATATCAAATGAATAAATGTTAAATTCTTCGACAAATTCTTTCTGCGTTACACCAAATCCAAGTTCGTCACAGTCGCCTGTACTATGAGCCAGACTACTATATGCTCTCGCGCAGAGAGGGAACACAGCGTCTGATGAGTAGTTCGTAATCATGGAGTCTCCAAAAGCGATGCCATTTACGTATAGAGTAATATTTTTAAGGCCGAAATTCTCGAATTTAAAGGCACTCTTTTTATATTTTTCATTCGTCGAGGCGTGGTCCTGCATTCCACAATTTCTATTTCTTTTGGTGAACTTAATTTCACTCGGCGTATACGCAAACACGTCTCCATGATGTGAATCACAAGGGGTTTCACGCCTTCTTCTTGATCAGACAGATTTATGCAGATCTCAGGAATCGTGCGGGTAAGTTTCAACTTCATATCCACTCCGTTCATAAGCAGTTTCTCCTGGAGTGTGAAATCTGTATGAAGACGTCCAAAACATTCGTATATCTCTTTTTTAGAATTTTTAAATTTATCCTTTATACCATTTTCATTTTTAGTATGGTAATATCCTTCGGCGGTTAAAAAGGTGTCCTCTTCTTTTGAAAAGTTGAGGACATTTTCCAGATAGGCTCGTAGGTGGTAGTACCCCGTTCCTGCTGAGATGTTAACTTGGTTTAAATACACCTCACACTGGCTGAATATGGAGTGTAAAAAGTTGGTTTCAGGGTAGGCAGAGTAACTATCATCGCAGTCCGTTCAATCTGAATGGGCTCTACGCAGTTTAGCGTACATGTGCATGCAGCTTGGGTCAAAAAAGTAAGGGCCTGAGCTGAGTATCACGAATTCTATAGGGGCACTCGGCGAACTAATTGTGTTTAATGGGTTAATTGTAATAAAGTCGCTATGCTCAATAGAGAACTGAGTGGGGGGCATATCAAAGAGGGACAGTTCCGATTTAGAGCATTGTGAACTACACGGATGGATGAAACGCGCCATGACGAATCAGAAATAGTGCCACCTCCCTCGACAAGTATTAGTCAGCCTACGATTCGTGAGAGTAGTGTCCTCAGCTTATATCAGTTAAAAAAATGATCAGCCATAGGTTTCATACGCTTAAAGCACTTCTCTTTTTATTTCCTTTTACTTTTAGCGCCACGTAATGGTAACCCCTTCTTCCTGGCAGATCTTTTCTTTCCGCCACCACGCATTTTTCTCTGTATCTTTGATGATTTCGTCCCATGTACGTTTTAAATGTTTTTTAGAGCTTCTTTAGGCTTAGTTCCGCCCATTATGTCTTCTGCCGCGTTAAAACCTGTTTGTAACGCCTTCCGCCCTAGGTATCTGGCACCCGTCTTCAACAATGGGTCAGCGGTGCGTAGTATGGATGGAAAAATGGATCCAAGTCCACTCCCACGCTGGTATCTCACTTCTCGATAGACTGTGAATGGCCTTCGGGTCATTATAAACGGCGAAAGGGTAGTTTCACTGTTAAGCTCCCATCACCGAATAGGAAATTTTTTCCCTCAATCGTTCTTATATATATCGAGATGTTGGTTAATAGATTAGTCGCAACATTCACATAATGGGGCTTGTCATATGTAATGCTCAAACTTTTCCCTCTATGGTTGGGGATGTGTGCAATACGCAGCAGGCGCGCCTGGGTGTCCCCAACAAATTGGTGCCCTACGATATTGCTGTAAATATAGCACATGTCTGGGGGCAGAGAGCTTTCACCCAATTTCTCCATCTTCAACTGATACATTAAGCTGGACAAGTCATGCTGTGCCTCGTGAAAGGTATCTCTTTGGAGAGCTGTGCTATATCGGCCCTCAGCCACAATTGTGAACAGCTCTTTATCTTTAATATTTCTACTAAGCGTTGACTTTAACTTCAATGTGCATGCAGGCATGTCTATGTTTACGACTTCAAAAAGTAAATCGTTTGTCAGGTACGACTTTTCAAGACTCTTGTTTAACCCCATCACAATGTCCATGGCTCTATCATAATGCCCGATTCCTAGCGATACATTTGTGCTATAGTACTGTTCCTCAACGAACAGGACTGAACGCATAGTATTGTCGAAGGTTATGCCTAATTTTTCGCACTCATCAATTCTTCTAAGGATCAGAAATATGATTTGCTCATTTTCAAGAGTTAAAAATTTGGATATTAACTGGAGTTCACATAATCCGACCTCATACAAATAACGCTCCAATTCAATGGGTCCGTGGAGTTCTGCCACAAAGTTGGCGAGGGTGTTGTTAGGATGTACAGACAGAGAAGAAGAAGACGGGAGTGTGACATAGAAATGGCTAGGCGCCATGTTGCATACTATTTAAGCTTCATTGTTGCAGCAGCTTTTATATAGGTGTTGAAGCTTTCTGGGTAACCCAGCCATTTCACCAGGTACATTTTTATCTTTCCTGAACCTTTGCTGCCTAAAATGTTTTCAATTTTGAACACACTTTTTCCTAAATTAAATGTCACTATCTGCAACTCCTCGCGGTAAAAGCCTCCAGCGATCTCTTTCCCGTTCAAATATTCAATGTAATACATCATTATCTCACCTTTAGGTCTCATAGTACGAAATTTAAAAATCTCACGTGTGCATCCTTGCTCAAATCTCTTCGCGAATTTATTTCCCGAACGTGATAGCCTTACATAATCATTGATTTTCAAATGTGTAGAGTGTGGTGGCGATGCTCTATTTCTTCTCACCTCTGGCAGCGCACCTCTTTCTAAAATTTCGTTAGGCGTTGTGCCAATCGTACGGTGGTGCGAACGGTTGTATGATGAAGCCAATGACCCGAGAACGTTATATATCTTTATGTGTTTTTATGTGTAAAATAGCGATGCATGCGCTCTTTATGGTACGTTGAACTCTTTCAGCTAAAGAGGCCTTATGTATAGAACTGCTAGTGTAGTAACTGATATTAAACTCTGTCAGCATGTTCTGAAAAGTGCGACCTATAAATTCTTTCCCCATATCCGTACAAAAATAGCCAGGAACCCTTTCTTCTTTTAACATCAATGTTTTGGTCGCTTAAGCACCTGTTTCAGGTGATTTATTTTTCAGGGGAATTAGCCACAGATATCTAGAGAATACATCTATTATGAATAGGATGTAGCGGTATCCGTCATTATACACTGAATATCTTTGTATGTCTGTTAAATCCGCTTGCCAAATAGAGTCAATCGAATCCGCGGTTGTCTTGGCCGTTTTATACCTTTTTCTCACCGGTTTATGAAGTGCATAAGCATCCTGTTCCCGCGAAAACCGCTCAACATCTTTTTTCCTTACACCGTAAACACCTCTGTACAGTCTGTTAACGCCACCATAGGAGGCGGGGTTATAAATTTCATAATAGCGTTTACTTAATATGTTAGCCATTTGCGTATTTTAGAGACATGTGGATAAGGTTGGCCTTTTGTTCTCTTCTTTCTTCTTTTCAGAGACGCTGCTGCTGGGGGCGATGGCATACTAGGGTGTGTCAATTTTAGTAAAGTCAACAATTCAAAAACTACTAATGCTCAAATGATGTCACATTATCTAGCAAACATAGAAATATCTTTAGTGTTGTTTAGAAAGGCCATTTACCTACTTATATTTGACCATAAAGGTTTGAAATATAACCTAAATATGACTGCAGCATCGTATATCAATGTGCCATTGATATGTGTGGTCAGCTTTTGTTATTTTTGGTGTGCAGTATGGTTTCTAAGTTTCACATAGTCACAAATGCTGGAGTTTTGATTGTGAATGCATGTGTTTTCCTTCCTTTTTGACAATTTTGATTACTTCGTGATGTAAATATTGTCGTGACACGACAAGTGGGCGCAGGACAAATGAGCGCCGACAAATGAGCGCCGACAATTGAGCGCCAAGACAATTAAGCGCAGGACAAAAGAGCGCAAGAAAATAGAGCGCCAAGACAATTGAGCGCAAAAACAAGGAGCGCAAAACAATTGAGCGAGAGCAAGCAAATAAAAACTGGATAAAAGAAACAAAATAAGCTTGAACAAATATTTATTAAGGATGTTAAAAATAATGTAGTTAGGTTAGGTTAGGTTATTGTTTTGCGCTCTACTGTCTTGCGCTCATTTGTCTTGCGCTTAATTGTCTTGGCGCTCAATTGTCGGCCCTCATTTGTCGGCGCTCATTTGTCCTGCGCTCATAAGTCGGGGTAGCAGTAATTCAAATTATTCGAAATGTTATGTGTGACCTAAATTTTCTGTATATTTTGATATGATAGATATATGAAATTGTCATTACTTTAAATAATTGAGTCTTGTACCTATAACAACACAACCTTTTATCTGAGCTTATAGGAAGATATTAAGAATTTCAATTAGCTTAATTTTATGTAATCGTAATCAGTAGGCCGATCCAAATTTCAATGACATTTCTTTTGTTCGCAGTTCGACAGGATGAGTCAGAAAGAAGTCAGAACCCGAAGCAAATCAAGTTGTCACCTAAGTCATTTGGTAGGGACTGGGAGGGAACTTCCCTCTGCTGAGCTGCCCACAGTGAGGAAGACAGGAGGAATTACCCAGTTAATGACCTGATTAACAACGGCATTGTTCCAGGGCTACTGGCTCAGTGGAGAAAGGCCAACGCTCTATTCACAGGACCTGTAATCAACACTGAGGTCAGGATCAGGGCTAAAGTGAAGGCACTGTGGGATGAGGCAGTGAAGGTGTCCATTGGCAATGTGAAGCTCTAGGTCAAAGATAGGTTCATGATGAAACTGGACAAATTGGTGGATATCCTGACCTGTCACTGTGTGATCAGGAGCTGCGGTGAGCTTGGATGCAACCCTGTCTGCAACAGTGAGGTTCACATTGACTGCAGCTGCAGGAGCGAGCAGAAGATACCAGTGCAGGATTGCCTTCATTAAAGGTCAGAGAGAAAAGGTGGGAAGTGTGGGGTCACACCAGATGGATCTAGCTGATCACCCTGAGACCAGGAGACAGGAAGCAGTGCTGCAGAGACAGGAACAGAGAAGGAAGGCCGAGGAGAAGAGGAGGAGGAAGGCAGAGGAGTCGGCCTAAAAAGAAGAGGAGTTGAGGGAGGAGTCACTGCTGGAGATGGAGTTGGAGGAGACTGGAGATATACTGGAGGAGGCAGAGAGGAGACAGGAGGACGAAGACTTCATACCAGAGGCTGCGACAACTTCTTCCTTGCCTGTGGCTAAGAAGAAGAAATACAACACTGAAGAGATTGCCACTGCTGCCTGGATTGATATGGTCTTATCACAGAGTTTGACACCACTGATGATTGACCACAACAAGGTGAGGAGAGCTCAGGAGAGACTGACTAAGGAGCTGGTCAAGAGCTGGTCCTCTTTGATGGGAAAAGAGATGACACCAAAGTGATGATGGAAGCTGAGGGCAGTGACAGGCAGTTTCCTGGCCTCATTAAGGAAGAACACTACACAGTATGCAATGAACCAGGTGGGAAATATTTGTGGCATTTTGTACCGGAAGAAGTTGCAGAGGAGAGAAGTCATGCTGAGGTCATTGCTGATCATCTGTTGAAATGGCTAAGAGAGAGAGGAGCAGACCAGACCCTTTTGGCCATAGGAGGTGACAGTACTTATGTGAATACTGGCTGGGAGGGAGGAGTAATGCATTATGTGGAGGCTAAGCTTAGCAGGAAGTTGGTGTGGATTGCCTGTGACTTGCACACTGGGGAGCTGAGTCTCAGACACCTGGTGACTGCACTGGATGGCAAGACATTGAGCAACAACAAGTGGTCTGGGCTCCTAGGGAAGATGTTAGACACTGCCACTGAGCTGGAGATCAACCCAAGCTTCACGAGGATCACTGTTGGTCCTCCTCTACCTCATCTCAGTCAGGAGGTAGTGAAGGACCTCAGCACAGACCAATCATATGGCTACAGAATCATCACTGCCATCAGATCGGGAGAGGTACCTCAGAGTCTAGCTCTCCTGGAGATTGGATCAGTCTGTCACAGTAGGTGGCTCACCACGGCTCTAAGGTTCTGCAGATTGTGGATTTCTAAACATGGGCTGAAGAGTAGGAACCTGAAGAATCTGAGGATAATTGTGGAACTAATAGTGGGAGTCTACATGCGAAACTGGTTCAACATCAAGTTAAATCACAGCTGGGTGGAGGGTCCCAGGCATGTACTGTACCAGCTGGAGCTGCTCAGAAGTCAGAAGAATGAGGTGATAGGAATAGTGATGCCTACAGTGAAGAGATCAGCCTGGTATGCACATTCTGAGGCTGTGCTCCAGGCCATGCTGTGCAGTGAGGTGGAGGAGGAGAGGAGGGAGGCAGTGAAGAAGATACTGGAAATCAGAGGTGAAGGGGATGAGGACACACAAGTAGGAGACTGCAGTGTCAGACCCAGGAAGACTCCTGACATCAACCCAGATGCCACCAAACTCTCGGAGCTTATTGACTGGAACTCTGGCGTGACTGAGCCTCCTCTGACCTGCTCCCTCACCACTGCTGCAATCAAGGAGTTTCTGGATAGACCAATGGAAGTTCCTGCATGGACTTCACACACACAGTCAGAAGAGAGGTGTGTAAGGATAACAACTGAAGCAACACAACATGTTTACTCACAAGAGAGGAGGGAGGCGTACATCAGTGGCCAGGTGGCCAGTAGGGAGCTCATGTCCAGGAACAAGAGCAAGGCAGACATGGCATCCTTGGCAAAGTTCATGAAACCTATCTATATTTCTAAGTTTTAATATTGAAACACAATCAAAATGTCTGTAATTGCATGTATGTAAAATGTAGTTATATATGGCATCCATGGCAAAGTTCAAGAAACATTTATATTTCTAAGTTTTAATATTGAAATACAATCAAAATGTCTTTAATTGTATGTAATGTATGTAAAATGTAGTTATATACAATAAAACAAGTACTTGCAAAAATTGCTGATTTTTAGTAAACTTCAACTTCAAATATAGTAGTTAGGAGTGGTCAAATCTGGATTTTAAAGCCATATTTCGATTTAGCACATACAAATGCGTCATTTGGTCACTAGTAGTCTTTGAAAATCTAAAGATTTCACTTTGCTCCCTAAAATTGACACACCCTAATGACGTACTCAGTTGTGACACATGCGAAACTTGATCCAGGTCTTTTAACCTATTCAGATTACCTATCAATGTTTTAGGGACATTTATTTGTTGTAGTCTTGCTTTAATATGCTTCCATCCTGATGGTGAGAGCCTGTCCCACTTTCTCACCAGATCATGGACAATGTCGACGATATTGGATCCCTGTACAGTGTACCCTTGTTCCTTCAACAATGACCTCGCCTGTATCGGTCAACTCTATGATGGGGTCCTCACTCAATAGATTATAAAGACTTAGCCTTTATTCCTCAATGTATGTGGGAGACTGCTTTTTAATACATGCTCGATGCGTTGCGTTCAGTTATTCTTTGGTTGGTCATCTCTAACGTCGGGGCCAGGTCCTGTGTCGCCATGCTCAGCGCAACTCGCGCTGTGCCTAATAACCACGGGGAGCTCTGTAGGATCCTTATAATCTTCGTACTCATGAAGAAATTTCTGCAATGCCTCTTGGTACAAGAGCATTTTCTCATCAGGTGACTTTTCACTGTTTAATAGGGCTAGCAACTTGCTTTCCATTCTCTTAAGTCTATTTTTACGGGATTCTAGAGCCGTGTCTGGAATCTTTGAACTTTGCAATAAAGCATACACCTCGTGCGGAATCACAACCACCTTCTTCATTATATTAATCTAGCAGGCAAAGGACCCAAAACTGAAAATAAGATGGGGAGAAATGATCCTCCACTTTGTACATTAATTAGCTTTTTCTTACCCACAGTTTGACTTTTATGAGCAAGCGCTCGTACTATGTTCTTGTAACGAAGTAAGCGAGCCTTCTGAGAGGGTTTCATTGGCACATTACATTTTATAACATTAAAACAGATTTCACAGATGCATTTTAAAAAGTCAGAGACGATATTTTTAATAAACATCAGTTGCAGTGCCCGGGGCAATCGTTGATAGATTTTTATTAATTCACGATATTTCTTCAGCCTATTTGATATTCTGGAATATACACCGTTTCAGGTTCGCTTGGGAATATATTCGTTCTTAGAAGCACCCGAAACGTGTGTCGCGGGTGAAGGTCACAAAGCAAATATCCATAACGCTCGTTTGTGGCTTCTTTATAAACCTCCAAAAACTCCTTACGCTGATTCGGGAACATTTGATTGGGTAATACCCCAATTTGTGACACATCTCTACGTTGTGCGAATAAGACTAGATATAGTGTATTTAGCGACACATCGCGCATGTATCTATGTTTGAAAAATAGATTCTGGTTGATGAAGAATACACTTATGTTAAGATGGTGGGAGAACACTGTAAATGTCTCGGCAAACAAATGCAAAAAACTTCACTTTTTTCTACGTGAAGGTCAAAATATGAAAATAAAAACCCACTCTAATAGACAGAGTTTATTTCCACAACAGTTTCGATGCCCACTGGCATCCTCCTCGGGTGGATACAGAAAAACGAATGAACCAAAACAAGAAGGAAAAACAGTCCAGGGACCGACCGTTAAGAAATTCGCACCTAGGTTAGATCCCATTCTCCCGACACCGGAAGGGCATTTTCATTAAAAGGACCCGCTTATAAGTACATTCGCACAAATTTAAAACTATCTTCCTGTTCTAAACATACAGATTCTATTTTTTTTTTTTAACATAATTATTACATTTATTATTAAATTTATTACATTTAATATTGCATTATTATTTATTACAGAAATTATAAATTTATTATTACATTGGTTATTACATTGTTGTTTATTATACAGAACTTATAAACCGAAAAACGAATGAAATAGGCGATAAGGAAACAATCCAGAGACCATTGAGAAATTCGCACCTAGGTTAGATACCGTTCTCCCGACACCGGAAGGGCATTTTATTACAGGGTCCCGCTTATAAGTACATTCGCACAAATTAAAACTATCTTCTTGTTCTATACATACAGATTCTAATATTTTGGCATAATTACTGCATTTATTATTGCATTTACATTTTTTTTTTAACATTTATTATTATTATTACCTTTACCCTAATTATTAAATTTATAATATTACCTTTATTATTACATCTGTTGCATTTATATTTATTTCCACATTTATTACTTCCATTACTACATTTACTAAAAGCGAGTAAGGAAACAATCCAGAGACCTTTAAGAAATTCACACTTAGGTTAGAACACGTTCCCCCGACTCTGTAAGGGATTTTTTGACCAAGAATCTCATTAAAGGGTCTAACTTATAAGTACCTTCGCACAAATTAAAATTATCTACTTTTTCTATACATACAGATTCTATTATTTTTTTTTGACATAATTATTACATTTATAAAGTACCTTACTTGATTCCCAATCTATACCATGATTATTTTTGGGTGGCGTGATAAAAAATGGCATTATTAGTATTACAACTTTTGAAGGCATATTTGTGTTCTTTAATACGGGTTTCAATATTTCTTCCAGTTTCTCCCACATATACTATATCACAACTTTTACAGGGAATGCTGTAGACACAGGCTTGTTCCTCTTTTGCAACGTTATTCTTAACCAATTTACTTTTCACGGTAGACGAATATTTGAACGCCAAAGCAAACTTAAAATCTTTGGTCAACGGTTTTACTCTTTCTAAGCCGGCAATGTAAGGCAAACTCACATATTGTTTTTGGTTAACTGAAGGTTCCCGAGGGGCATAAAAAGATTTTCTGGCTTTAAAATACGCCTTTCTGATAAACCACTCAAGATATTTTAAATCCTTAAAAATGTTCTAAATCTTTGAATTTTCCGGGTCCAGCAAATGTGGGCTACAAATCCTGAGTGCTCTTAGAAACTGCTGTGGAAATAAACTCTGTCTATTAGAGTGGGTTTTTATTTTCATGTCTCGCCAAACGTTTTATCCATTTCCAACATGAGATCGTCAGTTACAATAACTGAATGCTCATTACCTTTTAACGAATTAACGTCATAGACCCCCTTGTGGGACAAAATTTCATCTTGGTACTCGTTGAACACTGACTGATACGTCGAATAGCACCATATTACTTTATGCACAAATTTTGAGAACATCTCCCCCTTATCTTTAATGATTTTAAGCATAAATACAGTTTTTCCACATCCTGTAGGGCCAGATATAATACATGTGGAGGGGCTTGTGAACCTGAATTTTTCTACAAATTCCATCTCTAACACGTCACACCCCTAAGTGGGTCATTTACAAAATACTACAAATTTTGAGTGCTGTTCCTTATATTTTGTTTTCTTCTTCTACAGAACCGTGAATGACGACGAGGTACAGCACCCCATCATCGATATCAGAGACGAACCCGTTGACCGTACAGCTACAGAGCCCTTCCCCGCCGACGAGCCCTCACCAGCGACACCTGTAGCATGCGACAGTTCAAAGCGGAAGCATGATGAAAAACCCTCCACGTCAGGTATAAAGCGTACCAGGATTGCTCCGGTTGTTAGCTCCCCAGTAATAGATCCCCAACCCTCAACGTCTTACGGCACAACCCCCACAATAGTACCTTCCTCAAATATGCCTCATTGTTCAGATCCGGGTACTTCCTCCACAACAGCTTCTCATACTGTGGAGGATGGTATAACATTCGAGTTGGTGCGCACCGCTACCCCCACCCCTGCCCTGACTAGAAATCGGTACGTGGGCAGGGACGAATTTTGGGTGGTAATACCGTTCAGACGTTTCGCGGCTGTAGATATAGACTATATCTTGGGGCGTATGACGCAAGCCTCTCAAAGTGGTACATCCTTCAATATGGACAACTTCATGGTAGATATTGACAGAGTATTCCGGGTTGCGGGTCATAGTGCCACACCTTCTACTCTTAATTTCAATTCTCGTTATTTACAGAAAGCATTTAAACGTCGATCGTGGTTGTAGTTTTACAGCAATAATTTTAGCTCATATGTTCACTGTGCGAAATACTTGGACGCGAAAAATTTGGTTGCCCACGGTTGTGCAGCGTGCCAGTAAACTGGCTTCAGATTGTAAGCTTGAGTTTGAGTGCGATATAGGTCCTGAAGAACTGAGAAGGGCCGAGCAGGAAATGAATGCACGTATAGTCGTATTTGGAATGGATGATCGTCGTAGGACTGTGTATTAGGGTGTGTCAATTTTGGGGGTGAAATGACTAAATTGAAAATCATGTAATTTGCTAGCAATTTAATGTAATCATTTGGCATACAAAATAATATCCTTGCTTCAAAAACAATAAAAAATAACTCCTACCTACATCAATTTTAATTCAAAAATTCCATTTTTCCATAAATTCGTAACAAAATAACAAATGTGCGCAAACATCCTATCAACATTTAAAGTGGCAATAAGATATCATTCAGAGTCTTTATTTGAAAGTAACCAATGCAGTCATGTCCTTTTTGCTGCGGTTCCTTGACATCAGCATTCGGCTTGCTACTTGCGCTTTGATGTAGCCTTCTCGCCTCTCGTGACTATAAACTTGACTAGCTGCTTCTGTGACCATTTTCACACATCTCTCCACACTCTGAGTGTGAGAAGGCTACTTTGGCACTTGCATTGGGGCCTCTTTAAGTTGTGTTAAGTCTTTGTTTGTTATACATGTTGTCAGTGGTGGCTCCAAAACTTCCGAACTCAAGTTAACTAATTCTGACAATTTCGTGGCATTGACGTTTATCGGAGGTACCTTCCTTGTCTGAACAGAGCGGTCTCCCAGCTGGTCATCATCTAGTGATGTTCCTCTAAGCTTTAGAATGATTTCCACAGCCTCAGTTCGCTTTTTGGTACATTGGCTGCAGAGTATTGCTTGCAAAACTGCCTCTGGCCTAGCATACCAAGCGGACCTTCTCACCACAGGTAACACGATGTCCACCACTACTTTCCTTTGGGTTCTCAGTAGCTGTAATTGAAACAAGATGTGGTTGGGCCCCTCCATCCACATTGGATTAAGTTTTACATTGAACCAGTGTGGAAGATAAAACCCAATAATAAATTCAACAATCAACATCAAATTCTGTAGCATTTTGCCCTTCAGTGCATTTGGAAACCCAAATCCTGCAGAAACGAATCGCTGTAGTTAACCAACGACTGTGACTTACGGGTCCAATCTCCAAGAGAGCCAGATTTTGAGGCAACTCTCCTGATCTAATTGCTTGAACAATACGATAAGCGTAAGATTGATCCGTGCTGAGGTCTTTGATAACTTCTTCAGACAACACTGGAAGGGGAGGGCCTACTTCGACCTTTGGAAATTTTGTATTTATTTCTAATTCCGTTGCTTCATCTAGCATGTTGCCAAGGGGGCCTGACCACTTGTTGTTGCTCTTTGTAGGACCATCAAGTTCCTGGATGAGACGACGAAGAGGTAGTTCCCCTGTGTGCAAATCCGTGACCCGACAATTCAGCGCAGGACAATTCAGCGCCGACAATTCAGCGCCGACAATTCAGCGCAAGACAATTCAGCGCAAAGACAATTCAGCGCAAGACAATTCAGCGCGAAAATACCAACAGAGAAGAAGAAAGAACAAATCCAGAGGGAAGAGAGGCTTCCAACAGTTAGGTTAGGTTAGGTTAGGTTAGGTTTCTAGTTTTTGAAATAAAATCTTAATTTTAACAATTCTAACAAATTTTGTTTTTTTAAATAAAATTTTAATAATTATACTCCTTTGAATTTTATCTCCGATTTGTCACTCCTTCGTTATGTCACTCCTTCGTTACGGTATTTATGTCACTCCTTTGTTATGTCACTCCTTTGAAATGTCAGTCCTTCGATACAGACCCAATTTAGCATATATATAAATATACAAATTTTTCTCTTTTTTATTTATTGCGATTTATTTTTATTATTTTTAACTAAACTTTTAACTGTACTGACTTGCGCTGAATTGTCTTTGCGCTGAATTGTCTTTGCGCTGAATTGTCGGCGCTGAATTATCGGCGCTGAATTGTCCTGCGCTGAATTGTCGGTGCTCCGTGCAAATCACATACAATCCAAACAAGCCTTCTTCCAAGTTTTTTCTCTAAATGCGTCATAACACCGCCCTACCATCCAGTGTTCACCGCAGTTGAGTCTCCACCAACGGCCTGCAGAGAACTGTCAAGTCTTCTTTCTTGAAGCCAACATATTATTTGATCAGCAATTGCCTCTGCATGTTTCTTGCCTTCTACTTCTGCTTCAGGAACAAAGTGAAACAAATAGCGGCCACCAGGTTCGGAACACACAGAGTAGTGTTCTTCTTTGATGAGACCGGGAAACTTTCTGTCCATTCCCTCTACCTCTAGGAGAACTTTTGTGTCATCTCTTCTTCCATCAAACAAAAGGCAAGAGAGACCTTCCTCCTTCAAATCCTTTTCATGCTGATGAGATATTTCCTTCATTATTTTTTATTGTGCTCTTCTTATCTTATGATCTATCACTAAGGATGTATCCTCTCGGCTGATGAGGCCTGCATCTATCCAAGCGGCAGTGGCAATCTCTGCAGTCTCTCGTAGCCCCGTATGGTGGCGAATACTGACAAAGGCAATGTTTGAGATGTCTTTAGTGTTGTATTTCATTCTCTTCGGCGAAGGTTCAGATGGCATTTTGGAGCTATCATCTGATGTTGCTTCTTTCTGTTCATCTGAAGAGCTTTCAAAGAAGTGAGAAACCTCTTCATAGAGCTCTTCATCTCTTTGGGTGGCTTCTTCACTCTTCTTTTTCTTCCTTTCTTCCCTCTCTCGGATCTTCTCTTTTTTCTTAGCAATAACAATCTGTTTTTTGGTTTCTGAATAATCTGCCGAACCAATCTGCTTACTTCCTTGGCCCCCTGCCTTTGTTCTCTGCCCCTTTATAAAAGCCAGATCTTCTCATGAGGACAGCGACAATCAATGTGAGGGTGAGGTTCTCTTCTGCATGAGGGAGAACAATTGGCTTCAGAACACAACTCTATGGGACACTGGCAGTTAAAAATGTCAAGAAGAGTATCAAGTGTGTGCAAAAATTTATTTTTCTTTGCTAGTTTTCCTTTACCAAGTGATGTCTCAACTGCTTTGTGCCACAGCTTTGTTAATTTTAGCTCAATAGTTCTATACTGATTGAGTACAGGTGGTTTGAATAACACATTAGCTTTTTTCCACTGATGCAGAAGAGGGGGAATCATGTCCCTTATGAGCTCTTTCTCTGTGTAGTTCCTTCTATCCTTTGTATTTTGTTCACGAAGGAGTAACCCTAGTCTCAGCATGTCTCGCACTGTTGGTAGTTCTGATACGGGAAGCTCCTTGCCTGTACCGACTAACAGGCTCAAGTGGCATGACGACTGACCTCTTGTCTTCAATTTTGGCATCTTAGGAATATCTGAAAAGAAAGAAAAACATTTAAGTATTTTATGTCAATTACGATGTTTCAAAGTTTAGTCATTCGATGTTCTAAAATTCAAAAAAATATTTCATGGGATTACAACATAATTAGACAGAAGAATATGATAATAATAAATAATTGTAATAATCAATAATCCATACTTACAGTTAAACTGTACTATTCGTCTAGTAGAATAACTATGAAGTAGGTACAAGAGCAATAACAGCAAACCACCGTCTATGACATCTAAGAGGCAACTGAGGACTGAGAGTGAGGGACAGTTCTATTCATGTTGTGACTTGTACATTGTACAACAACTATATGACCTTGAAAACACTCCATATGCGATCAGTGGGATAATTCTGTGACAGATGAATAGTTAATCAATTTATGTCCTATTATTTAGTAAAAGAGTCAATTTCTGAAACTTTAAGGTAAAATTGATGTAGGTAAGGGTTATTTTATTTAATTTTGGTTGGCCAATTTCAAGTTTTGACATGAAAAGACACTATATTTTCACTACCAAAATTGATTTGAAAAAAGTTGACAAAATTGACACACCCTACTGTGTATGTTTTTAAAAGCAGCGTGAGAGATCGTACAAGACCTCTACTTATTTTAGGATTGTCAGGAACATCGTATCTCCCCATCCGTAATATAAGGGCTCTCTACGCCTGTTATGATAAAAGTCGAAAATATGGAAGGATCATGATTTGTGTAAGGGTTTTGTCGAGTTTGCTGATGATATGGTGAAACATTATAAGGATTGCTACATGGTATGTGAGCAGTGTAAAAGCCACAAATGTGAAAGTCATGTAGTTGAAATTGAGAAGAGGGAATGTAATGTGCGTAGACGTACATTTTTCAATAATAAATGCTTTGAGCTCCATAAATCAAATGGCACTTGCAGGAAAATGAGGATTTGTAAGTGCGGTATGTTTCACATGATGGATAATTGAGGGAATTTCAAACATAAATGCGATGAAATTCACTGTTCTACATGGCGGATGGAGTGAAGCATGTACAGTATGTTATATGAAAGATGCTAAACCTAAAAATAGCCCTTGTATGAAACTTACACGAACGCTGAAACCAAAGAGGTCATTCCGCATTTACTCGTAAGTCAGACTATCTGTGATGAGTGCATGGAGCTCGAGTGTGATAAGTGTCACAAATGTGGAAAACAGACAAACGTATTTAAAACGGATGCACACGACAGCCCTGTGAAGCTCTTTGTGTCCTTTATTGTCAAATTAGCAGATAAGTTAAAAAAAATTACTGTGTATATTCTTGCCCATAACGGGGCAAAATTTGACACACAGTTCCTTTATAAGGAGCTACTTGAACACGAGTCGTCTGCGATATTTACAGGTGATCCCTTGAAAAGAAACAAACATACAGATGCAGACACTACCTTTTAAAGTATTGACAAGAAAGATCCCCGATTTTATGATTCTTAGAAACTGTGAGGTGTGTGAAAGGCAATGGGTAACACAGGTCGACACTATGCGCTTGGCTTGGAGCGGAAAGCCGTAATACTACAGCGCAATAGTAACACTAACCCAGGGTGTTATGAAACATCCTGGGATATTGCCAGAGACTTAAATGGTCTTTTCTTAGGACCGGCACAACAGTCAAAGTTGAAGTCTTCAAAGAAGGCTAGATGCTTGTCTCAGTACAATACCAGATGAACCAGGTGTACCTTATTATGTACGGAAGAGAGTGGAGTAGAACATCTCGCTCCTTCACCTGACTGCAACATGTAGATTACACAGAATCAAAACACTGTTGCTTGAACGACAGTAGTGTGGTGGCAAAAAGGTAGAGTGCAGAGCAATTGCATAATGTTGCAAGAATGCCACCCCCACCCTCTTTGTTGCAAGGCACCCCCCTTTGTTGCCAACCGCACCCCTCTTTGTTGCAAGACATCTTTGGGGGAGAAGCTGGGACGGCCTCACACCCCAAAGGGGCAGAGAGAGAGAAAGAGAGAGAGAGAGATGAAGAGGAGAGGACCCAGAGGAGGGGGTTCTTCGTCTAACAGCTGTCAGACGCATATGAGGTCTTCAGCCACCCCGCCGCTCTCTTATAGGCCCCTAACCAGCCAGTTGGCTGAGTTGCCAGTTTGCGCCATGTATTTAATTATTCCATATATTATTCAGCCAGTTGGCTTAGAAGGGTGAGTTGCCAGATAGCATTAAATCTTTAATTATTCCATATATTAATGTTGGTTTAGAAGGCTGAGCTGTCAGATTCGTTATTTATTAAATTAAACCATATACTATTCCATATATTAATCAGCCATTTGGTTTAGAAGGCTAAGTTGCCAGATAGCAGTATTTATTTAATTATTCCATATATTAATCAGCCATTTGGTTTAGAATGCTGAGTTGCCAGATAGCAGTATTTATTTAATTATTCCATATATTAATCAGCCAGTTGGCCGAGTTGCCAGATAGCAATATTTATTTAATTATTCCATATATTAATGTTGGCTTAGAAGGTTGAGTTACCAGATTCGTTATTTATTAAATTAAACCATATATTATTCCATATATTAAGCAGCCATTTGGTTTAGAGGGCTGAGTTGCCAGATAGCAATATTTATTTAATTATTCCATATATTAATCAGCCAGTTGGCTGAGTTGCCAGATTCGTTATTTTTTAAATTATTCCATATATTAATCACCCATTTGGTTTAGAAGGCTGAGTTACCAGATAGCATTAATTATTTAATTATTCTGTATATTCTTCTGTCATCTGGCTTAGAAAGTTGAGCTGTCAGCTTCGTTACTTATCTATTTGACAAATAGCAAGTAATTAATTATTCAGAAAACCGAAACCAAACAAATGATATAATTGTGTACAAGGAATAAATAAAATACCAATACATCATTCTGATTATTTAACTGAATTAATGGATATACAACGGGGCATATATATGATCAAATAATAGAACGGAAAATATATAATCATACAAAGCACAGTATTAACAAAATATTAGTACAGGAGAATATATTTCACAATTCCTGCGGAAATAAAGAAAAAAAAAATCTATATAATAAATAAATGAAAATTCGTACACACACACAAAAGCATAACCAACAATCGTCATACAAGTACAACCACCACACAAAAAAGCATCACATCACCAACAATCGTCATACGAGCACAACCACCACCACACAAACTGATGCATGCAAAGAAAGCCTCAATAGCAAAATAAATACGAGCACAACCACCACAAAAAAAAGCATCACCAACAATTGTATAGACTTTTAGGAGCTCCAACAACACATGGTGAATTGAGGGCTACGACTTTTAAAGGGAGCTCACCCCATCAACAGGAGATGAGGCCTACGACTTTTTAAGAGTTCACCCATTAACACCACGTGTCCGATATGAGAGCTACAACCAAGCGTCCAAACGAATGATGGTGAAACCAACAACCCACCTCCAACACTGCCTTACTCACCAACATCCACAAATACGCAGTTATATTAAATATATTGAAAATACACAAAACATAGTATTATCAAAATATTAGTACAGGAAAAAATACATAGTTATATTAAGTTGCAACATCTTGCAACATTGCATTGCAACATCTTGTAACTTTGCATTGCAACATTGTGGAACATCTTCCAACATTACATTGTAACATCGTGCAACATCTTGTAACATTTGCTGGGAGCCCTAGGCATTAGTCCGTCCGGTTGCTGCCAAATTGTACGGGAAAAAGAACACCATAGTCAGAAAAAATGGTAACCATGGTGATAGCCATGACCTAATGATCAATTGGGTCTCGAGACCTGTTGGTAACGATAGCCACGGCTTAATGATCAGACAAAAAATTGGTTTCCACACCCAGAGCGGGTGGTAACCATGGTGATAGCCATGGGTTGGTAACCATGGTGATAGCCATGGGTTGGTAACGATAGCCACGGCCTAATGATCAAATTTTATTTTCTATCTACGTCCATTGTTTGCACAGGTGCGAACTGAAATGCCACGGGGGAAAAATATATATATATTATATATATATACAGGGTGGGGCACGGGAATCAAGTGTTTTTTGAATAGCTAGTAATCGGCCATTAGGAATGGGAGGGGCGTGCGGTAGGTAGCATTCCATTCCTGGGTTCATAGCATTTAACTTTAACTAACACTCACCTTTATCTTTCAGGTGCCATCATGGAGCAGTGGACGTTAGAACACCGCATGTTCGCGTATGATCATTTTGTTAGGAGTGGCGAGTCAGTGACAGCAGTTCAGCGTGCGTTTCGCCGCAGATTCAACATTCATCGAAATGACTCTGTCCCGCTCGTGACACAATCTTACGTTGGGTTAACAATCTTCGAACAGGAGGCTCAATAATGAAAACAAAACCGAAGTGGCCGCCGCAACGCACTGTGCGTACTCCAGAGAACGTTGAAAGGGTCAGACAAGCGATGTTGCAAAGCCCAGGCCGCTCTGCTCGGAGACATTCAGCTGCACTCGGAATCAGCAATCGTACCGTTAGACGGATTTTGCATGAAGAATTACATTTTCACCCATACAAGTTAGCGATGGTGCAGGAATTGAATGTAAACGATTGCCCCCAACGACTGAATTTTGCACAGGAAATGCTTGCACTTTATGAGCAGAATGAAAACATGATGGTGGTAATGAGTGATGAAGCCCATTTCCACCTTAATGGGGCCGTCAACAATCAAAACTGTCGGTATTGACTGCTGAAAATCCGCGACAACTCCATGAAAAACCGCTGCATAGCCCCAAGGTTACAGTTTGGTGCGCGGTGGGAAAGTTTGGCGTCATCGGTCCCTATTTCTTCGAACAAAATGGGGTTACCGTTACCATAACATCTGGGCGTTACATTGAGATGGTGAACACCTTTTTCATCCCTGAGTTACGAAGAAGGCGTATTGCTCGTCGACATTTGTGGTTTCAGCAAGATGGGGCCACGCCACACACCGCCAGAGCGTCAATGGCTCTTCTTCGCCCCCTGTTTCCCAACCATCTCATTTCGAGATTTAGTGACATTGCATGGCCCCCTCGGTCCCCTGACTTGTCCACATGTGACTTCTTTCTATGGGGGTACCTCAAGTCACGTGTCTACGAGGACAAGCCCCGTACATTAGATGCATTGAAGGAAGCGATCCGTCAACAAATCATCCAAATCAACAGAGACCTGCTGGGAAGAGTGGAGGCCAATTTTCGTAAACGCCTTCAACAATGCGTCGACGGCCAAGGACATCATATGCCAGATATAATTTTCGGTACATGATTATTATGACATGAAATGCTATGTTCTTACGAATGTTGTTCTACCAATATATTTTCTTTACAAAAATAAATATCATTTTCCTGATTATTCCAAAAACACTTGGTTCCCGTGCCCCACCCGTTATATATATAGGGTGATCCAGAGAAATGGGACCCAAAAGAAACCCCTGTAACTCTTGAAGTATAAGTCCTTTTATAAAATCATACGCATCATTCGAAAGAGGATAGTTACAAGTTTGTACAGAATTGTATAGGTTTTGACAATACAAGGCAAGATAAGATACAAAACAAAATAAAAGTGTTAGTTAAAACTAACCCTTCAAGATGACTGCATGGACTGTGGAACAGCTGCGTTTCATAACTGAGCAATATTATGAGCATGGAAGAAGTGTAGTTTCAGCTCTTAGAAGGTGATTTTGACATCTGAAAATTTGGCTTGAAAGATCTTTGAGCTGAAACTACACTTCTTCCATGCTCATAATATTGCTCAGTTATGAAACGCAGCTGTTCCACAGTCCATGCAGTCATCTTGAAGGGTTAGTTTTAACTAACACTTTTATTTTGTTTTGTATCTTATCTTGTCTTGTATTGTCAAAACCTATACAATCCTGTACAAACTTGTAACTATCCTCTTTCGAATGATGCGTATGATTTTATAAAAGGACTTATACTTTAAGAGTTACAGGGGTTTCTTTTGGGTCCCATTTCTCTGGATCACCCTTTATATAATTACATGTCGAAAACATTCTAATCTGTTGAAAGCCAAAAATTGTGAACATCAGTTTCTCTCCATCAAACCCATGGGTTATTTCAGCGCAAAACTATCTTTAAATGCAAACAAATGGTGCGTACTGAAAGGAACCCTTCTTTCTACCTGGACACCTACAGAAAATATTTCATTTTTTCTCTTTGACTCTTACCATAAAAAGACCAATAAAAATTGTAAAATCCTTCTCACGTAACTAAATTTGAATAAAAGGTTCTTAAAATACTAATAAAAAATAAAGCTAATAAACTTCTACAAAATCTTAAATACTCAGAATTTTCCACAAAATAATGACAATCACGTATTTAATTAAATTAACATAACCCTTATCTACCTCAAAAAAGCTCTATATATCTCTCTCTCTCTCTCTCTCTCTATATATATATATATATATATATATATATATATATATATGCGTCTCAGTGATGTAGTGATTATCATTGCAACTACGAATCCACCAGCCTTGAGTTCGATTTCGTGTGAAGGAAGTCGGTATGCAACAAACCCAGTTGTTCATCCTTCCACACAATAAAAATTGCATTTGAAAGTAATATTAGCTAACTTTTTGTAATTAATTTATTCCTGAAGCCTCTCATAACTTGTATTTAAACTTTGCCTAAGCTTAATTTTCCTCATGAACTAAAAACAGACCTCCAATTATTCAACTACATAAGTGTTCCTTAATTAATTAAAGGGGTTTATAACGAATATCCCATTTTCTATTAGAAACTTCTTGTTTTTATGCTACATACACACACATACACACACACACACACACATACATACGTGCGCATCTGCGCATAAACGAGGTACTGACTTTTAAAAATCCTCATATCTAAAAGCTGATTAACCTAACCTAACCTAACCTAACCACACTTCTAAGCCAAACCGGACTAGAGGTGCGGCCAACCGCATGATCCTTTAAACGGGTTGGCAAACAAATGGGTACCTGGGTGGCAGTATTAGATCGCCCCTTAGCCTCCTAGTCTCGAGTGTAGTCAATCTTAACTCCTTAAGCCTATCCTCGTACGAATTTGATCTAAGCGACGGAATCATCATAGTTGCTCGTCTTTGAACTCTTTCGAGTTTGGCTATATCTTTTCGCATATGCGGATTCCAAAATTGGATCGCGTACTCCAAATGGGATCTAACTAATGATTAATAAAGATGAACTATAATATCTCGTGATTTGTACTCAAAATTCCGAGCTATAAAACGTAACACTTTGTTCGCTTTATTGACCGTTGCTGTACTTTATTTCGCTACTTTTAAATCACCTGTGACTATAACTCCTAAATCTTTTTCCTGCTCTACGCATGCTAACTCCTTCCCTGACATACTATACGCAAAATTACCGTTACGCGAACCTATATGTAAAATTTTGCACTTATCGACGTTAAAGCTCATTTGCCATGTGACTGACGAATCAAAGATTTTATTCAGATCTTCCTGGATTTTACCTCTATCTTCGTCATTAATCGCCCTGCCACCCAGCTTCGTGTCATCCGCAAACTTTGAAACTGTACTAACTAGGCCGACATTTAAATCGTTAATATATATAAGAAAAAGCAAGGGGCTATACTACGACACGGAAAAGGAGAAGACCTAAAATCTATGGAATATTATACCCCAAATGGACTGGAAATTCAGAGAAAGCCCAGAGCAAAAGATTTAGGGGGATGTAATGACAGATGATGCGAAATTTCAGACACAAAATAAGATAGCAGTAAACAGAGCAAAGAGAATAACGGGACAGATATTGAGAACCTTTAAACGAAGGGCTAGGAATGTAATGATTCCTCTACTGAAAACCCTGATAATACCCAAATTGGAATACTGCTCGGTCCTATCATCCCCATATAAAAAAGAAGATATTAGCGGGAAATCATCTACGGATGTACACACTTACCTACGAGTGACGTATGATAGAGCTTAGGGTTAAAGAGAGCAAAGGTCAACTCTGCCAAAGGACCAAAGCGACGTGTAAAAACGACATTTTACCCGCTTACTAATAATAAATATTTGATGATAGTAATAAGGATTAAAATAAATAGAAAAAAATATATTTTAATATTTTGCAATTTTAACCTTACATCTTATTTCTATATTTTAAATTCAGTAATTTTAACAAATATAACAATTTTAACTGTCACACAGTGTGTGAATGTAAATAGGATGGGGTGAATGTACTTAGTTTTACATTCTACATTACAGACACTTTGAAACATGTTTACAAAACCTCTTAAACCGCCATTCAACAAATCGATTGAGAAATAATGTAACATTTGATGTTCATTTTTTTTATATGCAGGAAGGAGGGGCCAATGGCGAATGTTTAGCGTAAATGAAGGAATAATAACAAGAAATAATGGGTCAAAATGGAAGAGAAGGAATTGGGAATTTTAAAAGCATGTGCTCAATTAAGAGGACGAATTTTAGAGAGAGAGAGAAAACTCAAGAAATTACTTTAAAAGAGAAAAAGTAAGGAAATAAAAACAGAGGGAAAAAAATTCGGCGGCGGAGAATAAGTAATTAAAAGTAATTAAAAATAAATAAAAACATAATTAAAAATGATGATAAAACTAATAATAATAATAATAATCCACGAGTTAGTAATATTGGTATTATTACCAATATCATCTGGAATCGAGCCTCAGACCTCAAAGCCGCCACCTCGCTTACAGGTAGAAGCTATCTTGAAGGTATTTTACGCAAATGGTCATGATTAAATAGCGATATCGCGGCAGGCGAACCTATTGTTTATCTGTTTACTTCACGAGCTGTCTTATCTGTGTAAATGTTGATATTATTCGACGTTCTGAAAATTGAAATGTGTTGGTGTGTGTGTGTGTAGAGTGATTCCTGCATATTATTTGAAGGTTAAATGCAATAGATATTCATTTTACTTATGTCTCTTGCGTAGCCACTACCCATAGATCAGTGGGTAATTTTTATAAGAAATATGAATGAGGAATATGTATACAATCAAAAAATATAACCGTCAACATAACAGTACAAGAGAAATATATATATATATTCACACACCCCGATGTTTAATTAAATTTAAACTTGCGTTTTGTTATGTGTTAAGACCAATTACTCATTTCAGGTTTATCCTATTTATTAATGTTGTCTTTAAAGGACAGGACGTAGAAGTGAATTCTTATTGTAATATACAATTATTATTAGGAGTATATTAAAATTTCTACTTAAAATTTGGTTTTCAAAGTATCTAAATTTAAAACTAAACTTTAATTAAAACTACAATTTGGTAAATTATATTCAAATTTTAAAAATATTTTAAAATTTCCTTGTAAGTCTCGTTAATTTTCAAAACTGATTCATATTATGTAAAAAGTGTTTTGTTGAGAACTTAAGTTCCGAGAGGAAGTACCGAAAATAGGCCAAATGATATCCTTCTATAAAGATCATTATTGATTGCGGTGTGTATGCATAATTCCCCATCTATAGGAAATGGGATAAAATTGGTTGGCTGAATTTTGTCATTTCATACCTAGTGGGGATGAAATGTTAATAAGACAGGAAAAGAACATCCTGGAAGGCATAAGATCCCCATTCCTGATTTAAGGGATTGCTTGCAATAGTCCTAATTTTTGACTGAATTGAATGATGTGCCGTTTTAAAAGATGTCACAAAGAAAGCCAGTGGGTTCATATGTACTGGGCCCAACTATTCAGTATGAGAAATATACTATGGAATTCATTCTCACTTATAGATGGGAAATTTTATCATCAATTCTTTTAACCTAATTTAGCC
This sequence comes from Bathynomus jamesi, assembly GCA_023014485.1. Taxonomy (NCBI): domain Eukaryota; kingdom Metazoa; phylum Arthropoda; class Malacostraca; order Isopoda; family Cirolanidae; genus Bathynomus; species Bathynomus jamesi. The sequence goes on from JAJOZX010000084.1 coordinate 321,832, forward strand.
TAACCTAACCAATCCTAACAAGTTAACCTAAACTAACTTAACTTGACATAACCTTTCCCGACCTAAACTAACTCGATATAAACTCTAAAAAATGGCCCATATAATGTTCAAGACTTAATATAATAGCAGTAAATGGTTAAAACATTTGGTTAAGGATTCAGTTGTGATTATTTGAAGAAGTGATTTGTTACCAAAGTATTTAACAATAAAAAGATTAATGCTTTAAAACAGTATAGATTTTATGTTCTCAAAAAAAAGCGAGATTAATCGCAGCTTATGGGTACTACCATAATGATTAACATCTTTTAAAACTGTTTGGCTTATCTCGGCTTCAGGACTTACCAAAACTATACCAGATTTTATGACAGTATCGTTTCATCAGAATTAATAATTTAAATATGCTTTACCCTAACTGAAAGATAATTTCATCACTAATAATTACTGATAGAATATGAATTCGGGCTAATTATCATACCTTTCAATTGTAAAATCGGTTTTAATAATAATAATAATAATAATAATAATAATAATAATAATAATAATAATTATAATAATAATATTTTGTATCTACTTTCGCATCAGGGATTAGCTTTCATCATTCGATATTTTAAGTATGCTAAGCATCTTAATTATACAGTAAGTCCTCTGTAGTCCAACCCTGCGGTATTCCGACGCTCCCTTATTCCGACTCTAGACCACCTCTTTGTCTCAGACCAATACGATTCTCCCTTATTGTTTGCATTCACAAGTAGTTTACTTATTTTATGCTATTTTTTTTTTTTTATCAAATTAGTAATATTCGATAGTTTAGAACAAGCGGTAGCTCGCTATCGCTCGCGACCGTTGTACAACTTTGCCCTCCGGGCGGGTAGCACTGTGATCCAGCTACAAAATTTTAAAAAACGCCATTACCCCCATTACCCCACCCCTCTCCCCTTTACCCCCCACCACCCCATTTACTTTCTTTGAATTTATGTTTAAGCCTTCAATTATTTCATCTGCCTCTGTAGGATGCGTTTTTGGACCTCTGGGTGCTAACTTCAATTGTATATCGATGAGGTTATGGTCGGCGAACTTTGTGTGCGTTACTTTTTTATTTTACAATATGTGTATATGTCACACAATGTGAATCTCAAGATTTTCACGGCTGCGATCTTTTCTGTAGTTTTATCGCGGTGCTGTGCCTTCGGACCCAGCAATTGTGACCTAGGGCCGGGAAACTTGACGTAGCACATCGGCAGCTAATGGGCTATCAGTTGGTGATGGTTGCAGAATTTTCCGATGTGCCGTTTAGTCTGTGCACGGTTTCAAAGAAAGCGAACAGACACACACACACACACACACACACAGACACATTTTAGCTCAATAGTTTATAGGGTGAAAATATCAGTAACTTTACAGTGTTGAAAAAAAAGTATGATTTTCGTAATAAACTGATATGCTTATTTTGATTCACGGGAAGCCCTAGTATTCCGACTTTCCGGATATTCCGACTCTCCGACCGCTGCATTAAGTCAGATTAGTGAGGACTTACTGTAACACTTAAGTATATTAAAATATTTAAATTGAATTTTAATGTAGTTAATGCCATTCTATTTTATAATTAACTAACTGACATAATCATTATAGTTCAATGAAATGTAGTAATAACCCCTTTGAAACACACACACACACACACACACACACACACACAGATATATATATATATATATATATATATTATATATATATATATTATATATATATGTGTGTGTGTGTATATATATATATATATATATATATATATACACATATTGTAAAATAAAAAAGTAACGCACACAAAGTTTGCCGACCATAACCTCATCGATATACAATTGAAGTTAGCACCCAGAGGTCCGAAAACGCATCCTACAGTGGCAGATGAAATAATTGAAGGCTTAAACATAAATTCGAAGAAAGTAAATGGGGGAGTGGGGGTAAAGGGGAGAGGGGTGGGGTAATGGGGGTAATGGCGTTTTTTAAAATTTTGTAGCTGGATCACAGTGCTACCCGCCCGGAAGGCAAAGTTGTACAACGGTCGCGAGCGATAGCGAGCTACCGCTTGTTCTAAACTATCGAATATCACTAATTTGATAAAAAAATACAAAATAGCATAAAATAAGTAAAATACTTGTGAATGCAAACAATAAGGGAGAATCGTATTAGCCTGAGACAATGAGGTGGTCTAGAGTCGGAATAAGGGAGCGTCGGAATACCGCCGGGTCGGACTACCGAGGACTTACTGTATAATTAAGATGTTTAGCATACTTAAAATATCGAATGATGAAAGCCAATCCCTGATGCTAAAGTAGATACAAAATATTATTATTATTATTATTATTATTATTATTAAAACCGATTTTACAATTGAAAGGTATGATAATTAATTAGTCCGAATTCATATTCTATCAGTAATTATTAGTGATGAAATTATTTTTCAGTTAGGGTAAAACGTATTTAAATTATTAATTCTGATGAAACGATACTGACATAAAATCTGGTATTATAGTTTTGGTAAGTCCTTAAGCCGAGATAAGCCAAACGGTATTAAAAGATGTTAATCATTATGGTAGTGCCCATAAGCTGCGATTAATCTCGCTTCTTTTTGAGAAGACAAAATCTATACTGTTTTAAAGCATTAATTTTTTTATTGTTAAATACTTCGGTAACAAATCACTTCTTCAAATAATCACAACTGAATCCTTAACCAAATGTTTTAACCATTTACTGCCTATTATATTAAGTCTTGAACATTATATGGGCCATTTTTTAGAGTTTATATCGAGTTAGTTTAGGTCAGGAAAGGTTATGTCAAGTTAAGTTAATTTAGGTTAACTTGTTAGGATTGGTTAGGTTATGCTAAATTAGGTTAAAAGAATTGATGATAAAATTTCCCGTCTATAAGTGAGAATGAATTCCATAGTATATTTCTCATACTGAATAGTTGGGCCCAGTACATATGAACCCACTGGCTTTCTTTGTGAAATCTTTTAAAACGGCACATCATTCAATTCATTCAAAAATTAGGACTATTGCAAGCAATCCTTTAAATCAGGAATGGGGATCTTATGCCTTCCAGGATGTTCTGTTCCTGTCTTATTAACTTTTCATCCCCACTAGGTATGAAATGACAAAATTCAGCCAACCAATTTTTTCCCATTTCCTATAGATGGGGAATTATGCATACGCACCGCAATCAATAATGATCTTTATAGAAGGATATCATTTGACCTATTTTCGGTACTTCCTCTCGGAACTTAAGTTCTCAACAAAACACTTTTTACATAATATGAATCAGTTTTGAAAATTAACGAGACTTACAAGGAAATTTTAAAATATTCTTAAAATTTAAATATAATTTACCAAATTGTAGTTTTAATTAAAGTTTAGTTTTAAATTTAGATACTTTGAAAACTAAATTTTAAGTAGAAATTTTAATATACTCCTTATAATTGTATATTACAATAAGAATTCACTTCTAAGTCCTGTCCTTTGAAGACAATATTAATAGATAGGATAAACTTGAAATAAGTAATTGGTTTTAACACAATAAAACGCAAGTTTAAAGTTACCTAAACATCGGGGTGTGCGTAAATATATATATATATATATATATATATATATATATATATATATACACAGTACAGTACACTATATATATATATATATATATTTCTCTTGTACTGTTATGTTGACGGTTATATTTTTTGATTATATACATATTCCTCGTTCATATTTCTTATAAAAATTACCCACTGATCTATTGGTAGTGGCTACGCGAGAGACATAATTAAAATGAATATCTATTGCACTCTACACACACACACACACACACACACACACACATTTCAATTTTCAGAACGTCGAATAATATAAACATTTACACAGATAAGACAGATCGTGAAGTAAACAGATAAACAATATGTTCGCCTGCCGCGATATCGCTATTTAATCATGACCATTTGCGTAAAATACCTTCAAGATAGCTTCTTCCTGTAAGCGAGGTGGCGGCTTTGAGGTCTGAGGCTCGATTCCAGATGATATTGGTAATAATACCATATTACTAACTCGTGGATTATTATTATTATTATTAGTTTTATCATCATTTTTAATTATGTTTTTATTTATTTTTAATTACTTTTAGTTATTAATTCTCCGCCGCCGAATTTTTTCCCTCTCTGTTTTTATTTCCTTATTTTTTTTCTCCTTTAAAATAATTTTTAGAGTTTTCTCTCTCCCTCTCTCTCTCTCTCTCTCTCTCGCTCTCTCTCTCCCTCTCTCTCTCTCTCTCTAATTCATCCTCTTAATTGAGCACATGCTCTTAAAATTCCCAATTCCTTCTCTTCCATTTTGACCCATTATTTCTTGTTATTATTCCTTCATTTACGCCAGCGGTCTTCAACCTGGGCGATATCGCCCACTAGTGAGCGATTTGAGCTTTTAGGTGGGCGGCAAGAAAATTTATAAAATTCTTGTAAAATTCAACAAAATTTACAATATTGTAAAGTAAACCGAAAACTCTATTGAAAATCTGCTAGCTAAGTTAAATTCTATAATTCTAGCCTAGCGCAAGGAATGCAAAAAATGATCGAATGTTTCGTCAGTTGTGTCATGACAATGATGAACAATGTGTTAGGTTATTATTACACACAGAGGTCGGATGGCTCTCGAAGGGTGCATGTTTAACTCGTTTTGTTGAACAATATGAGAGCGTAGTGCAGTTTCAAGAAGACCAAAATGAAGTTGATCTTAGCCAAAAGTTAAAAATGATAAAAAATTATGCTTGTTATTTGGCAGGAATATTTAAGAAATGCAATGATTGTAATTTGCAGCTTCAAGGAGCCAATATGACACTCATGAACTGCCAAAACGTTATTTCATTATTCATTGAAAAGCTGGATTTATTCAGTCACAATCTTTCAAAACGGGAATTTCACCAGTTTCCAGAATTGTTATCTATTAAGGATGACATAACAACAATTGATACACAAAGGTTTATTGATCATCTCAATAAACTTAAAACTGATTTTGAAACTCGATTCAGTGATGTTTTAACTATGGAAGTATATGATTGGATGGTAAACCCGTTTACTGCAAATGTTACTGAAGCTGATGTAACATTTCAAGAGGAGCTATTAGAACTCAGACATGATGAGGAAAGCAAGGGAAATTTCAATAACGGTGGTTATATGCAGCTTTGGCAAAATACAAAGATGTCAAATGTATATATATCCCAATATGTGGAAAAAGATTTTTAAATTACTGATCGCTTTTCCTACTTCGTACCTAGTTGAATCAGGTTTTAGTGCTGTGAATCACATTCTTACCAAAAACAGGAATGCTTTAAAAATCCCTGAAAGAGGGGACATTCGTTTGATCCTCACTAAATTCGAGCCAAACATTCGGAATTTAGTTTCCAAGCATCAAGCACAAGGATCTCACTAAATTAAAGGTAAATGCATAATGTTTTATTATATAATATATATAATGTACCATACATAATTTTTAATCTATGTTTGTTGGATTTTTAATTTTGGTGGGCGGTTGGCTAATTTATCTCACATAAAAATAGTAAAAGTGGGCGGTAGGCATAAAAAGGTTGAAGGGCATTGATTTACGCTAAACATGCGCCCTTGGCCCCTCCTTCCTGCATATAAAAAAATAAACATCAGCTGTTACATTATTTCTCAATCGATTTGTTGAATGGCGGTTTAAGAGGTTTTGTAAACATGTTTCAAAGTGTCTGTAATGTAGAATGTAAATATAAGTACATTCACCCCATCCTATTTACATTCACACACTATGTGACAGTTAAAATTGTTATATTTGTTAAAATTACTGAATTTAAAATATAGAAATAAGATGTAAGGTTAAAATTTCAAATTATTAAAAAATATATTTTTCTATTTATTTTAATCCTTATTACCATCATCAAATATTTATTATTAGTAAGCAGGTAAAATGTCGTTTTTACACGTCGCTTTGGTCCTTTGGCAGAGTTGACCTTTGCTCTCTTTAACCCTAAGATATATAATGCGTCGCTCGTAGGTAAGTGTGTACATCCGTAGTTGATTTCCCGCTAATGACTTTTTTTATATATGGGGATGCTGATAGGACCGAGCAGTATTCCAATTTGGGTATTATCAGGGTTTTCAGTAGAGGAATCATTACATTCCTAGCCCTTCGTTTAAAGGTTCTCAATATCTGTCCCGTTATTCTCTTTGCTCTGTTTACTGCTATCTTATTTTGTGTCTGAAATTTCGCATCATCTGTCATTACATCCCCTAAATCTTTTGCTCTGGGCTTTCTCTGAATTTCCAGTCCATTTGGGGTATAATATTCCATGGATTTTAGGTCTTTTCTTTTTTCGTACCGTAACATAGCCCCCTTGCTTTTTCTTATATATACAGGGTGTCCCAGAATTAACTATCTATTTCAATGAAATTGGACAAATTTTTTAAAAACACACTTTTATTTATGTTTATCATGTTTAATATGTGTTAAAAATGTATAAATTTCTAAATTTTTTTCATAATTTTATTTTCATAATTTTTTCGTTATCTGGTCCAATGAAAGACCGTCTGAAGTCATAGAATGGCAAAGAGACTCTCCAAAAGTTAACGTGTGGCTTGGCATGACCAAATCAAAAATTTATGGCCCATTCTTCTTTGCGGAAGCAACTGTAACAGGTACCGTCTACCTTGATATGCTTCAGCAGTTTCTCGAACCACAGCTTCTTGATGATGGCATTCTTGATAATGTTGTGTTTCAACAAGATGGAGCACCATAAATTTTGGATTTGGTCATTCCAAGCCACACGTTAACTTTTGGAGAGTCTCTTTGCCATTCTATGACTTCAGACGGTCTTTCATTGGACCAGATAATGAAAAAATTTTGAAAATAAAATTATGAAAAAAATTTAGAAATTTATACATTTTTAACACATATTAAACATGATAAACATAAATAAAAGTGTGTTTTTAAAAAATTTGTCCGATTTCATTGAAATAGGTAGTTAATTCTGGGACACCCTCTATATTAACGATTTAAATGTCGGCCTAGTCAGTACAGTTTCAAAGTTTGCGGATGACACGAAGCTGGGTGGCAGGGCGATTAATGCCGAAGATAGAGGTAAAATCCAGGAAGATCTGAATAAAATCTTTGATTGGTCAGTCACATGGCAAATGAGCTTTAACGTCGATAAGTGCAAAATTTTACATATAGGTTCGCGTAACGGTAATTTTGCGTATAGTATGTCAGGGAAGGAGTTAGCATGCGTAGAGCAGGAAAAAGATTTAGGAGTTATAGTCACAGGTGATTTAAAAGTAGCGAAATAAAGTACAGCAACGGTCAATAAAGTGAACAAAGTGTTACGTTTTATAGCTCGGAATTTTGAGTACAAATCGCGCGATATTATAGTTCCTCTTTATAAATCATTAGTTAGATCCCATTTGGAGTACGCGATCCAATTTTGGAATCCGCATATGCGAAAAGATATAGCCAAACTCGAAAGAGTTCAAAGACGAGCAACTAAGATGATTCCGTCGCTTAGATCAAATTCGTACGAGGATAGGCTTAAGGAGTTAAGATTGACTACACTCGAGACTAGGAAGCTAAGGGGCGATCTAATACAGCCACCCAAGGTACCCATTTGTTTGCCAACCCGTTTAAAGGATCATGCGGTTGGCCGCACCTCTAGTCCGGTTTGGCTTAGAAGTGTGGTTAGGTTAGGTTAGGTTAATCAGCTTTTAGATATGAGGATTTTTAAAAGTCAGTACCTCGTTTATGCGCAGATGCGCACGTATGTGTGTGTGTGTATGTATGCAGCATAAAAACAAGAAGTTTCTAATAGAAAATGGGATATTCGTTATAAACCCCTTTAATTAATTAAGGAACACTTATGTAGTTGAATAATTGGAGGTCTGTTTTTAGTTCCTGAGGAAAATTAAGTTTAGACAAAGTTGAAATACAAGTTAGGAGAAGATTGAGAAATAAATTAATTACAAAAAGTTAGCTAATATTACTTTCAAATACAATTTTTATTATGTGGAAGGATGAACAACTGGGTTTCTTGCATACCGACTTCCTTCACACGAAATCGAACTCAAGGCTGGTGGATTCGTAGTTGCAATGATAACCACTACACCACTGAGACACATATATATATATATATATATATATATATATATATATTTATTTATATATAGATATATAGTGCTTTTTTGAGGTAGATAAAGGGCTGTTACTTTAATTAAATACTGATTGTCATTATTTTGTGGAAAATTCTGAGTATTTAAGATTTTGTAGAAGTTTATTAGCTTTTTTTTTGTAGTATTTTAAGAACCCCTTATACAAATTTAGTTACGTGGGAAGGATTTTACAATTTTTATTAGTCTTTTTATGGTAAGAGTCAAAGAGGAAAAAATTTAATATTTTCTGCAGGTGTCCAGGTAGAAAGAAGGGTTCCTTTCAGTACGCACCATTTGTTTGCATTTGAAGATAGTTTTGCGCTGAAGTGACCCATGGGTTTGATGGAGAGAAACTGATGTTTAGAATTTTTGCCTTTCGACAGATTAGAATGTTTTCGACATGTTTATATATATATAATATATATATATATATATATATATATATAATTTTTTTTTTTTTTTTTTTTTTCCACCCCGTGGCATTTCAGTTCGCACCTGTGCAAACAATGGACGTAAATAGAAAATAAAATTTGATCATTAGGCCGTGGCTATCGTTACCAACCCATGGCTATCACCATGGTTACCAACCTATAGTTATCACCATGGTTACCCCCCACTTCGGGTCTGAAAACCATTTTTTTTTCTGATCATTAGGCCGTGGCTATCGTTACCAACAGGTCTCGAGCCCCAATTGATCATTAGGTCGTGGCTTTCACCATGGTTACCATTTTTTCTGGCTATGGTGTTGTTCTTTTTCCCCGTACGATTTGGCAGCAACCGGAGGGACTGATGCCTAGGGCTCCCAGCAAATGTTGCAAGGTGTTGCACGATGATGCAATGCAATGTTGCAAGGTGCTGCAAGATGGTGCAATGCAATGTTGCTAGATTTTGCAAGAGGTTGCAACTTCATATAACTATGTATTTTTTCCTGTACTAATATTTTGATAATACTATGTTTTGTGTATTTTCAATATATTTAATATAAATGCGTATTTGTGGATTGTTGTTGATGAGTAAGGCGGTGGTGGAAGTGGGTTGTTGGTTTCACCATCATTCGTTTGGACGCTTGGTTGTAGCTCTCATATCGGAAACGTGGTGTTAATGGGTGAGCTCTTAAAACGTCGTAGCCTTCATCTCCTGTTGATGGGGTGAGCTCCTTTTAAAAGTCGTAGCCCTCAATTCACCATGTGTTGTTGGAGCTCCTAAAAGTCTATACAATTGTTGGTGATGCTTTTTTGTGGGTGGTTGTGCTTGTATTTATTTTGATATTGAGGCTTTATTTGCATGCATCAGTTTGTGTGGTGGTGGTTGTACTCGTATGACGTTTGTTGGTGATGTGATGCTTTTTTGTGTAGTGGTTTTGCTAGTATAACGGGTGTTGGTTATGCGTTTGTGTGTGTGTGTGTACGAATTGTTCATTTATTTATTATATACACGGTGAACCAAAAGTAGGTGGACAGTAGGTTGAATACGGTTTGTGTTATATTATATTATAACTATGGTGTTCATTATAACTATGGTGTTTGTGTTTTATTATATTAAATATTATAACTAAATTTATTTAAATTTTATTTTGTATTATAGTATACAAAAAAATTAAATATGTATTCTCAAAATAAACGTTATCATTTACTGTCCACCTACATTTGGTTCACCCTATATATATTTTTTCTTTATTTCCGCAGGAATTGTGAAATATATTTTCCTGTACTAATATTTTTTTATACTGTGCTTTGTATGATTACCGTATATATTTTCCGTTCTATTATTTGATCATATATATGCCCCATTGTATATCCATTAATTCAGTTAAATAATCAGAACGATGTATTGGTGTTTTATTTATTCCTTGTACACAATTATGTCATTCGTTTGGTTTCGGTTTTCTGAATAATTAATTAATTGCTATTTGTCAAATAGATAAGTAACGAAGCATTCAGCTCAACTTTCTAAGCCAGATAACAGAAGAATATAAGGAATAATTAAATAATTAATGCTATCTGGCAACTCAGCCTTCTAAACCAAATGGCTGCTTAATATATGGAATAATATATGGTTTAATTTAATAAATAACGAATCTGGTAACTCAACCTTCTAAGCCAACATTAACCTATGGAATAATTAAATAAATATTGCTATCTGGCAACTCAGCCAACTGGCTGATTAATATATGGAATAATTAAATAAATATTGCTATCTGGCAACTCAGCCTTCTAAACCAAATGGCTGATTAATATATGGAATAATATATGGTTTTATTTATTAAATAAAGAATCTGACAGCTCAGCCTTCTAAACCAACATTAATATATGCTTTAAATAAATAAGTAACGAATCTGGCAACTCACACTTCTAAGCCAACATTAATATATGGAATAATTAAATATTTAATGCTATCTGGCAACTCAGCCTTCTAAACCAAATGGGTGATTAATATATGGAATAATTTAAAAAATAACGAATCTGGCAACTCAGCCAACTGGTTGATTTATATATGGAATAATTAAATAAATATTGCTATCTGGCAATTCAGCCTTCTAAACCAAATGGCAGCTTAATATATGGAATAATTAAATAAATATTGCTATCTGGCAACTCAGCCTTCTAAACCAAATGGCTGCTTAATATATGGAATAATATATGGTTTAATTTAATAAATAACGAATCTGGTAACTCAACCTTCTAAGCCAACATCAACATATGGAATAATTAAAAAATATTGCTATCTGGCAACTCAGCCAACTGGCTGATTAATATATGGAATAATTAAATAAATATTGCTATCTGGCAACTCAGCCTTCTAAACGAAATGGCTGATTAATATATGGAATAATATATTGGTTTTATTTATCAAATAAAGAATCTGACAGCTCAGCCTTCTAAACCAACATTAATATATGCTTTAAATAAATAAGTAACGAATCTAGCAACTCACCCTTCTAAGCCAACATTAATATATGGAATAATCAAAGCTGGGCACAAACCGTTAATCCGTTAATCGTTAATTAACGAAGTTAACTTTTTCGTTAACGATTTAACTTTTAAGTTAACTTTGAAAATCATTATCGGACTAATTAACTTCCGTTACATTTAACTTCCGTTAACTCAAGTCCGTTAACCCCAAAAATTCATAAATAAACGTTTAAAAGTTTCTATTATTTTCAGTGCTGAGCAGGTGCGCAATTAATCCGCCACTGTTAATAGTGATGAACGAATTTCCATTTCCGCAGTGCAAAATCAGGCGATATATTTGTTTCCGTCGCCACAATTTGTGTCTTACCAAATATCGTAGTTATTTATGGCATTGGTTTGAGCAAAACATGGTCGACTGTAAAATCAGGCGGAAGATTTGCCATTTGAGTTGAATGTTTCAACTTCTTTCAAGAAATATCACGAGCATTTTAAGGCACTTTCAATAAATATATGTAACAATTACAACAAATAACTACATTCGTTTCATTTGCAGTCTGTCTCTTGCGCAACATGTTTGTGCTAGTGAATATTTAAAAATAATCGTTGTCAAGTAAGTCATGTATATTTATAATATGTCTGTGAGTACCTTATTAGTAGTCTCCTTGATACATTTCAAGAACCATAAAACTGATCAGGTAAGATTTCAATTCTCATGTCACGTTGATGACATAAATTAAGTCAATTGATGTCTTACAATGGGAGCGTTTTCACCTTAACCCTTTATGTCCTGGCGGTACTTCTAGGTACCACATCTTTAAAATCTCCATAATTATTTTTCTACCCGGTTGATCCTGCCGGTACTTTCAAGTCCCAATGTGAATTAGATTCTTTATGAGATAATAGATGGCGTTGAGAAGTAAATGTGAGCGTGTGGCGCCAGAGGCTGTTTACTCTTTAGTATCTCTGCTGTGAAGACCGAAGAAATTTCAGTGCAATTACTTCCCGAATATTCTGTGCCATATCTGTTCCAAATAACAAAGGTAAGGGTTATTTTATTTTTTATCTTGTTCTCTATGGGCAAGGACATCCTGAGGGCCAAGAGATCATCCCTGTCTGATGAAAACTTTGATATGCTAATTTTCATGAAGGGCAACATGCATCTCATGGACAAAATGGAGAACGAGAAGAAGAGGGAAAATTAAATTATATATATATATTGTGTTTTTCATTTTTTTTATAATAAAAGTTAACGTTAACGGTTTATCGGTAACTTCCGTTACATGTTTAACGAATTAACGGATTAGCGGTTAACGAAGTTAACTTTTTGGTTAACGGTGCCCACCACTGGGAATAATTAAATATTTAATGCTATCTGGCAACTCAGCCTTCTAAGCCAACTGGCTGAATAATATATGGAATAATTAAATACATGGTGCAAACTGGCAACTCAGCCAACTAGCTGATTAGGGACCTATAAGAGTGCGGCGGGGTGGCTGAAGACCTCATATGCGTCTGACAGCTGTCAGGTGAAGAACCCCCTCCTCTGAGTCCTCTCTCTCTCTCTCTCTCTCTCTCTCTCTCTCTCTCTCTCTCTCGCGTCATCCCCGAGCCAGGCGTGAGGCACGAAGGTGCTGGCCTGGATAGTGTTCGATGTACCGCGACAGTCATCGCCGATAGAATAGACAAACTGAGCGCGTTTAAGGCTCCTGGGCCAGACCAGTTTCTCCCCAGAGTGTTGCGAGAAGTGCGCGACCAGGTGGCTCCCCACCTGGCTACAGTCTTCAACAAATCGTTGGAGATGGGCCAGGTGCCTGGTGACTGGAGGGAAGCCAACGTGACCCCTATCTTTAAGAAAGGGGATCACGAAAGTCCAGGGAACTATCGTCCCATTAGTCTCACTTCAGTTGCAGGTAAATTATTAGAAGGGATAATAGCTGATAGGATCGTTGACCATTTGGATTCCTACAAGCTGCTTGGGGACTCCCAACATGGGTTTAGACGGCATAGGTCGTGTCTCACCAACTTGCTCAGGTTTTTCCACGTCATGTTGAGTGAGTACGATAAGAGTAGGGCGATTGATATACTTTATCTCGACTTTCAGAAAGCCTTTGATAAGGTACCTCACCGCCGGCTAATGGCGAAAGTGCGCGCACTGGGTATCGGTGGGGAAATAGGTAGGTGGATTGAAAACTGGCTGAGGAATAGGCGGCAGAGGGTGGTAATTAAAGGTGTTAGTTCGGGTTGGGCCTCGGTCACTAGTGGGGTTCCTCAGGGTTCCGTTTTGGGGCCACTGTTGTTTACCATTTACATAAATGATATCGACGGTGGCATCGTCAGTCGGATCGCCAAATTCGCTGATGACACCAAGCTTGGGGCCAATGTTGGGACGCCCGAAGCGATCGAGGAACTGCGTGCGGACCTAGGTAGGATAGGAGAGTGGTCCGAAAAATGGCAAATGCCGTTTAACTTGGGTAAATGCAAAGTGATGCACATTGGCTACGCCAATCCCAAGTCGGACTACTCGATGTTCGGTAGTAATATCGAGGTGACTGATTTAGAAAAGAACTTGGGTGTGCTAATTAGCAGCGACCTTAAGTTTACGAAACAGTGTGTAGAGGTGGAAAAGAAAGCCCAGAAACTATTGGGTTATATCAGGAGGCAATTTCAGTTTCGGAACAAGGAGATTGTGCTCTCACTGTACAATTCCCTTGTTCGGCCGCACCTGGAGTATGCTGTGCAGTTCTGGTCGCCCACCCTCAGGAAAGATATTGAGAGGCTGGAGCGAGTGCAGGCGAGGGCCACAAAGTTAATCCCTTCCGTTAGGCATATGGGCTACAATCGACGGTTACGCGCCCTTCACTTGTTTTCGCTTGAAACTCGGAGGCTGCGCGGTCAACTGATCGAGGTTTTCAAGCTCTTACGCGGGTTCAACGATGTCGATTTTAGAAGTATGTTTAGTTTAAATGATAACCCAACTCGCAACAATGGTTGGAAGTTGGATTTGAAACGGTTTAGGACTAGTGTGTGTGGGAATTACTTTACGTATAAAATCTGTGACACATGGAACAGGTTACCTTCGGAAGTTGTGAACAGTTCCTCTGTGGATCAGTTCAAGAAAAGGTTAGACCAAATCTTGCACACTATTTGAGTGTGTACAAAATTTTCCCTGGCACCCGTTGCCATTGGTACCTCCTCGGTATGGGCCGCAAGGCCTTTTGAGGTACTTCTTTTCCTTGCAACTCCTTGTAACTCTCTCTCTGCCCCTTTGGGGTGAGGCCGTCCCATTCTCCCCCAAAGAGGTCTTGCAACAAAGGGGTGTGCCTTGCAACAAAGGGGGTGGGTGTGTCTTGCAACGAAGGGGGATGGGGTGGCACTCTTGCAACATTATGCAATTGCTCTGCACTCTACCTTTTTGCCACCATGCTACTAACGACTTAACACCAAATAAAGCTAATTCTATTTTAGTGAATGTAGAGCATGATGGCATAACCTTGCATCTGGTTGCCTAGAGGGGGCTTTCTCAAGGTAGATGAGTCATTAGTTAAAGATGCAATTAAATCTTACTTAAGCACATTATTTACAAACACCATATTAGGGTATGTTATTTATCCACTAACAACTGTACGTACCCAATTTGTAATGCAATCTCAATAGTGCAGCGTTTATTTCAAAAGCACAGAAGTAAAAATAAGATACTTAGGCAATAAATAGGTGAACATGAGAGCACGCAGAGGGCCATGAAAAGAGATTATTAATTGAGAGAGCAGTCAAATTGGTCTTACATATCAAGTTTCAAGATAAGCCTTTCCATTCTACAACTAAGTTGTACCTTTCAGGAGGCTTCTTATTGTCATTGAGGAAGTTCGGAAAAAATGATATATGAAGATAGCTAATAAAAATAAATAAACGAGATTTGTTTGCGCTGAAAGACACTGACTGAGGCGCATTGTGGGACGGTTGGAGGGACCCGCGAATGTAAACATCACCGAACCGCGGTTAATTCCATGTCACGATCACGGATAAGTGCACGATGGTAACAATTAGTAGGTTATGTTAACTCAATTGACGACAGTGAATCACGCATAACTGCCTGAATAAAATGTGTGTGTGTGTGTGTGAGATTTACCACGATGCGGCGTTTCTGCGCGTCGTTCTCTCTTCACACGAAGGTCGAGCTGGTGGTCCCTGCCTCTAGGATTGGCTTGGTGAAGGAGTGAGCCGCTCTCTTACGCTCTCCATCGCACATAGCCATGTACACCCAGCTCATCTGGCTTAATATGCAGTCTGTTTAAATTCTTCATTTCTACCATATCTCAAGAGTTGAAATTTCTGTGTTAAATGCCCTATTGATGTCTTCTGACCATTTGTTAGTGTTGCCCTCTGCTCGATCTCTCTTCACACGGAGGTCAAGCTGTTGGCCCCGTCTCTATGCCTGGCTTGTTGGTGGAGCGAGCTACTCTCTCCGCCACATGTAACCAGGTACACCGGTTCATCTGGTATCGTCCTGTGCCTGGCATCTGGTCTTCTCTTGAAGACTTCAGCTTTGATTTCCTGTAACGTTTCTGAGGTCCTTAGGAGGCTGGTTAAAAGTCTTGACCCAATAATAACCAAGCTAATTTCCTTCAGTGTTGGGGGGGGGGCTCCCTTGTCAGGTCTTTAGTTTGGGGACACTACATATTCCGCCTTTACTATTGTCCAGCGTTGTTTGGATGGTTATTGGGTTTAGTTTGAGGTTTGGTATCACTCGCCGATTTTTGTCTTTGCGTCTTTGATAAGTTCGTTAGTAATATTGTCTTTGGCCGCGCTGAGAGACACTGACTGAGGCGCATTGTGTTGGTATGGCGGGAGGGACCCTCGAATGTAAACACCTCCAAGTCGCGGTTAACTCCATGTCACGATCACGGATAATTGCTTAATGTTAACAATCACTAGGTCATGTTATCTCAAATGACGACCGTGAATCACGGTTAACTGTATGAATAAAATGTGTGTGTGTACCACGATGCGTTTCCACGCGTCTTTCTTTCTTCACACGAATGTCAAGCTGGTGGTCCTGCATCTAGGACTGGCTTGGTGGAGGAGTGAGCCGCTCTCTTGCACTCTTCACCGCACATAGCTATGTACTCCCGTCTCATCTGACCTAATATGCAATCTGCTTAATTTCTTCATTTCTACCATATCTCAAACAAAAGAAGATTGGATGCTCGTCTTAGCACAATACCAGATGAGCCTGAGTGTACATTAGGGCGGCTCGTTTTTACACTTTTTTCGGTATTTGATTGGGGGTAGTGCGGAAAAGTTGCGATTTGGAGAGAAAATAAAGTGTGTAAATTTTTTTTGATCTATGTCAATACCTTCCGGTGGCGGCGAGTCCTTAAAAATCGAAAAATAGGCCTAACGGGGTAGATTGGAAAATGGTTTTAAAGACTTACAAAATAAACAATAAAAATTTCAGCACAATCTGTTAATAACTTCCGGTGGCGTCTTAGCCGTTAAAATATCCAAAATATTGATTTAATGCAAGTTTTAACAAGATGTTATACAAATGTTAATTCCGGTATATTTCTGAGCAAACAACCCTGAGAACACTATTATAGGCTTGAATAAATTAATAGCAGTCATTGAACAATGAACATTATATAAAAATTATATAAAATTATATAAAAATTTTATGTGTTTTTAGGCCTATTTTTCGATTTTTAAGGACTCGCCGCCACCGGAAGGTATTGACGTAGATCAAAAAAATTTTACACACTTTATTTTCTCTCCAAATCGCAACTTTTCCGCACTACCCCCAATCAAATATCGAAAAAAGTGTAAAAACGAGCCGCCCTAGTGTACATGGTTATGTGTTGCAGAGAGTGCATGAGAACATCTCGTCCCTTCATCTGAGTGCAACATATCATATTCATCTGTGTGTACAGATTCAAATTTAGAGGTGATCTCGAGTGAACAGCTCGTCTATTTCATCTATGCCCCGTAGACGTATATATATATATATATATATATATATATTATATTATAATAATGAAAATTATTTCACGAAAGTAACACGTGAAAAATATTTATGATGAATAAAACCACGAAGGAAAGGAAACACAAAACGGTGCTCAAGCGCTTTCGTCTAATGACATCCTCAGGAACACTGAAATACATAAAAGGTTACGGCCTATATATAGGTTACAGAAAAAAAAAAAATAAATAAAAAAAAAATATAAATAAACAACATACATACACACAAACATATATACATATATATATATACATACATATCTACACACATACACATATATATATATATATATGCAATAAACGGAGAAGTAAAAATAAAACTTAAAAATTAAGGATTAGAGGATTAACAAAGAGGCATATCGATTTTTAGCACAAGATCAAATGAGTTATAAAAATAATACAAATTTATACTGGAGATACGCCCGGGTTTAACACTTTGCCTTTTTAGAGTCAAGTTTCGATATATATAAAAATAAATTGAAGATTAAAAGTTAATAAAGTAGCTTACAAGTTTACCAAAGATTAAGTGTCCTACCCTTTTTATCTAGATTTGTTTTGAAGGAATTCAAAACAACAGGATCGAGTTGAAAAAGACCTTTGCTTATGTTGAAGTTATTTGAAAGTTGAATAATGGCAGACTCAAGAATATTTCTATTGACAATGTTGCTCGAATGAAATAAAACTGAAGCATTATTCCAATCAATACAGTGGGATAACTCTGACAAATGGACAAAAAGAGCACTGGACAACTGTCCTGTTCTGACGGAATATTGATGCTGTTTTATACGTGTGTGCAAATCCTTTCCCGTCTGACCTATGTAAAAGGAATCACATTGTTTACACCCAATTTTATAGATAATGCCTGAATTATTGGTAGGGCTATTTTTTACTATGATATTTTTCACAATATTGTTATATGAAAATACTACATTAATATCCAAAAGTTTAAGTACATTAGCAATGCCTAAAAAGCCCGGGAAAAATGGAAGTACTAAAATATTTTTTGACAAAGTACGAGTGTTATTATTGACACGATAGAAAGTTCGTTTTGCCTTGTTGAGACAAGATTCCATAAACGCAGATGGGTAACACAGATCACTTCCAATACCGTTGATTTTTTCCAATTCGGCATCGATGTATTCCGGACTGGCGATCCTAAGGGCGCGGAGAAACATTGATGAAAAAATGGCCTTCTTAGTGGGGGTGTCATGTCCCGAGTAAAAGTGTACGTAGGACAAGTTGTTTGTTGTTTTCCGATAGATACTAAACTTAAAACCTGGGCTTTCCCTATGTACACGCACATCCAAAAATGGGATTGACTTGTCTTGTTCCACTTCTAAAGTAAACTTAATGGAGGGGACTTGATCATTTAACTGAAGGAGGAAGTTATCCAGGTCACGATTCATGGGCCAGATACACAAAATATCGTCGACGTACCGCAACCAAGGGATGCCAACCCCCAGGATTCTCGGAATGTAAGTAATTTCGAAAAACTCCATATAAATATTGGAGAGGAGGGGCGATAAGGGGTTGCCCATGGCCATCCCAAACACTTGTTGATAATACTCGTTATTGAAAGTGAATTTACAGTCTTTAATGCAAAGCTTAATAAGTTCCAAAACAATGTGTGAAGGTAGTGGCAGGTCATACTTATGTAATTCTTGGGAGAGAAAGTCAAGCATATCATCAATCGGCACTTTTGTAAACAATGAACAAACATCAAAACTGATCAATCTATCGTTAGTTTCAGTACGTGCATTATTCAATTTTTCAGTAAGATCCATGGAATTTTTTACATGTGAATCAGAGATAGTTCCGAGAATGGGGGACAAGACTTTGACAAGCCATTTGGAGAGTTTATAAGTAATAGAGCCCACCGAGCTAATAATAGGGCGCATAGGGTTGCCAGGTTTGTGGGTTTTAATAAGACCGTAAAGGTAGGGCAGAGAAGGTGAAGTGGACATGAAAAGCGGAATTAAGTCCTTATGATCTTTGAGAATGCGTTTCAAGCCACTATTAAATGATTTGATGACGTCATCCTGCGGGTTCTTCCTAAGTTTGCTGTATGTGGCGGGGTCCTGGAGAAGCTCGTTCATCTTTCCGATGTAGTCCACTTTGTCCATAATAACTATGGTGTTAGCCTTGTCTGCTTTAGTAATATGGAGCTCCCATCTTTTTTTAATTGTGAGAGGCCATCGCGAAAACGTTTAGGAAAGTTATCTTCGTAATTACCATTCGCCGCACTATAAACGAGGCCTTTAACTATGTTAAACAAATACTGAGGGAGATTACACTGTTTTTCAAAACACGCGAGACTGTAACAAATTTGTAAAGCCGAAGGTTTTTTAACAATAAAAAAGGACATACCATATCCAAGGGCACTTTTTGCATCGTCACTAATGTTTTTCGAAGAAAGGTTCAAAACACACTTTGAGCTTGCTTTTTTACTCCACTGACTATTTCGAATGAGACTTTTAATTTTCCGATCCAAAATGTTACGAAGTGAAGTAGTTCTCCGACGCAACTCGTTGTAAATTTCATCAAACAAAGGTTGGATCCACGGTTGGGGAATAACGGTTACAAAATTATGTTTGGCGATGTTTAAGTTTTTGAAGGCGGACCACTCATTTTGTCTGGTGACTTCAATATGTTTCTTTAAAATTAATCTGCTGAAGTTGTTGAACGGATGGTCGTCAATTTGTCTAAGGCGAATCGGAAGCAGGGATTTGGGAAGAACTTGCTCCTCTAGACAGTTAGTAAGAAACTTTCGTCGGATACGAATTGCATGCCCCTTCATTAATGTAGAAGAAAACACGGACACAAACGGAGACAAGAGAGGGAACAGCAAGCCGAAGGAACGCGTGGTGTTCATTATATGAAAATTATTTCACGAAAGTAACACGTGAAAAATATTTATGATGAATAAAACCACGAAGGAAAGGAAACACAAAACGGTGCTCAAGCGCTTTCGTCTAATGACATCCTCAGGAACACTGAAATACATAAAAGGTTACGGCCTATATATAGGTTACAGAAAGAAAAAAAAAATAAATAAAAAATAAATAATAAATAAATAATACATACATACCACAAACATATATATATAATATATATATACATACATATCTACACACATACACATATATATATATATATATATGCAATAAACGGAGAAGTAAAAATAAAACTTAAAAATTAAGGATTAGAGGATTAACAAAGAGGCATATCGATTTTTAGCACAAGATCAAATGAGTTATAAAAATAATACAAATTTATACTGGAGATACGCCCGGGTTTAACACTTTGCCTTTTAGAGTCAAGTTTCGATATATATAAAAATAAATTGAAGATTAAAAGTTAATAAAGTAGCTTACAAGTTTACCAAAGATTAAGTGTCCTACCCTTTTTATCTAGATTTGTTTTGAAGGAATTCAAAACAACAGGATCGAGTTGAAAAAGACCTTTGCTTATGTTGAAGTTATTTGAAAGTTGAATAATGGCAGACTCAAGAATATTTCTATTGACAATGTTGCTCGAATGAAATAAAACTGAAGCATTATTCCAATCAATACAGTGGGATAACTCTGACAAATGGACAAAAAGAGCACTGGACAACTGTCCTGTTCTGACGGAATATTGATGCTGTTTTATACGTGTGTGCAAATCCTTTCCCGTCTGACCTATGTAAAAGGAATCACATTGTTTACACCCAATTTTATAGATAATGCCTGAATTATTGGTAGGGCTATTTTTTACTATGATATTTTTCACAATATTGTTATATGAAAATACTACATTAATATCCAAAAGTTTAAGTACATTAGCAATGCCTAAAAAGCCCGGGAAAAATGGAAGTACTAAAATATTTTTTGACAAAGTACGAGTGTTATTATTGACACGATAGAAAGTTCGTTTTGCCTTGTTGAGACAAGATTCCATAAACGCAGATGGGTAACACAGATCACTTCCAATACCGTTGATTTTTTCCAATTCGGCATCGATGTATTCCGGACTGGCGATCCTAAGGGCGCGGAGAAACATTGATGAAAAAATGGCCTTCTTAGTGGGGTTGTCATGTCCCGAGTAAAAGTGTACGTAGGACAAGTTGTTTGTTGTTTTCCGATAGATGGGAGCTCCATATTACTAAAGCAGACAAGGCTAACACCATAGTTATTATGGACAAAGTGGACTACATCGGAAAGATGAACGAGCTTCTCCAGGACCCCGCCACATACAGCAAACTTAGGAAGAACCCGCAGGATGACGTCATCAAATCATTTAATAGTGGCTTGAAACGCATTCTCAAAGATCATAAGGACTTAATTCCGCTTTTCATGTCCACTTCACCTTCTCTGCCCTACCTTTACGGTCTTATTAAAACCCACAAACCTGGCAACCCTATGCGCCCTATTATTAGCTCGGTGGGCTCTATTACTTATAAACTCTCCAAATGGCTTGTCAAAGTCTTGTCCTCCATTCTCGGAACTATCTCTGATTCACATATAAAAAATTCCATGGATCTTACTGAAAAATTGAATAATGCACGTACTGAAACTAACGATAGATTGATCATTTTTGATGTTTGTTCATTGTTTACAAAAGTGCCGATTGATGATATGCTTGACTTTCTCTCCCAAGAATTACATAAGTATGACCTGCCACTACCTTCACACATTGTTTTGGAACTTATTAAGCTTTGCATTAAAGACTGTAAATTCACTTTCAATAACGAGTATTATCAACAAGTGTTTGGGATGGCCATGGGCAACCCCTTATCGCCCCTCCTCTCCAATATTTATATGGAGTTTTTCGAAATTACTTACATTCCGAGAATCCTGGGGGTTGGCATCCCTTGGTTGCGGTACGTCGACGATATTTTGTGTATCTGGCCCATGAATCGTGACCTGGATAACTTCCTCCTTCAGTTAAATGATCAAGTCCCCTCCATTAAGTTTACTTTACTGTAGAAGTGGAACAAGACAAGTCAATCCCATTTTTGGATGTGCGTGTACATAGGGAAAGCCCAGGTTTTAAGTTTAGTATCTATCGGAAAACAACAAACAACTTGTCCTACGTACACTTTTACTCGGGACATGACACCCCCACTAAGAAGGCCATTTTTTCATCAATGTTTCTCCGCGCCCTTAGGATCGCCAGTCCGGAATACATCGATGCCGAATTGGAAAAAATCAACGGTATTGGAAGTGATCTGTGTTACCCATCTGCGTTTATGGAATCTTGTCTCAACAAGGCAAAACGAACTTTCTATCGTGTCAATAATAACACTCGTACTTTGTCAAAAAATATTTTAGTACTTCCATTTTTCCCGGGCTTTTTAGGCATTGCTAATGTACTTAAACTTTTGGATATTAATGTAGTATTTTCATATAACAATATTGTGAAAAATATCATAGTAAAAAATAGCCCTACCAATAATTCAGGCATTATCTATAAAATTGGGTGTAAACAATGTGATTCCTTTTACATAGGTCAGACGGGAAAGGATTTGCACACACGTATAAAACAGCATCAATATTCCGTCAGAACAGGACAGTTGTCCAGTGCTCTTTTTGTCCATTTGTCAGAGTTATCCCACTGTATTGATTGGAATAATGCTTCAGTTTTATTTCATTCGAGCAACATTGTCAATAGAAATATTCTTGAGTCTGCCATTATTCAACTTTCAAATAACTTCAACATAAGCAAAGGTCTTTTTCAACTCGATCCTGTTGTTTTGAATTCCTTCAAAACAAATCTAGATAAAAAGGGTAGGACACTTAATCTTTGGTAAACTTGTAAGCTACTTTATTAACTTTTAATCTTCAATTTATTTTTATATATATCGAAACTTGACTCTAAAAAGGCAAAGTGTTAAACCCGGGCGATATTTTGTGTTCATTGTTTACATTGGGTGTAAACAATGTGATTCCTTTTACATAGGTCAGACGGGAAAGGATTTGCACACACGTATAAAACAGCATCAATATTCCGTCAGAACAGGACAGTTGTCCAGTGCTCTTTTTGTCCATTTGTCAGAGTTATCCCACTGTATTGATTGGAATAATGCTTCAGTTTTATTTCATTCGAGCAACATTGTCAATAGAAATATTCTTGAGTCTGCCATTATTCAACTTTCAAATAACTTCAACATAAGCAAAGGTCTTTTTCAACTCGATCCTGTTGTTTTGAATTCCTTCTAAACAAATCTAGATAAAAAGGGTAGGACACTTAATCTTTGGTAAACTTGTAAGCTACTTTATTAACTTTTAATCTTCAATTTATTTTTATATATCGAAACTTGACTCTAAAAAGGCAAAGTGTTAAACCCGGGCGTATCTCCAGTATAAATTTGTATTATTTTTATAACTCATTTGATCTTGTGCTAAAAATCGATATGCCTCTTTGTTAATCCTCTAATCCTTAATTTTTAAGTTTTATTTTTACTTCTTCGTTTATTGCATACATATATATATATATGTGTGTGTGTGTAGATATGTATGTATATATATATGTATATATGTTTGTGTGTATGTTATTTATTTATTTATTTTTATTTTTTTTATTTATTTTTTTTTCTGTTACCTATATATAGGCCGTAACCTTTTATGTATTTCAGTGTTCCTGAGGATGTCATTAGACGAAAGCGCTTGAGCACCGTTTTGTGTTTCCTTTCCTTCGTGGTTTTATTCAGCATATATATATATATATATATATATATATATATATATAAGGGGCTGATATATATATATATATATATATATATATATATATATATATATATGTGTGTGTGTGTGTGTGTACTTAAAACTTAATTATTGGACAAAGATAGGCTATTGCATTTCCGAAAACCTAGGCCAGTTTACATAGACGTTGCAATCCAGTCTACTGAAGGTGATTTACAACCTTTGATAGGCTTAAGAAATGTTAGACCTCATGAGCTTTAATACCCATGTGTATGGAAAAATTATTTTTATCCTATTAAAAATAGATTATACAGTCTAAGATAAGTTTTCAGGCCAGCATGATCTAAGGCTACTGACCCTATTCAATAGTTAGTATCTAAACCATCTCTAGATACATTAATCTAAACAAAAGGTTATGCGTAGATTACATTCGCAATTCAAAACTTTAGGTACTTACGTATTAACGGGGGGCCACCACATATTGATGATTGGTTAGGTTAAGTTGTAATATTTTCGTTAGTTAAAAATTTCTAATACATCATATTTTTTAAATAGCAATATTTTTTAAAATATTTTTTAATACAATTTTCTGAAAAAAATCAACTAACGAAAATATTACAACTTAATCTAACCAATCATCAATATGTGGTGGCCCCCGTTAATACGTAAGTACCAAACTTTAACTCTAAACTGAACCCTTAATAATTTAATTAGTGGGGTAGACCTATTTTGCACAGCTTCAAAATTATGAAGAACCTTTTTGAAGGACTGTAAACCAATAGCCTTAGGATCAAACATTATACAGTGGCCAGAAACCCATAAAGCTGCCTTACCTATAGAATTGAAGGCTAATGATAGTTGAATAAATAACTAAATATGCAAAAATGTGTGTGTGTGTGTGTGTGTGGTAAAGTTTGTTAACATCTACTTATTTTCTTAACTAATTTGGTGAAAGTGTTTGTTCCACTCTCTGGACACGTGAATAGACAACTTCGTGTCATCATCTATCGCCACGAGTAGATGAATTATTGTCTAGCAAGAAATGAGTCTTTCATCTATTGAAGATATCAAAAGCTGTACGTTTTGCGGCATGTACATTATAATAATAATAATAATAATGAGGAATTTATATACCTATAATCTATAATTATTTTAGGCTTCAATTCAATTTATATTCTGTTGTGTTAACAAATGAAACTCAGAAAACCCAGATTTGCCATGCCTGGGTACAGAATGTTAGCAGTAGTAGTAAGACTCCTATATATATATATATATATATATATATATATATATATATATATATATATATATATATATATATATATATATAGTAAGGAATAGGTAGAGTAGAAGGTAGTACATGTTTATTACTCAGACGTTTCGGAAATTCGATTTCCATCATCATTGCTAAGAAGTAAAAATAAAAAGTGTACACATATAGTAAGAGATTTTATATCAAAATATTTGTACAGTCCTATGATAATAATTTAAAGTTAAAAATATATAAAATGTATAGAGGTAAGAACTGTAGTCGTTAAGTACTGATTGATTGATTGATTATGTTTAATGGTGCACCAATCCAGTGTGTTATTAACACCCGGGTTTTGTACTAAGGGTATATAGGGATTCGAGGATGCTGAGGTCGGTTGATTGGTATGCTGAAATGATAATTTTGAAATTGGTGGGGAGCAGTGGGTGATTATGGAGGTGTCAATGATCTCTTATTGATGATTTTGTTGGGTAGAAATGACATGATGCTCGTCCACTCTTGTTTGATGTTGGCGAATGGTGCTGCCAATATAGCTCGTATTGCAGTGAGTACAAATGAAACAGTAGATATTGAATGAGACAGGGGCTGCGTTTTTTCTTTATGGTTGAGATATGAATTAATGCTATTATTATTGGTGAATACAAATTGATGACTAAATTGAGGGTAAAGTGGGATAAGTAGGTGGCGAAATTCTGATTGTATTTTGTAACTAATATAGTCGTAGTAGGAAGAAAAGTAATGTATATCTTTTTCAACAGTGGGGCCTTTAAGGGGCTGATAAATGTTGTTGAGAAAATTTCTAGTTAGAGAATATAGTAAATGTTTTGGGAAAGGAATATTAATGCAGAAACTGTGAACGAATTCTATTTCGTTGTGGAAGGATAAGTAGGAGGAACAAAGTTGATAAGCACGATGGATTAAGATTTTAATGCTGTTAATTTTATATACTAAGGGGTGTGGCTTAAGTAGTTTCTATCTAGGTCTGTATATGTAGGTTTTCGATATATGGAAGTGCTGAATTTATTATTTTGTTTTGTTATTGTTATATCTAAAAGGGATAGGGTGTTGTTGGGTTCGTTTTCTTTAGTGATTTTGATGATTTGATGCTGGGAATTGAGATAGTTAACAAAAAGAAGGTCGTGGTTAGCAATGTGAAGGAGTAGAAAGGTGTCATCGAAATATCTCTTATATAAGTGTGTTTGCAATGGGTCGGGTAATGGAGTAGTCATTATTTTCGTGATAACAGAGAAAGATGTTAACTCGTGTGGCTCTTAGGGGGATCCCCTGGCTAGTGAATAGGTTTGTTGGTAAAGTGGAAAAGAAGTAGGTGTCTGAGGTGTCAAGGGTTAGCAGTTTGGTAAATTCTTGTTTCGTTAGGTTGAGGTCTGTGTTCTGATTATGGAAAATAAATTGTTGGTGCCGGTGTCGATGGCTTCTCTAATTGTCACATTGTTGTAGAGGAATACTATGTCAGAGCTGTGCATATGGAGGTTGTTTGAATTGTTCAACGTAAGTATTTCTATAACGAATTCGTAGGAACTGGGGATGGAATATTCATTCTGCGTTAGGGGTTAGTGTGGAGTTGGGGGGAATTAGGAATTTTGCTAGGTGTAAATTATGGGTGATGTAGGCAAAAAGGTTAGGTCTAATGGGTAAATTTGGTATGTGTATTTTAGGGAGGCCGTAAAGAGTGTCTGGGGAGGTGACGGTAGAGTGTTTTTGGTCGTAATCATCCTCCGAAATTTTATTTTGATCATATAATTTTTGAGGAAACGGATGATTTTATCTTCAAGTTTTGGGAAAGTACTAGAGGCTTGTCATTAATCTTTTTCAATTTGGCGGAGTCGTTGAGGGCTTTATTCAACTTATTATCATCATCTGATTTGTTAAGAAGAATGGTATCTTTGCTTTTGTCAGGACGTGAAATTATGATGGAGTCATCCCTGATGATTCTTTTAGGCAAGCGATATCTTACTATTGAATAAGGGGAAAAACTTTATGAGTTTTAAATTTATAAATGTTTATGGATTATGTATGCATAAGGCTAGGTCTAATGGGAAAATTTGGTATCGTTAGCTATTAGGATTCTTTTTAAACTATGAAAATGTTTTTCAGGTGATAAAGAGTGTTTAAAATAATTTATCTTAAAGTTTGTTAACTTAAAATATAGACCCAAAGAGAGAAGTCGTCTTTCGTTGTTGCTCAAATTCTCTTAGAAAATTGTTTGATCATGGTTAAGAGGTTGAAGGTTCGATTTCAGGCCACTTGATTTAATTTTCACTTATGTCTTAGCTGAATCTGTATGCGTTAGTTATTAGCGTCTTCAGCAATTTGATTTTAGACATTAATTAAATTAAATAGACTATAAAACTTGCAGATTCTTTTTGGTGAGTTAAAAAGAGAATATATTCATTGATGAGTTTTTAATATTGTTATGCTTAACATATATATATATATATATATATATATATATATATATATGAACAGAAGGATCAACACAACGGCAAACATTTTCATTTATTTGTACTTCAGACGTTTCGACAATTCTTTTGTCATCATCAGTGAATTAAGTCTTAAAACCTTAAAACAAAAGTAAAAAGTGAAAATTACATCAATACAATATTAAAACCATTAAAATTAAAACCTTAAAGCAAAATGAAAATTGCATCAATACAAAATTAAAATCATTTAAGTTTCATCACTATAAAAACTAAAATTAAATTAAATTACCTCAATAGGTAAATACACAATGTTTACATCCACCTCCATACTTGGCAAAGCCTAAGAGAACACTGGATGGTCAGAGGATTAGAAAGGGTATGTCTACGAGAGTCGGTTGGTTAGTTAAAAAAGCTGTAATTTGTAGGATGAGCTATTATTGTTAAGGGAGGGTTTGTTTCTATAGATGTACAAAGATTCTAAAATTCGGAGTTCTGTGAGGTTATTGGATCTAGTTAAAATTTCAAACTGAGTTTTGTGAAGGGGATGGTTGTTTTCATTACTATGGTTTCTAATTGCGGATTGTGGAGGGCTACTGAGGGGACGGTTGGTACGGACTGACAAGCCCAAATGTTGAGAAAGGCGCACCTCCAGTTGGAGTTGAGTGCTGCCAATATACGCAGCCTTACAGCTGTCGCACGTGTATTTGTAAACAACTTTGGGGCATACAGTTTTGGGGAATTCATCTTTGAACTTCAAAAAATTTGATAATTTAAGTGGGTTGACGAAGCCGAATCTAAAATTTATTTGGGGATAACTAGACTTGAGCAGTTTGGACAATTCACCTCGAATACGCAATGATAAATAACCATAAAAAGGTAATTTAATATATCTGGTTTCTTTTTGTACTGTAGTTATGGGGAGTTTAGTATTAAAAGTGTTATTTAAAAAATTCTTTAATTGGTTATCGAATAGATGAGAAGGGTAGTAATTGTTAATAAAGTACTGTTTTAAAAATTTAAATTCTTCGTTTAACGAAAAGTAATCCGAACAAATACGGTAACTTCTTGTTAATAATGTTACTATAGCACTAATCTTATATTTATAAAACATACAACTTAAATAATTGGTTCCCAAGCCAGTAAAAGTTTGTTTTCGAAATAGTGAAGTATGGAACTTATTATGAGCCCGTTTAACTGAAACAGCCAGGAAAGGTAAACTATTATTTGTTTCGTTTTCACATGTGTACTTAATATTACTATGTTGTTTATTAAGATAATCAAGAAAAAGTTTTACGTGTGAAGGATGGTTAAATATTAAGAAAGTGTCATCCACGTATCTTCTGTAATATATGGGTTTAAAACTACTAGGACAACTTTTCAACCAAATTTCTTCGTAATGGCAAAGAAATGCATTTGCTAGTGTTGGGCTTAACGGGGAACCCATAGCTACCCCATCAATTTGGCTGTAAAGGTTGCTATTAAATAAGAAAAGATTATCAAAACACACTATTTCGAGAAGGTTTTTAAATTGAGTCTGAGTGAGGCCATTAATAAGAGTATTATCAGTAGTGAATAACTTATTTAGTATGATATTTAATGTTTCTTTTAACGGGACATTAGTAAACAATGACGAGACATCAAAACTGGCCATAGTAAGAGAATCGGCATGATTGATCTCTTTTATCTCTTTAGCAAAATCAAACGAGTTGTTAATAGAATAATCATTAAAAGTGAGTTTTGAAAGCAAGGGAACGAAGAATTTGGCTAAATTATAATTGAATGTACCACATGCCGAAAGAATAGGTCTTAGTGGGAAATTTGGCTTATGGACTTTAGGTAAACCATATAGAATTCCTGGATTAGAACCAGAAGCAAATAAAAAATTGTATGTATTGTCAGCAATAATATTGCTATTTTTTAATTTACGCAAACACCTATTAAGTTTATCTTCGAGTTTTAGTAATTTAGACAGAACATTCTCTTTTACCCTTTTAAATTTAGACGTATCCGACAAAATTGTCTCCATTCTATTTATGTAAACTGTTGAATCAATCAGCACTACTCCTTTACCCTTATCCGGTTTTGTAATGATGACAGAGTTATCCTTTTTCAAATTATTAAGAATTTTAAAATCTTGCTTATTAAAAAGGGGAGAAAACACCTTATGGGTTTAAAATTATAAAAATTCTTAAAAGAGATACTCTCCACTTGTTTTACCAAGTTATGAAACGAGAAATTTGGTCGGATCTCACAATCTTAATATTCATGAGAAGATTTTCAAAGCCAGAGAAAAATTTATAAAAATTTAGTTTATAATGAGGTAGATCAAAATTTAAGCCTAACGACAATATTTCTTTCTCTCTAATACTTAAAACTCTATTAGAGAAATTAAAAATAAAATTATCTGGATTATTAAAAAACGACTGAGTGATTCCCAATTTTTCCAATTTGGCAGCATGTATTCTTTTATGTCTATTGACAATTTTATCACAGCAAGTTTGAAATTTAGTAACTAAACAATGATAACACTGGGCAACACGTATTTTATTGAATGATATCTGACACTTGATTCTAGGTAATTTGGGTGCGCTGAATACGAATTTCAACTCGGTTTGGCTCTATCAGGTCCTGATTCTTGTCGACAGCCTATGTGCCATTTTCCAGATTTTTCAAATTAGGACTAAAAAATTAAGTCATGTGTTAAATTTTTTTTTCAAGTTTCATGAATACAAGCAGTTCAAACTACAGTAAAATTACATTATAACGATAGAAATGACTTAAAATAAAAAAACAAACAGATATGAAGCTTTCACTGTGGCAAAAATTTTCTTTTGTAAGACTTTCTAGCGTATTTGCTTGTTGATGGCAGGTCTCTTTTCAAGCACCAGCAGTAATCAGCCATCATGTGGGAATCCCAGCGGCCTTGGTACCGTTCCTCCATAATTTTTATATCTTGGTGGAATCTCTCCCCTTGTTCGTCACTTACATCACCTAAATTACTTGGAAATTGGTCAAGATGGCTATTCAAAAATGCATTTTTATGCTCATATTGCAACCTAACTCTTTGTAGTCCCTTAAAAGTTTTTTTACGATTTCTTCGTAGTTATCTGCCCTATAATTGCCTAAAAAGTTTTCTATCAAGTCCACGAATGAGAACCAGACATTTTTTTCGCGTTCATTCATGACATTAGGAAAATTGCTATCTTTAATCATTGTTCTTATTTGTGGACCGTCGAAAATTCCCGCCTTGATTTTTTCATAACTTAAACTTGGAAATTTTGAAGTTATGTATTTGAAACACTCGCCGTTCGTATCTAAAGCTTTTACATATGTTTAATGAGGCCTAGTTTTATATGCAGAGGAGGAAATATGATTTTATCTCTGCTCACTAAAGGTGGATTAATTACGTTTTTTTCTCCGACAGTAAGTGATGTTCGTGCTGGCCAGATTTGTTTGAAATAATGTTCTTCCTTGGCTCTGCTGTCCCATAAGCAAAGGAAGCAGGGATATTTAGTATACCCTCCTTGTTGTCCTAGCAGAAAATTAACCATTTTTAAGTCAACACATATGATCCACTCGTGCTCCCTATATTTGATAAGATTTAAAACCTTTTCTATATGTTCATACTTTTCTTTTAATTTTGTTGAGTGCCCAATCGGTATCGAGCCGTATAGATTGCCATTATGCAACAACACACACTTAAGACTTCTTTTCGAACTGTCTAAAAACAAGCGCCAATCATTTGCATCGTAAGACTCAACCCCCATCTTCTTTAACAAACCAACTATGTCGCAGCAATATACTAAACTATCCTCTGTTCTAAAATATTTAACAAGTTCTTCTTCTCTTTTTCTGTAAAATGAAATGTATGTGTTTGAAGTAAGCAAGTTTTTCTCTTTAAGTCTTGAAGCTAAAATTTCCGCAGCCTTTTTTGGCAAATTTAGATCCCTTACAAGATCATTCAACTCGGCCTGGTTAAACTTTTGCGGATCGTTTTGACTTTCAAATACGCTGGGGTCAAAATCGGTGTCTGACTCCTCAAAGTGCATAACAATATTTTCAGGAACATCTTCAACTAATTCTTGAGTTGGCAGACCCTTAAATTTTGGAATGGGGATCTCATTTGAATGTAGCACAGGTCGTATCGCGGTGTCGAAATTTGGGTACTCGATACAATGTTTATTTTTCTTAGTGAAGCCCGAAGTCTTGACAAAGCAAAGGTAGCAATCGGTCTCGTGGTTAGTAGGCTCTCGCCACACCTGATATGGAAAAAAAATTGTAAAGCGTTAACAAAAGCGACGAGAGACTTGTTTTTATGAATTTTATCAAAAGTTATCACCCAAACATTTAACATTTCTATGTGTTTCAACCTTATGCAATATTTGAGATTCTTATAAACATTTTCTGTAAATTTTTGTTTATGTACCTAAGTTACAATTACATTTAGGTAAGTTACAGTATACTAGTGATTAAATTACGTAGTTTTATGAAATCATAAACTTACCATCGGAACTCCAAAAGGTATTTTTGAATCCGAACCCTTCGTCCAATGTCGCAGTCTTTCAATGCATATAGTGCAGGCTTTATGTGGAGCCCACGATTTATCTTGGTCCCCCAGTTTTATGCCAAAATAAGCTAAGTAAGCTCTTTTTACGAAGTCAGTTATATTTGCTCGTTGATGTGGAAGTGTAAAATTTCCACATATATAACAGAAGGAATCAGGGTTGTTTTTGCATTTGAACTTTCTAGTGCTTGATGACATATTGCTTGATTGTTCTGCCAATTTGTAAAGGTATTTAAAGCCCTTAATTCATATAAATTTAAGAAAATCTGAAATATAAACACAAAAATTAGTTTAAATAGGTACTTATTATGAAATAGGTACTTACAATCTATGAAATTAAACTAGAAACACGGATGAGTAGGTACAATATAAATTACGTCTAATTAAATCAACTATATTAAATCACGATGACAAAATTACTCACTAAATCATATGCCAATTCAAAATTATGTTAATGCCCAAACTTAATACTAACTCAACTGACTGACTGACTGACTGACTGACTGATTGAATTGACTGATTAACTCTGGAAACGAGTCGCTTTTATATATTTTAGTTGTCCCTCTAGAATACTCTACAGAGAACAGGAACGCTCGAGAAAATTTTAGAATTCTATGATATTTTTAGCTTAATTTACTAATATTAAAATGGGTTAAAAATGACAAAATTAAAAATATTTTTAGGGTGTTACATATAAAAATATACATAATACAACAATACCATAACAATAGGTACAAATACCTAGATAAAAACCTAGTTGCATAATGTGTAACTGCAAAAAGACAGCGAGTATTGAGAAAAAAACCTTTTTATGAATACGACGAAAGAGGAGGGGTGTTGAGCAAAATCAGGACCTGATAGAGCAAAACCGAGTAAAAATTCGTGCTCAGCGCACCCAAATTACCTAGAACTAACTGTCAAATCTAATTCAATAGACAAAAAGTTGAAATTTGTTCCCCAGTGTTTTAGTTTTCGATTGAAGCTCCAAATTTAATAATTTATGTTGCCATGATTTATATAGTTTGGAGTTGTGGAGGCGTTTATTATAGAGTTTAAATCTATGGAAATTAGGCACAATATTATAACTTTTGCACTTAGACAAGAAACTCTCATCACAAATAGCCTTGTTAAGTTTCAAATAGACTCTTTCACATTGTCTGTAATAGTTCAATGTCGATCGGCCATATCTCTGGGTTAATATCAAAGCTATTGACTTCTTAGGGAAACGGAGCTTACAGATGAACAGAAGGATCAACACAACGGCAAACATTTTCATTTATTTGTACTTCAGACGTTTCGACAATTCTTTTGTCATCATCAGTGAATTAAGTCTTAAAACCTTAAAACAAAAGTAAAAAGTGAAAATTACATCAATACAATATTAAAACCATTAAAATTAAAACCTTAAAGCAAAATGAAAATTGCATCAATACAAAATTAAAATCATTTAAGTTTCATCACTATAAAAACTAAAATTAAATTAAATTACCTCAATAGATAAATACACAATGTTTACATCCACCTCCATACTTGGCAAAGCCTAAGAGAACACTGGATGGTCAGAGGATTAGAAAGGGTATGTCTACGAGAGTCGGTTGGTTAGTTAAAAAAGCTGTAATTTGTAGGATGAGCTATTATTGTTAAGGGAGGGTTTGTTTCTATAGATGTACAAAGATTCTAAAATTCGGAGTTCTGTGAGGTTATTGGATCTAGTCCCCTTAGCAGCCCTCCACAATCCGCAATTAGAAACCATAGTAATGAAAACAACCATCCCCTTCACAAAACTCAGTTTGAAATTTTAACTAGATCCAATAACCTCACAGAACTCCGAATTTTAGAATCTTTGTACATCTATAGAAACAAACCCTCCCTTAACAATAATAGCTCATCCTACAAATTACAGCTTTTTTAACTAACCAACCGACTCTCGTAGACATACCCTTTCTAATCCTCTGACCATCCAGTGTTCTCTTAGGCTTTGCCAAGTATGGAGGTGGATGTAAACATTGTGTATTTACCTATTGAGGTAATTTAATTTAATTTTAGTTTTTATAGTGATGAAACTTAAATGATTTTAATTTTGTATTGATGCAATTTTCATTTTGCTTTAAGGTTTTAATTTTAATGGTTTTAATATTGTATTGATGTAATTTTCACTTTTTACTTTTGTTTTAAGGTTTTAAGACTTCATTCACTGATGATGACAAAAGAATTGTCGAAACGTCTGAAGTACAAATAAATGAAAATGTTTGCCGTTGTGTTGATCCTTCTGTTCATCTGTAAGCTCCGTTTCCCTAAGGAGAAGTCAATAGCTTTGATATATATATATATATATATATATATATATATATATATAACATGCCTTTATTTTGTGCATATATTGTGATTGTAAAGAAGTCTTTTTATTGCCGTTTGTACAGAAACTGACAACAGAAATACAGACACTGTGGTCGACTGGAAATATAACTTGTACGTTTCTTTGCTTCGAGGTAACAGTTGATTATTGCATACCTAATACGAGGTTAAACAAATTAATCTTTACCGACGATGCAAAATGTGGTTGTATTGAAGTTGTTATTCCCTTGACCAAGTATTTTACAGATGGGGCTGATGATTCGGAACGAAACACAAATAACAGAGTTACCGCCGAAAAATCCACTAGTCGTTTTCTTTAACTGTTTGTTGTTTGTTCGAAATTTAAAACATACTTGCTTATTTATTTCAATGTTTCGTATGAAAATTGAATATGAATAAGTTTATTGCTAGACCATTATCCAAATGCCTAATATTAATAATACAATGACAAATCACATACTAAGGATAAAAATATATACAATTAATGAGAAATAATACAGTATTTTCGAAGTTGTGTGAAGCTACAACCAGCCGTTTTCATATCATAAATTCCATAGCTTGGAAGGATTGCTCATAGCTTGGATAAGTGGGGTGGTTAATTTTTTAAATCGTTGCATTAACTGTATATAGACACACAGATCATTTGAGCGGGACCTTTTAATACGAAACTCAATTAGTTCATAAGTTATCATTTAAGTGGCGTAGTTATAAGAACTTCCCTACTATTTTCGAGAAACGTGAGGCGATGTAAATAACAGAAAACTACATGGATGAAATATACATCTATGAAGGAAGATATCGATATTTGAATTTACGAAATATAAATTGCAAGTATTCGCGTTCATATATATATATATATATATATATATATATATATATAAGGGTGTCTCAAATATACGAATGGAGGATTTCGGGTCGGGGCGACGCTTGCCCGTATTACACCTTTATAAAGGATTGTTATCACAAAATTTGACAGTTGTAGGAGGATTTTTAGGGGTCACTCAAGTTCGCCACTTCTGTTTCACTTATACAAGATTTTCTTCTCTTTCGCAGGTGATGGTTACTAGAGCAGGAAACCAGTTGTGGTTGCTGGACAAGGCCCCAATTGCAGCGATTGTTTGTCCACGACTTCCATCGAAGGAGCAATGCCTGCTCCTTTACTTCCACCACCACCAAGACCAAGAGGGAAGGAAGACCAAATCGGAGAGCATTCGCCTGGTGGTGGAAACCATCTGGCCCATCTGGGAGAAGGCCAACATACCAACTACCACCAAGAAGTACGCAGGGGAGAAGCTGGCGAAGTTGATCGATACCTACGACGCACTCAAGAAGAAACAGGACAAAGCCGCAAGAGGGTTACCGGTACAAGGAGGGGATGTTCAAGTCGGATTTGGAAGACGTGTTTGACGTGGCTCACTCCTCCGCGCTATCCTCCTCCAAGGTCCTCAGGAGGACAAGATTTTCTCACCTCGCAGAGGGAAGACAGGATGTCGTCAGTCTTGCGGGGGTGGACCAGAAGACAGCGAAGAAGAAAGCTATGAAGCGGAAGATGGATCTTGCAGCCACGGCTATGAAGAGTAAATGGGATGCTGGGGTGACACAGCTCATGGAGGTAGCGATCTTGGAGGTGGATGGTAGCAGCACTGAAATGAACACGGAAGACGAGGATGATGACGACGAGACGTACCAAGCGCCCAGCACCAGCAAGGCCCAGACTCAAAAGAAAAGGCGAATGAATGCCCTCACGGGACCCGAATCTCATCGCTGCTTGGGATCGCGACAACATGTCCGTGAGACAAGCAACGTCGTCCTTTGCAGCAGCAGCTCAGAGTTTGGGTCATGACCTGGATGACCTGGTAATCTCGCCAGCAACTGTTCATCGAACACGGAACAAGATCCGAAAGGAGATGGGAGAAGAGTTGACCCGAAAGTTCGAAGCTTCTGGTCCTTTAGTCTTGCACTGGGATGGGAAACTGTTGGAAGATATCGCCAAGGAGAAGAAGGAGGTTGACCGGATTGCTGTTGTGGTGACGGGCGATGGAGTCGAGGAGCTTCTTGGTGTACCCGTTGCGGTGGACGGCACTGGAAAGAACAGGCTGCAGCCGTACTCCAGGAAGTCCAGGCTTTTGGCATTTCGGAGCAAATCATTGGACTGGGATTCGACACACAGCTGTGAACGCTGGGATGATCCAAGGTGCTTGCGTTCGCATTGAGCAGGAGTTTGGCCGTCCCATGTTGTAGTTGGCTTGCCGTCACCACGTCTTGGAGATCTACTCAAGGATGTCTTCGTGCGATGTCTGGGGCCGTCCTCTTCCCCTGACATTCTCCTCTTCAAAAGATTTCAACAGCGGTGGGCCTCCATTGACAAAGGGTCATTCTTGTCCATCGGTGACGAAAGCAATCCCACAACAACTGACAACTGGGCAAATCAAGCGTCTTCCATGAAGAAATACCTGCATCAGACGCTTTCCCACGGCACACATCCCCGAGAAGACTACCGTGAACTCCTCATCCTTTCCTACCGCTTCCTTGGCGGTCAGGTCCAGGGGGGATTTCGTCAGCCTGGGGCCTATCACCACGCCAGATGGATGGCCAAAGCCATCTATGCCCTCAAGATTTTCATGTTCGGTCACCAACTGGACCTGACAGCCAGGAAAGAAGGAGGACTTCGGCGGCTGTGTTTGTTCCTCTTCCTCGCGTACGTGAAGCAGTGGAATGAGGCAATGGTCTCGAATCGAGCTCCACTGAACGACCTAGAGTTCCTTCGCCTGCTCGAGGCCTACCCTGACAAGGAAGTCAGCCACACGGCATCCATGGCCTTGAAAAGGCACCTGTGGTACCTCTCAGAGGATCTCGCGGGGCTTGGTTTCTTTGACGACCGCATTCCAAAGGACACGAAGCTAAAGATGGTCCAACGACTTCAATCCCCCGCCACGAAGAAAGAACTCAAGCGGATCGATCCGAAGAACTTCAATCCACAGCAATCCATCGAGCTCTTCGTCACCGGAGAACAAAAGAATCTTCTTCCGCGCGATCTTCCAGAATCTGAGTCTCCCACCTTCCTCATGAAAGATCCAGAGGATTGGATCATGACCAGGATTGGATCACGGCGCAAAAGAGGGTGAAAGCCCTGAAGGTGGTCAATGACGCCGCCGAGCGTGGTATCGCTTTGATGAAAAGATTCAGTTCCACCATCACGCGTGATGAGAAGCAGAAGCAATTCGTCCTCAAGGTGGTTCGGGCTCACCAGAGTTGATCCCCGTCAAGACGAAGGAGAGCTTGAAGAGTAAAATCAAGTAGTGTACGACAGATTGATGATGAAAAAACCCTTTATACGCGCTTATTTCAATTAATGAAAGGTGCATTCGTTTATTTTCATTTTTGTTCAGAAATAGAGAATAAGAGAATGATAGAAATTTCTTTTTTTTCCTAAATAGCTACAAGAAAGTGTTAAACTTGAGTGACCTCTAACTACTGTTCGATTCCCATCATTTTTCGATTTTTAGAACCTCTATGCCTATTGAAATCGGGGCAGCATTCGCGAGCAAAAGAAAATCGAAAAAAAAAAAATTCTATGTATTAATGAGACACCCTATATATATATATGATAATGTTTGGGTGCTTTCCTGTTAACGGGAATACCCAACCGCCCGCCATCATCTGGACTCGTATCTTGCTGAATTCATGTGGCGACAACGTACCGAAAGCAGCGACGTTTTTTCTGCGATTTTAGATGACTTAAAGACATTTTGGCCCCCTACTAACTGATTATCGCTTACATATTAACTAATTTCATTTAAATGATTAATAAATTCGGTACTTACGTATTATCGGGACTACCAAACTGTTTATGATTATTTTTGCTCTCGACATTTTCGTTTAAACTAACGAAACTATCACAACTTAACCTAACCAATTATTAAAGGCGTACAGTTGACCTAACCGGGCATTCAATTAACCTAACTGGGCATTCAGTTGACCTAACCGGGCAATTTCCTTTATATTAATCTGTTAGGTTAATTCAATATCCGGTTAGGTCAATTGAATGCCCGGTTAGGTCAACTCTACGCCCTTGATGATTGGTTAGGTTAAGTTGTGATATTTTCGTTCGTTTAAACGAAAATGACGAGAGCAAAAATACATAACAAACAGTTTGGTGGCGGGCTGTTGGGTATTCCCGTTAATAGGAAAGCACCAATGTTTGTTGTTCATGATGATTGTTATCACGTTACTATACGAATGAATAAAAATATAATAGCTTCCCCTTAGATTAGATATATGAAATTAAAATTAATTTATTTAATAGTTTTTGGATTTATTTCGTAATACAAATTATAGAACAAGGCAAAATTTGTTTTT
The DNA here is from genome assembly GCA_023014485.1 of Bathynomus jamesi. Classification (NCBI taxonomy): domain Eukaryota; kingdom Metazoa; phylum Arthropoda; class Malacostraca; order Isopoda; family Cirolanidae; genus Bathynomus; species Bathynomus jamesi. The sequence goes on from JAJOZX010000084.1 coordinate 360,635, forward strand.
GAGTTGATTTTATTTAATTTTATTTTGTGTGGTATTGTTATTAATATATTAAACCGAAACAATGAGATCATGGAGAACAATCCTTTAAATTATATTCATCCCTTTCTTCTACTACTTCTTTCACCATCTTTCTCTACCAAAAAAAAAAAAATGGTGTCAATAATCCAGCAGGGTTGAAAGCACCTTAAACAGAAAAAAACAAACAAACAATGAGATCATGGACGTTGTAAAAGAAATCTCGTATTTGTCTTACACTATAGTTGTTATACATAAAATATATACACATATATATCAGCAGAAGGCTGGTGTTCCAGAAATGGGTCTTCTGCACGAAAGCTTCCAGCGTTTGTTTGCTTGTTTTTGCATGTTTGTTCTTGTTTGTCTCATGAAAGACTATGAAAGATCCCCCCACAGGAGGATTTTTTCTTGTGAAGGAAGGCGAGGATGATCTTTTTTTTTAAGGAGGAAGGGGTAGCTGCCCTTCATTAAGGACGGTGATACCCCATAAATGGGTTAGGAACTTAAGTAGGGGGCCCCTCATAGCGAAGGCGCCCCTCCAGGGGCAGGATTTCTGAGTACCCCAACTTCCTCTCCCCAAACGCGGGGATACTACTGATGTCTCCTCGCATACCTTGTGTTGTTGGATATTGAATACTTTCTCTCCCAATAACTGAACGTGAATGCTGATAGATTAGATGTTTTCATCAACATGAATTACCAGAAATTCACCTTTTACGTTATCATCCTTGCTATCATTCGAGTGATGTAGTGATCATTAAATAATTTGTCTTGCAACATACTATAAGGAGGAATTTCAGCAGAGGATTCAATTGTCAGAATATTTAAGTTTCTAACGTATATTCTGCCTTATTATGCATCCTATACAATGTACTAAATACAGGGGAGTCACAAAGTCCCTTTGCATGAAAAACAAGGGCAACATACAGATCTGCTGTAATGTCACTGGAAAGGGACTTTGTGGCCACTCTGTACATTGTACAATGTCGTTTTACATTTTCAAGAGCATTCCGATGGCGTGACACACGTGTTCACCTTCATTTGGAATATGGTAAAGCATTTGTAATCTGGAAAAAGATACCCTTTATTTTCTGGAGAAATGCCATCTACATTATTACATTTATGTACACGTAATATTTTAGTATTTATACTTCATGAAAAGATATACAAAATAATTTCAAATTCACGCACATATTAGAGTGGTAATGCGCATGAGTTGAGCACAGTCCATTAATTAAATTTATATGATAATGAAAGTAATAATGACATTATACAAATATTAAGTTCACGTCTTATTTCTAGTACAACTCTTTAAACAAACATAGATTTCGGAAGGTAGAGATGTAAGGTCCGCGAGATCGGGAGGATATTTTAGGCGAAGATAAAATAGAATTCTTATACCATAATAACGTACGTGAATTGCATTGATCTAGAATTAACTTGGATTCGATATTATTCCAGTTAAACTATTCAAGATTGGATTTAATTACAGCTAGTATGGGTGGATTAATTCCGGTTCGATTTAATTACGTTGTGTCTACCTCCGCGCCCCCTATACGATATATATAACCTATAACCTAGAGTGACCTACACAATAGTTTCGTATGCACGATTTCTTTAGTTCTGAAACATTTCAAGCTCGGACGTATCTAAATGTCAAATGGGTATAAAATAATAATAGTTACGTACAAATTTCCACGATTGCTATGACGCAATATACACGTGTAACGTTTCTATGGCAACTACATTTGCATGTAGCGTCGTTGCATGTTAGCGTCGCTGACTACGAATCTATCGGCCCCGAGATCGAGACCCGGTCACGGCAGGCGGCGCGCAGCAAAACCCAGCTGTTCATCCTTCCACACAATAAAAAGAAATTTGTTGGTAGATAAATGGGTACCCTGGGTAACCTAGTGGTTAAGTCACTGGGCTGCTGGGGGGCATGGTTCGAATTCCACGTTAAACTGTAGGTCGAAGGTGGAGTGACAAGTTGACCTTCGTCAGAATGAACAATTCGGGCGAAATCAAAACCGAAGTTAACCAAAGTTAACCAATTTAGATTTTAATGTCGCCATATTTCATATTCTGTATTTTATGGATACGATTTTTGTATCCGGGTGTGTATATATATATATATATATGTTACACACCAACATGCATGAGTTTGCATAATCCAAAGTTATCCCAACCAGGATTCGAACCCAGAACCTTTTGAGTAGGTGAGACCGATGGCTACTCCGCTTCAAGGTAAAATATTTTGGTGCTCCTCCAATACGTGCTCTCCGTAAAATTACATTCCAATATGTGCTAACTAACGAAAATATCACGACCTAACCTAACCAATCGTCAATGGCGTACAATTGACCTAACGATTGGTTAGGTTAGGTCGTGATATTTTCGTTAGTTAGCACATATTGGAATGTACATTTTACGGTAGAGCACGTATTGGAAGAGCACCAATATTTTTACTTTGTCGTAGCGCAGTAGTCAGATCCTACGCGTTATAATGAAGAGGTGCTGGGATCGAATCTTGTTCGGAGCAATATATATATATATATCCACATTGATGCATATACAATTCAAAATATATTCGTTTAAGTACTTTTCTCTGGATTTTTCTTCATTATTTACTTTAGATCACAATTTTGAAGTAACTTCTTCAACTACTTTCTATTTCCAAAATAAAATAAAATAAAAATAAGAAAAGTTATTTGAAAAATGTAAATAATGAAAATGATTTTTTTCCTTTTATCCAAAAGATTTTTTTTTTTTTTTCATAAAATACTCGTCTTACTCTTTACACTTGCTCTTCATATTATTTACTTCAATTATTTCTCCCAAAGTCTTAATCTCAAATTTCATTGGAATAAACAGGGTGTCCCATAAGTCCGTCATCATAGGAGAAATTCATATTTTTCTTATGCTCGGGATGCCAATTTCCCGTCCACCATTCTGTTCAGTAACGAGGCTGTTTTTTTATGGAAATGGTGAGGTAAATCGAAAGAACACCCGCTACTGGTCTCAAAACAACCCTCACTGGTATACCTCTTCAAAGGAACAAGGTGCATCTCGGGTGATAGTATGGTGTGGCATTTGGAAGGATCGCATCATAGGCCCCCTATTTTTCGATGAACATGTCACTCGATGCACCTACCTACGTATGCTCAAGGAAGAAGCATTTCCCAGTGTCTTGAACGAAGAAAGAAATTTCCCAACATGTTTCCAGCAAGACGGCGCTCCTGCACATTACAGCACCCAAGTAAGGGAATACCTGTACCAACAATTCCATGGTCATTGGATAGGACGTCGAGGGCCTGTGGAATGGCTAGCTAGAAGCCCGGATCTCACGCCACTAGATTTTTATCTCTGGGGCCACTTGAAAGCGCTGGTATACGCAGAGAAAATTAGGAGTGCTGAATATTTGCGGCAGCGCATTATTGGGGCATGTAACACCATTACTCCTGACATCATTCACCGTGTGCTTGCTGACTGGGTATCACGTCTGAATTTGTGTAGTGAAAATGATGGTGGACATATCGAGAACGTTCTGTAAATAAAAGCTTTTGTTTTGCCTTTTTTTATTATTTTTCCTATGATGCCGGACTTATTGGACACCCTGTGTGTGTGTATATATATATATATATATATCGAGAGAAAGAGAGAGAGAGAGAGAGAGAGAGAGAGATTGAGAGAGAGACAGACATTTTGTCTAAAATATTCCTGGAAATTTGAGTGCAACACGCGAAATAATATAATCAGAGATCTAAGAACGTTTCGTATCATATTTGAGGAGTTTCTCCAGTCACGAATAGTTTACTGAATTTACAATTTAGAGGAATGATGGAGTCAATACAAGTTATTCAGAGAATGTTCAGATTTGACCTTGAGAAAGGAAGCGCGTAGCGGTCACCTTCACACCTTTGCGAACAGAGAGAGAAACGTCAAAATTTGTAATTTTCTCGTGCAGTGTTATTCGTGCGACTAGAAACCACGTGAACCCACGTTACGTGGTTTCGAGTCCCACTAACTCCAAGTTTCTCATTGCATTGTCTTTTCCGTTTCTGTTACCTTCAAAGATAATTCAATTAAGTTCAATTTACCGAAAACCTTCATCTATTCATTTTCCGAAGCTATTATAACTTGGATGTATTGCACAGCTCAATTTCTCCTGCAAATTGTTGGTAAATAATTAAAACTATATAATTTATTAATGAAAAGTAATTAATAATTAAAATTAAGTGAACAATCTGGTTCACATTATTAAAATGGTATGAGTGTTATTCAATCTCTTAATATGATATTTGCCTTTCATTTCCTTATATGAGAAATGTGATTTTCATAATAACATATTTTTGGGGTTTCGCAACGACAAAGGTCATATGATGGAAGGGAAGTACGGCTTTACTCGGGATTCGAACCATCTAAGGGTCGCTACATCATCCGAATGCGAAGGATTATCACCCGACCAACTACTGAACAGATCTAACGTCACTTAACTTCGCTGATCTAATGGGAAGCGGTATTGCGACATGGTAAGACGAAGACCTTTCTAATAAGAAAAAACTAATAAGTTTTCTAATAAGTCAAAATCTTTTAGAACTTTATCCACAAATTTCTCTCAAAGTTAATTTTAAACTACAAAGATCCAACGCTAGTTTTAAGTGCAAACATTAGCTCCCGTAATTCGGTTAGTTGGAAATTGGACCCGGACTCTCAACCTGTGTGATTGCCTTGGTTCAAATGACTCTCGGAAGTACACGCCCACCCCACTCCGTGTAAGGGAAATAGGGGCGCTCCCGATAGTACCTATTCCAAACTACCTCAGGTGCTTCATGATTCACAAGTTTAACTGTCGTCACTGTATCAGGGCTGTATAATTCGTAAAAAATTTCGCCTAGAAACAAAATTTTTAAAAGTCCTAAAATTACTAGTAATAGTAATATTCTGTTCTTTGAGTGTTTGGATCACCTGAAAGTCAGGGCCCCCAGCCTCAATTACCAAATGATATCTTCGTTAACACTAACGAAAATATCACGACCTAACCAATCGTCAAGGGCGTACAGTTGCCCTAACCGGGCATTCAATTTGATTTATTATTATATTTGGTACTGTAAAGCAAATAACAAGAATACATGGGAGCTCTGATCTTTAGGTTTCAGGTGATCCGAGTTTTCTTTACAGTAATAAAATTTCGAAAACAAAACCCATTCATTACTAATTAGTAATTTTTATGTTTAAAAGTTTTGTTTGCAGCCGAACTGTACATCAGGAAGACAACTAAACATTCAAAACACATTTATGATTATCTTAGAAAATTTGTCTACATAAATTTATCCTATAACAAACCACCTAAATAAACGAGCGTAACAGAGCGTGTAGACTTAATAAGCGCGATGGCACGGTAGTAACTTTAATAGATATATCGAGCTTAGACGTCAGGTTAAAAGATCTGTTAGCGTAATTTTGAGATACTTATAGCTGCGGATAGTAAACATAATCCAAAAAAGTTTTTTGACTACGTCAATAATCGTAAGCCAATAAAAGATAACATAGGCCCTCAAGTGGACGCTAACGGCGCTTGGCTTCTGACGCTCAGGCGATGGCGGGTATTTTTAACATTTTTGCGACAGTTTTTACCGTAGAAGACGTAAATAATGTCCCCGACGTGGACGATATCGTTCCATTTAGTAGCGAGACTATTTTGAATGAAACAACTGTTTATGAGGGTGAGATTGCGCATTATATCGATAAGCTAAAAGTCAGCAAGGCTCCAGGCCCTGACGCGCTTTATTCTAGGCATTTGGAAGATTTGAAAGACGTTATCGCAAGTCCATTACAAAAATTTTTAATAAGTCACTGGAAGCGGGGATTATTCCTGAAGACTTCAAATTAGCTAACGTTACGCCCATTTTTATAAAGGCGATCGCACAGTAACTAGCAATTATAGGCCTATTAGTTTGACGTCAATTGTCAGTAAACTTTTGGAATCCGTAGTTAGAGATCGTATCGTCGATCACTTAGAAAATCGCGATTTGATTAATAGTAGTCAACATGGGTTTCGACGCCATAGATCTTGTTTAACTAATTTGTTAGAGTTTTATAACGAAATAGTGCTCGAATACAATAGGCATAGAGCGACTGACGTTATTTATTTAGACTTTAAAAAAGCGTTCGATACAGTTCCGCATAGAAGATTAATTGCGAAGGTTAAAACGCACGGTATACGCGGTCAGGTAGCTAACTGGTTAGAGGAATGGCTTCGTGCCAGGAAACAGAGGGTCGTTGTTAATGGTAGGGAATCGAGGTGGTTGGATGTAGGTAGCGGTGTTCCCCAGGGTTCATTGTTAGGCCCATTGCTATTCGTAATCTACATTAATGACATAGATGTAGGCTTGACCAGTAACGTGTCAAAATTCGCGGACGATACTAAAATAGGCGGTAAAGTTGTTAACGTGGACGATAGAAATAGGCTCCAAGATAGGATTGCCAGATCAGATGGTTTCCAAATCCGGGGATTTTACCAACGAAGCTCATTATTATTTGTTTATGTAGCTAAACCTATATATAAACTTCCTAATTTTTTACACAAAATTAATTGATCAAGAAAAAATACATACATAACCAGCTTAGTTTCTTATTTCCTTATAAATAATACTAAAATTTCCGGAGACTCCGGCCCAAAACCAGAGACCTGGCAACCCTACTCCAAGACGATGTAAGTAGGATTATGAAGTGAACGGATAAGTGGCAGATGCAATTTAACGTAGACAAATGTAAAGTTTTGCATATACGTAGGATCTCGTAACAATAACACAGCTCAACAAAAACAAATTTTTGTTTCGTTGCCAAGGAAATTCGTACGAATTTAGGGTATTTTGGGGTTGCTGAATTCCAAAATGGAAGTAGTTTTTCCGATTTGGCTCTAGTTCTTGAGATAATGAATACCCTCAATTAATAGGAAACGTAACCATAACGCGTGCATATGGGAAACTACCGGAACATTCTAGATGGTGAGACCGAATAAAATGCCATTATGTATTTCATGTGTTTACTTTTGTATGATTTGAGACAATTTCAATGCGATTTGTAAGTAGGCTCCGCCTGAACATTAAATTTTTTGCATTTTTACGTGTTTCAATGGGGTACCAATTATCTCATAAATTAGAGCCAATCTAGCAAAACCGATGTCATATTCGGAATCAGCACCACAAAGTTACCCCAAAATCACTCTAATATGATTGGCAATAAAATGAGTGTTGACCAGTGTATAATTACACGTACACGATGGACGATAGACAGTTAGCGAGCGTTGACGAGGAAGTAGATTTAGGTGTACGCATATCTAAGGATTTAAAAGTTAGAAACCAGTGCCTGGAATCTTGCGCAAAAGCTAATTGGATGTTAGGCTTTATAGCGCGTAATTTCGAATTTAAATCGAAGAATATTATATTGCCCCTTTCCAAGTCCCTAGTCAGGCCTCATTTAGAATATGCCGTTCAGTTTTGGTGCCCGTATTTGCGTGAAGATATTGATAGGTTAGAAAGGGTTCAGCGACGAGACCCGAAACTAATTCCGTCACTACGCAACAAGTCTTACGAAAATAGGATTAAAGAGTTAGACTTGCATTCACTCGAAAGTAGGAGATTTAGGGGGAAGCTTATTGAAGTTTTCGAAATCGTTAATAAAATCGATAACGTAAATTTTGACAAATTGTTCATTTTCGATAATAGCAATACTTGTAATAACGGATTTAAATTACGTGGCAGACGTTTCATTATCAATATCGCTAAAAACTTTTGTACGCTTAAAGTAATTGGTAAATCGAATAATCTTCCTGCGTCCGTCGTGAACTCTACCAGCTTTAATATGTTTGAAAACCGTTCAGACAGGCGTTTTAAAAATATTAACGTTGTTTAAAATAATAAAACAATGAGCAACAGGAGCTCTCGGAGTAATGGTCAAGGATGAGTCTGTTGATGATTAATGCCAGCTTGTGACATGCCAGCGTGTGATATGCCAGCAATAAAATTATTTAAAAAAAAAATTAGACTAACATGAAGTTAGATGTAGCTCGTAGCGTAAACTAACCCACTTTTTGTTATACTCTTCATACTTTTTTTTTGTTCTTTTCTTATCCCCTTTACTTGCATGTCTGTAGTTTGCATGGTATGACAGTGTTTGAGTTAAGACTGTGTTTGCATGGTTTGTAAGCGTTCTTAGTTTACTTCTTTTCCTCTTTCACCCCTTTCCTAGTCTCTTCGACTATTTTTTCCGACTTGTCGGCAGTGGCCGGCGGATGATGATGATGGTGAGTCTTTGTTTCTCTTTTTCTGAATGAATGTTAACCCACGAATGATAGGTTTGGTTATTTACTTAACCCCTTATTCTCTTCTTTTAACCCCCTACTCTCTTTTTTTCTCTCGGGCTAACCTTTGAGTGGATCTTAGGGTCTTTGTTAGCCTTAGCTTCTGTAGATCTGTAGATCTTAAGTGTGCGTAGTTACTGCACTTGAGAGCATTTATGAAATCCATTTTATTGTGGCTTTTGTCTCCTTCTGTTATCTCAACATCAATTTTATAAGAGAAGTCCAGTGAAAATTGGCTGTCTTTGACCTAAAATCTCTCCCAAAGATGTTTTTTCTGCTCTACCTGGATTTACCTATAGGAAGGCGTACGGTCCTGATGGTGTTCCTCCGGTTGTTCTTGAGAACTGTGCTTCAGTGACGACACCCTGCCTTGGCAAACTCTTTTCTCTTTGTCTCTCATCTGGTAATTTTCCTTCCTGCTGGAAGTTCGCTTTCATTCAGCGTGTCCCAAAGAAGAGTAACCACTCTCAACCCTCCAACTACCGTGCAATTGCTTTCATTTCTGCCATTTCCAAAGTTTTTTTAATCTATCCTTAACAGGAAGATTCTTAAACACCTGTCTTCTCACAATCTTCTTTCAGATCGTCAATATGGGTTCCGCAAGGGACGCTCTACTGGCGATCTTTTTGCATATCTCTCTGACTCTTGGTCAACCTCCTTTCGGGATTTCGGTGAAACTTTTGCCATTGCGTAGATATCGAACGCTTTTGATAGAGTCTGGCACAAATCTCTAATTTCGAAACTGCCCTCCTTCGGTTTCTATCCTTCTATCTATGCCTTCAACTCTAATTTCGTTTCTGGTCGATCTTTAGCTGCAGTTGTAGATGGCCACTGTTCTTCTCCTAAAGTTATCAACAGTGGTGTTCCTCAGGGTTTTATCCTGTCACCCACTCTTTTCCTTTTACTTATTAATGATGTTTTAATTAATTAATTCGCACTTCCTGTCCTATTCACTCCTATGCCGATGATTCCACTCTTCACTT
>JAJOZX010000084.1:375000-630000 GCA_023014485.1 Bathynomus jamesi
AAATATTCTGACAATTGAATCCTCTGCTGAAATTCCTCCTTATAGTATGTTGCAAGACAAATTATTTAATGATCACTACATCATTCGAATGATAACGAGGATGATGACGTAAAAGGTGAATTTCTGGTAATTCATGTTGATGTAAACATCCAATCTATCAGCATTCACGTTCAGTTATTGGGAGAGAAATTATTCAATATCCAACAACACAAGGTATGCGAGGAGACATCAGTAGTATCCCCGCGTTTGGGGAGAGGAAGTTGGGGTGCTCAGAAATCCAGCCCCTGGAGGGGCCCCTCGAAGGCCTTCGCCTTCGTTATGAGGGGCCGCCTACTTAAGTTCCTAACCCATTTATGGGGTATCACCGTCCTTAATGAAGGGCAGCTGCCCCTTCCTCCTTAAAAAAAAAGATCATCCTCGCCTTCCTTCACGAGAAAAATCCTCCTGTGAGGGGATCCTTCATTGTCTTTCATGAGACAAACAAGAACAAACATGCAAAAACAAGCAAACAAACGCTGGAAGCGTTCGTGCAGAAGACCCATTTCTGGAACACCAGCCTTCTGCTGATATATATGCGTATATATTTTATGGAGAACAACTATAGTGTAAGACAAATACCAGAGATTTCTTTTACAACGTCCATAATCTCATCGTTCCGGCTTAATATATTACTAACGATACCACACAAAATAAAATTAAAATAAATAAAATCAACTCAAAAACAAATTTTGCCTTGTTCTATTATTTGTATTACGAAATAAATCCAAAAACTATTAAATAAATTAATTTTAATTTCATATATCTAAACTAGGGGGAAGCTATTATATTTTTATTCATTCGTATAGTAACGCGATAACAATCATCATGAACAACAAACATTGGTGCTTTCCTGTTAACGGGAATACCCAACAGCCCGCCACCAAACTGTTTGTTATGTATTTTTGCTCTCTCGTCATTTTCGTTTAAACAAACGAAAATATCACAACTTAACCTAACCAATCATCAAGGGCGTAGAGTTGACCTAACCGGGCATTCAATTGACCTAACCTGACATTGAATTAACCAAACAGATTAATATAAAGGAAAATGCCCGGTTAGGTCAACTGAATGCCCAGTTAGGTTAAATGAATGCCCGGTTAGGTCACTGTACGCCTTTGATAACACCGGTCTGCATGAAAATCGATTTCTTTATTTTGAGTTGTGATTCTGAAGCAGTTCGCTGCGCTGAATTAAAAAATGCTACCAGTTTTTTTCTATCACCCACAGTTTCAAAGTTATTACCAAAACAATTTTGAGGCGTTTTGTAATTTTTTACCTTTTTTATCTTTAATTAATTTAGTTTTTTCATATTTTTCAGATAGATAATTCTAACATTACGTCTTTAAAATTTTAATAATGGCTTCTAGAGGATGTACCCATAGTCCAGACATATTTTGTTATATTTGTGGTCGGTATGTTGTTGTAAAACAAAGGACAAATGTAACGACCTTCATTGAGAGAGCTTATCATGCTTATTTTGGAATTAAATTAGGAGATCAAGACAAAAGTTGGGCTCTACACAAGGTTTGTCTTACGCGTGTTGCGGCACTAAGGAATTGGAGCAAAGGTAAAAAGAAAAGTTTGCCATTTGGGATCCCTATGGTATGGCGCGAGCCTAGAAACCATACCGACGACTGCTACTTCTGTTCTTGCAATGTTGAAGGTTATAATGCAAAGAATAAAGAGAGCCTTCAATACCCAAGTCTTCCATCTGCAATAAGGCCGGTACCCCATGGTCCAGAAGTTCCTATTTCCCGCCCACCAGAGAGTCTGGATCAATACAATTCAGATCCTGATTCAGCTCCAAATCCAGACAATGACGATGTTTATGAACAGCCAACAGCTGACCGAGATCCTCCTAAACCATTAACCCAAGCCGAACTAAATGACTTAGTCAGGGATTTGAATCTGCCTAAGGACTCTGCAGAACTTTTGGGGTCTAGATTGCAGGAGAACAATTTATTGGCATCCGACACATACTTCGCTTGGTACAGAAATCGTGAGAAAGACTTCGTGCCTTTTTTCGAAGAAGATGGTCCCTTAGTATTTTGCAAGGACATCACAGGATTAGTGTGCAAGCTAGGCATCGAATACCAAACCAGTGACTGGAGGTTGTTTATAGATTCCCCTAAAACCAGTCTAAAAGGAGTGTTACTGCACAACGGTAACAAATATGCATCAATCCCAGTGGCCCATTCTACTCATTTAAAAGAGACCTATGATAACATGAAACTGCTTCTGGAAAAAATTCAGTATCAAAATCACAGATGGATATTGTGTGGGGATCTCAAAGTCCTGTGCATGTTACTTGGGCAGCAATCAGGATACACTAAGATGCCATGTTTCATCTGCGAATGGGATAGTCGAGCACGTGACCAGCACTGGAAGAGGAAAACTTGGCCTCCTAGAGAGAATCTTACCCCAGGATCAAAGAACATTTTACATGAATATCTAGTTGAACCAAATAAAATCCTCCTACCACCCTTGCACATTAAGTTAGGCTTGATGAAGCAGTATGTCAAAGCATTGAATAGAGAAGGTAAGTGTTTCAAGTACATTTGTTCAAAATATCCAAAGATTAACTACGAGAAAATAAAGGAAGGTGTTTTTATAGGTCCTCAGATTAGAAAGTTATTGACAGACGATCATTTCCTGAACACAATGACCAATAAAGAAAAAGAAGCATGGCTTGGTTTCAAAGATGTTGCTGAAAACTTCTTGGGAAACTACAAAAGCCAAAATTCTGAAAGACTGGTGGAAAATGTGCTTAAAAAGTTTTGCGCCTTAGGCTGCAACATGAGCCTGAAAGTTCACTTCTTATTTTTGCATCTTGACCATTTTCCAGAAAATCTCGGAGATGTCAGTGAGGAGCAAGGGGAACGATTTCACCAGGACATCAAAACCATGGAAAGAAGATATCAAGGAAGATGGCATACAAATATGGCGGCGGATTACTGCTGGTGTCTGCAACGAGATCAGCCTAACGCACAGCATAAGAAAACATCAAAGAAGCACCGGTTTAGTCGTCATTAGTCAGATCTACCTTCGTAGTCTTAAGTCTTTGGAATAAGTCCTGAAATGTTTGCAAGTAAAGAAGGTAAATATATTTTGTTTCTTTCAGTTATTTTTTTATTCTTTCATAAACAAGCAATATGCTTGTCCAAGAGCTAGGAGCTATTTAATTCTGCTTTAATTAGGTTTTACTCCATCACCTAAAGATTTCGTGCTACCAGGGGTGTTGTAATACCTCATCTGTCCCCAAATGTTAACCACCCATTGATGGGAGGGGAGAGAGTATTTTGCTGGGAACGGGTCTGGTTGTTATAGAGGGTGTACATAAAGTCAGGATCTATTTTTGTGAAATAATTATTTTTTTCTATTTTTCTTTTCAGAAGCCTTTAGAATGAATACAGAAGAGCGTGTGGCAATAGTAATTTCGTGAATCGAGGGAAAGAAATACAATGACATCAGAGAGAAATTCAGAAGGAGATTTCATAAGCCGGGGCCAATAGACAAGACAATACGAAAATTGGTGAACAAATTTAAACGAACGGGATCTGTAAATGATGAAGCAAGATCAGGACGACCGTGTATGTCAGATCTTACCGTGAACGCAGTACGCGGAATTATCACTGAGGAGCCACGTACGTCCGTTCGTGCTGCATCACACAGACTCGGCCTCCCGACGTCATCTGTGCACAAAATTCTGAAAGTTAATTTGCAGAAGAAAAGCTATCATTTGCAGGTTTTACATGATTTACATGAGGAAGATTTCCCTCGACGAAGTGCTGTGTGTGCTGATCTCATAGAACAAATCTGGAGTGATAATTTAATAATAGACAACATTCTCTTTAGTGATGAAGCCACTTTCCATACGTGTGGAAAAGTAAATCGCCATAACTGTCGAATTTGGGCAGATGAAAGACCGAATGATTTCGTCCAAAATTGGGAAAGAGACTCACCTAAAGTTAATGTCTGGATGGGTTTAACAAAATCTAAGGTTTATGGTCCTTTTTTCTTTGCTGAAGCTACAGTTACGGGGCTTATTTATCTGGACATGTTGCAGCAATTCCTTGAACCTCAGCTGAAATCGAACCTTCAACCTCTTAACCCTGATCAAACAATTTTCTAAAAGAATTTGAGCAACAAAGAAAGACGACTTCTCTCTTTGGGTCGATATTTTAAGTTAACAAACTTTAAGATAAATTATTTTAAACACTCTTTATCATCTGAAAAACATTTTCATAGTTTAAAAAGAATCCTAATAGCTAACGATACCAAATTTTCCCATTAGACCTAGCCTTATACATACATCATCCATAAACACTTTTATAAATTTAAAACTCATAAAGTTTTTCCCCTTATTCAATAGTAAGATATCGCTTGCCTAAAGAATCATCAGGGATGACTCCATCATAATTATTTCACGTCCTGACAAAAGCAAAGATACCCTTCTTCTTAACAAATCAGATGATGATAATAAGTTGAATAAAGCCCTCAACGACTCCGCCAAATTCAAAAAGATTAATGACAAGCCTCTAGTACTTTTCCAAAACTTGAAGATAAAATCATCCGTTTCCTCAAAAATTATATGATCAAAATAAAATTTCGGAGGATGATTACGACCAAAAACACTCTACCGTCACCTCCCCAGACACTCTTTACAGCCTCCCTAAAATACACATACTAAATTTACCCATTAGACCTAACCTTTTTCAATACATCACCCAGCAATTGGAAGATCCTGGGTTCGATTCCCGGGCGGGTGCCTTATTTTTCATTTGTTTGTTATTTCTCTTCCTCGTGTGCAGAACACTCCTCTATACTTACGTCGTTTCTATACGTTAATATACTGCGCGGTCATTGCAGTTAAATGTACATATTCACGATTTGCGAGGGTGCCCTCTCAAGGCATTGGTTTCTGCCCTATGTAGGAGAATTACAACTTCTGACTATCGTGGCTCCGTGGTGTAGTGGTTAGCACGTCTGACCGGCAATTGGAAGATCCTGGGTTCGATTCCCGGGCGGGTGCCTTATTTTTCATTTGTTTGTTATTTCTCTTCCTCGTGTGCAGAACACTCCTCTATACTTACGTCGTTTCTATACGTTAATATACTGCGCGGTCATTGCAGTTAAATGTACATATTCACGATTTGCGAGGGTGCCCTCTCAAGGCATTGGTTTCTGCCCTATGTAGGAGAATTACAACTTCTGACTATCGTGGCTCCGTGGTGTAGTGGTTAGCACGTCTGACCGGCAATTGGAAGATCCTGGGTTCGATTCCCGGGCGGGTGCCTTATTTTTCATTTGTTTGTTATTTCTCTTCCTCGTGTGCAGAACACTCCTCTATACTTACGTCGTTTCTATACGTTAATATACTGCGCGGTCATTGCAGTTAAATGTACATATTCACGATTTGCGAGGGTGCCCTCTCAAGGCATTGGTTTCTGCCCTATGTAGGAGAATTACAACTTCTGACTATCGTGGCTCCGTGGTGTAGTGGTTAGCACGTCTGACCGGCAATTGGAAGATCCTGGGTTCGATTCCCGGGCGGGTGCCTTATTTTTCATTTGTTTGTTATTTCTCTTCCTCGTGTGCAGAACACTCCTCTATACTTACGTCGTTTCTATACGTTAATATACTGCGCGGTCATTGCAGTTAAATGTATGTATATATATATATATATATAATATAAGGAATCTTACTACTACTGTTAACATTCTGCACCCAGGCATGGCAAATCTGGGTTTTCTGAGTTTCATTTGTTAACACACCAGAAAATAAATTGAATTGAAGCCTAAAATAATTATAGATTATAAGTATATAAATTACTCATTATTATTATTATTACAATATACATGCTGCAAGACGTACAGCTTTTGATATCTTCAATAGATGAAAGACTCGTTTCTTGCTAGACAATAATTCATCTACTCGTGGCGATAGAT
Source organism: Bathynomus jamesi (assembly GCA_023014485.1). Taxonomy (NCBI): domain Eukaryota; kingdom Metazoa; phylum Arthropoda; class Malacostraca; order Isopoda; family Cirolanidae; genus Bathynomus; species Bathynomus jamesi. Next base: position 380,988 of record JAJOZX010000084.1, read on the forward strand.
GATGACACGAAGGTGTCTATTCACGTGTCCAGAGAGTGGAACAAACACTTTCACAAAATTAGTTAAGAAAATAAGTAGATGTTAACAAACTTTACCACACACACACACACACACACATTTTTGCATATTTAGTTATTTATTCAACTATCATTAGCCTTCAATTCTATAGGTAAGGCAGCTTTCTGGGTTTCTGGCCACTGTATAATGTTTGATCCTAAGGCTATTATTGGCTTACAGTCCTTCAAAAAGGTTCTTCATAATTTTGAAGCTGTGCAAAATAGGTCTACCCCACTAATTAAATTATTAAGGGTTCAGTTTAGAGTTAAAGTTTTAGTACTTACGTATTAACGGGGGCCACCACATATTGATGATTGGTTAGATTAAGTTGTAATATTTTCGGTAGTTGATTTTTTTCAGAAAATTGTATTAAAAATATTTTAAAAAATATTGCTATTTAAAAAATATGATGTATTAGAAATTTTTAACTAACGAAAATATTACAACTTAACCTAACCAATCATCAATATGTGGTGTCCCCCCGTTAATACGTAAGTACCTAAAGTTTTGTATTGTGAATGTAATCTACGCATAACCTTTTGTTTAGATTAATGTATCTAGAGATGGTTTAGATACTAACTATTGAATAGGGTCAGTAGCCTTAGATCATGCTGGCCTGAAAACTTATCTTAGACTGTATAATCTATTTTTAATAGGATAAAAATAATTTTTCCATACACATAGGTATTAAAGGTCATGAGGTCTAACATTTCTTAAGCCTATCAAAGGTTGTAAATCACCTTCAGTAGACTGGATTGCAACGTCTATGTAAACTGGCCTAGGTTTTCGGTAATGCAATAGCCTATCTTAGTCCAATAATTAAGTTTTAAGTACACACACACACACACATATATACACATTCAACTGCAAAGAACACGCAGTATAAATAACGTAAAGAACGACGCTTGTATAGGAGATATTCCGCGCAAGACGAGAAAGAAAGAACGGAACAAATGAAAAAATGAGGTAACCACCTGGGAATCGAACCCGGGATCTTCCGATTGCCGGTCAGACGCGATACCATTACACCATGGACCTCACCCTTCCAAATGCCGTAATACTTCTACATACTTGCGCGGAATATCTCCTATACAAGCGTCGTTCTTTACGTTATTTATACTGCGTGTTCTTTGCAGTTGAATGTATATAATGTTACGGCATGCGGGAGGTGCCCCCTTGGGGCATTGGTTTCTGCGAGTATGTAGAAGTATTACGGCATTTGGAAGGGTGAGGTCCATGGTGTAATGGTATCGCGTCTGACCGGCAATCGGAAGATCCCGGGTTCGATTCCCAGGTGGTTACCTCATTTTTTCATTTGTTCCGTTCTTTCTTTCTCGTCTTGCGCGGAATATCTCCTATACAAGCGTCGTTCTTTACGTTATTTATACTGCGTGTTCTTTGCAGTTGAATGTATATAATGTTACGGCATGCGGGAGGTGCCCCCTTGGGGCATTGGTTTCTGCGAGTATGTAGAAGTATTACGGCATTTGGAAGGGTGAGGTCCATGGTGTAATGGTATCGCGTCTGACCGGCAATCGGAAGATCCCGGGTTCGATTCCCAGGTGGTTACCTCATTTTTTCATTTGTTCCGTTCTTTCTTTCTCGTCTTGCGCGGAATATCTCCTATACAAGCGTCGTTCTTTACGTTACATATATATATATATATATATATGCACTAAAATCACAAAATAACACGTGATCTTATTAATAAGCAAACAACCACAGGGAAAAGGAAACACAAAGTCCGAGCGCTTTCGTGATATATTCACATTATCAAGGAGGAACAGAAAATAGACAGAGATTACAAAGTAAATGATTTAAATAGACAAGCAAAAAATTCACAATCGGCACCTCAAATTAAAGGCCTTAAAGCCCTCTAAAGATTTTTTCAATTGATAACATAATCTGTAGGCTGCTAAAAAAAAAAAAAAAAAAAAAAAAAAAAAGTATATAGATGAAATTAGACAAAAAAACAATACAGAGAACAAAAATTATTATAATGGTTATTAACACTAATATTTAATTAAAGCAGGCAATTAATTGGCAAGAATTTAATGAAAAACAAATAGATAACGTAGATAACAAATAGATAACATAATCTGTAGGCTGCTAAATTACTAAATATAAAAGGACTGTATAGATGAAATTAGACAAAACACCAGTACAGAAAACAAAAATTATTATAATGGTTATTAACAATAATATTTAATTAAAGCAGGAAATAAAATGGCCAGAAATTAATGAAAACAAATAGAATGGTGCCATCGTCTTACAGAATATTACAAAAAATTTTCTACAAACAGTCTGGAAAAATTGTTTTCCCAAAAGCAACCCAGTTGAAAAGTCCAATAAACCCCCCAGCAACCAAAGATTATACACGAAAGAAATATTACAATTACAATAGACACATAAGAATGTTAACAGTTCTTACAATAATATTTATTTATTTAACCAGCCCCTTATATATATATATATATATAACGTCTACGGGGCATAGATGAAATAGACGAGCTGTTCACTCGAGATCACCTGTAAATTTGAATCTGTACACTCAGATGAATATGATATGTTGCACTCAGATGAAGGGACGAGATGTTCTCATGCACCCTCCGCAACACATAACCATGTACACCCAGGCTCATCTGGTATTGTGCTGAGACGAGCATCTAATCTTCTTTTGTTTGAGATATGGTAGAAATGAAGAAATTAAGCAGATTGCATATTAGGTCAGATGAGCCGGGAGTACATGGCTATGTGCGGTGAAGAGTGCAAGAGAGCGGCTCACTCCTCCACCAAGCCAGTCCTAGATGCAGGGACCACCAGCTTGACATTCGCGTGAAGAAAGAACGACGCGTGGAAACACATCGTGGCACACACACACATTTTATTCATACAGTTAACCGTGATTCACGGTCGTCATTTGAGTTAACATGACCTACTGATTGTTAACATTAAGCAATTATCCGTGATCGTGACATGGAGTTAACCGCGACTTGGAGGTGTTTACATTCGAGGGTCCCTCCCGCCATACCAACACAATGCGCCTCAGTCAGTGTCTCTCAGCGCGGCCAAAGACAATATTACTAACGAACTTATCAAAGACGCAAAGACAAAAATCGGCGAGTGGTACCAAACCTCAAACTAAACCCAATAACCATCCAAACGACGCTGGACAATAGTAAAGGCGGAATATGTAGTGTCCCCAAACTAAAGACCTGACAAGGGAGCCCCCCCCCCCCAACACTGAAGGAAATTAGCTTGGTTATTAGTGGGTCAAGGCTTTTAACCAGCCTCCTAAGGACCTCAGAAACGTTACAGGGAATTAAAGATGAAATCTTCAAGAGAAGACCAGATGCCAGGCACAGGACGGTGTGGCGGAGAGAACAGCTCGCTCCACCAACAAGCCAGGCATAGAGACGGGGCCAACAGCTTGACCTCCGTGTGAAGAGAGATCGAGCAGAGGGGAACACTAACAAATGGTCAGAAGACATCAATAGGGCATTTAACACAGAAATTTCAACTCTTGAGATATGGTAGAAATGAAGAATTTAAACAGACTGCATATTAAGCCAGATGAGCTAGGTGTACATGGCTATGTGCGATGGAGAGCGCAAGAGAGCGGCTCACTCCTTCACCAAGCCAATCCTAGAGGCAGGGACCACCAGCTCGACCTTCGTGTGAAGAGAGAACGACGCGCGGAAACGCATCGTGGTAAATCACACACACACATTTTATTCAGGCAGTTATGCGTGATTCACTGTCGTCAATTGAGTTAACATGATCTACTAATTGTTACCATCGTGCACTTATCCGTGATCGTGACATGGAATTAAGCGCGGTTCGGTGATGTTTACATTCGCGGGTCCCTCCAACCGTCCCACCACAATGCGCCTCAGTCAGTGTCTCTCAGCGCAAACAAATCTCTTTTATTTATTTTTATTAGCTATCTTCATATATCATTTTTTCCGAACTTCCTCAGTGACAATAAGAAGCCTCCTGAAGGGTACAACTTAGTTGTAGAATGGAAAGACTTATCTTGAAACTTAATATGTAAGACCAATTTGACTGCTCTCTCAATTAATAATCTCTTTTCATGGCCCTCTGCGTGCTCTCATGTTCACCTATTTATTGCCTAATTATCTTATTTTTACTTCTGAGCTTTTGAAATAAACGCTGCACTATTGAGATTACATTAGAAATTGGGTACATACAGTTGTTAGTGGATAAATAACATACCCTAATCTGGTGTTTGTAAATAATGTGCTTAAGTAAGATTTAATTGCATCTTTAACTGATGGCTCATCTACCTTGAGAAAGCCCCCTTTGGCCAACCAGATGCAAGGTTAGGCCATCATGCTCTACATTCACTAAAATAGAATTAGCTTTATTTGGTGTTAAGTCGTTAGTAGTATGGTGGCCAAAAAGGTAGAGTGCAGAGCAATTGCATAATGTTGCAAGAGTGCCACCCCCATCCCCCTTCGTTGCAAGGCAACCCACTTTGTTGCAAGGCACACCCCATTGTTGCAAGACCTCTTTGGGGGAGAAGCTGGGACGGCCTCACACCCCAAAGGGGCACAGAGAGAGAGAGAGAGAGAGAGAGAGATAGGAAGAGGAGAGGACTCAGAGGAGGGGGTTCTTCACCTGACAGTTGTCAGACACATATGAGGTCTTCAGCCACCGCGTCGCTCTCTTATAGGTCCCTAATCAGCCAGTTGGCTGAGTTGCCAGTTTGAGCAATGTATTTAATTATTCCATATATTATTCAGCCAGTTGGCTTAGAAGGCTGAGTTGACAGATAGCATTAAATATTTAATTATTCCATATATTAATGTTGGCTTAGAATGGTGAGTTGCCGGATTCGTTACTTATTTATTTAAAGCATATATTAATGTTGGTTTAAAAGGCTGAGCTGTCAGATTCTTTATTTAATAAATAAAACCATATATTATTCCATATATTAATCAGCCATTTGTTTAGAAGGCTGAGTTGCCAGATAGCAATATTTATTTAATTATTCCATATATTAATCAGCCATTTGTTTAGAAGGCTGAGTTGCCAGATAGCAATATTTATTTAATTATTCCATATATTAATCAGCCAGTTGGCTGAGTTGCCAGATAGCAATATTTATTTAATCATTCCATAAGTTAATGTTGGCTGAGAAGGTTTGAGTTACCAGATTCGTTATTTATTAAATTAAACCATATCTTATTCCATATATTAAGCAGCCATTTGGATTAGAAGGCTGAGTTGCCAGATAGCAATATTTATTTAATTATTCCATATATTAATCAGCCAGTTGGCTGAGTTGCCAGATTCGTTTTTAAAAAATTATTCCATATATTAATCACCCATTTGGTTTAGAAGGCTGAGTTGCCAGATAGCATTAATTATTTAATTATTCCTTATATTCTTCTGCCATCTGGCTTAGAAAGTTGAGCTGAATGCTTCGTTACTTATCTATTTGACAAATAGCAATTAATTAATTATTCAGAAAACCGAAACCAAACAAATGATATAATTGTGTACAAGGAATAAATAAAACACCAATACATCGTTCTGATTATTTCACTGAATTAATGGATATACAATGGGGCATATATATGATCAAATAATAGAACGGAAAATATATAATCATACAAAGCACAGTATTAAAAAAATATTAGTACAGGAAAATAAGCACACCGGACAAAAAATTAGTCACCCCTAATAGCACCGATAGTAGGAAGTTCAAGGTCACACAGTTGGCGCTGATGTAGCATTGGTAAGTGACAAGTAGCGGTGACGTAGCACACAGGATAAGATCTGTTTCGTGAGGTGGTGAAGAACAAAGTGTGTGTTGGATATAGTCTGCAAAATGGGTCGTGAGGCAGACGTTACTCAGTGGCAAAAAGGAGCCATCGTGTTTGGCAGAGCCCACGGACACAAAATGTCTGAAGTAGCCCAATTTGTTGGTGTGTCAACGCGTACTGTCCAGCGAGTTTACAAAGAGTGGTGTAGTTCGCAATCAACTGAAAATCGACGGCGTAACTGTGGCCTGAAAACAATTCTCGACAATAGGGACCGCCGCCATGTTTCTCGTCTAGTAACTGCAAATCGTTTTCAAACCAGAGAACAATTGCTCCAAGAAACCAATGAGGTTCTCCAGCGACCAATTTCCGAACGGACATTGCGACGAGAACTGCATGCGATGGACATCTGGAGCAGGGTACCACGGAAGAGGCCGCTGTTAACAGCAAGTCACAAATTGGCACGTTATAAATGGGCTCAGAGGCACAAAAACTGGACTGCGGCAGATTGGAAACGTGTAATTTGGTCCGATGAGTCCCGTTTTTGTTTGTTCTCCAATGATGGGAGGCGACGAGTACATCGCAGGTCCAATGAAGCCTTTAATCCTGAATGCGTCGAAGGTGTTGTTCAGGCTGGAGGTGGTTCCGTGATGTTCTGGGGATGTTTTTCGTTCCACGAAATGGGCCCTCTCGTTCCAGTGACGATGAATTTGAACCAGCAGGCGTACCTCCGCATACTAAACTCGCCGGATTCGTGCGGTTATCAAGGCCAGAGGCGCCGTCACACGTTATTAGGTACATTCTGAGAGGGGTGACTAATTTTTTGTCCGGTGTGCTTATATTTCACAATTCCTGCGGAAATAAAGAAAAAAATATATATATAATAAATAAATGAACAATTCGTACACACACACACACACACACACACACACACACACAAAAGCATAACCTACAATCGTCATACTAGCACAACCACTACACAAAAAAGCACCACATCACCAACAATCGTCATACGAGCACAACCACCACCACACAAACTGATGCATGCAAAGAAAGCCTCAATAGCAAAATAAATACAAGTACAACCACCCACAAAAAAGCATCACCACCAATCGTATAGACTTTTAGGAGCTCCAACAACACATGATGAATTGAGGGCTACGACTTTTAAAAGGAGCTCACCCCATCAACAGGAGATGAGGGCTACGACTTTTTAAGAGCTCACCCATTAACACCACGTGTCCGATATGAGAGCTACAACCAAGTGTCCAAACGAATGATGGTGAAACCAACAACCCACTTCCACCACCGCCTTACTCATCAACAACAATCCACAAATACGGTTATATTAAATATATTGAAAATACACAAAATATAGTATTATCAAAATATTACTACAGGAAAAAATACATAGTTATATTAAGTTGCAACCTCTTGAAAAATCTTACAACATTGCATTGCACCATCTTGCAACACCTTGCAACATTACATTGCACCATCGTGCAACATCTTGCGGCATCTTGCAACATTTGCTGGGAGCCCTAGGCATCAGTCCCTCCGGTTGCTGCAAAATCGTACGGGAAAGAAGAACAACACCATAGCCATAAAAAATGGTAACCATGGTGAAAGCCATGACCTAATGATCAATTGGGGCTCGAGACCTGTTGGTAACGATAGCCACGGCCTAATGATCAGAAAAAAAAATTGGTTTCTAGACCCGGAGTTGGGGGTAACCATGGTGATAACTATGGGTTGGTAACCATGGTGATAGCCATGGGTTGGTAACGATAGCCACGGCCTAATGATCAAATTTTATTTTCTATCTACGTCCATTGTTTGCACAGGTGCGAACTGAAATGCCACGGGGTGGAAAAAAAAAAAAAAAATATATATATATATATATATATATATATATATATATATATATAATTACATGTCGAAAACTTTCTAATCTGTCGAAAGACAAAAATTTTAAACATCAGTTTCTCTCCATCAAACCCATTGGTCATTTCAGCGCAAAACTATCTTTAAGTCCAAACAAATGGTGCGTACTGAAAGGAACCCTTCTTTCTACCTGGACACCTACAGAAAATATTTAATTTTTTCCTCTGACTCTTACCATAAAAAGACTAATAAAAATTGTAAAATCCTTCCCACGTAACTAAATATGAGGTTCTTAAAATACTACAAAAAAACTAATAAACTTCTACAAAATCTTAAATACAAAATAATGACAATCACGTATTTAATTAAACTAACATCCCCTTATCTACCTCAAAAAGGCACTATACATATATATATATATATATATATATATATATATATGCGTCTCAGTGGTGTAGTGGTTATCATTGCAACTACGAATCCACCAGCCTTGAGTTCGATTTCGTGTGAAGGAAGTCAGTATGCAACAAACCCAGTTGTTCATCCTTCCACAAAATAAAAATTGTATTTGAAAGTAATATTAGCTAACTTTTTGTAATTAATTTATTTCTCAATCTTCTCCTAACTTGTATTTCATCTTTGTCTAAGCTTAATTTTCCTCATGAACTAGAAACAGACCTCCAATTATTCAACTACATAAGTCTTCCTTAATTAATTAAAGGGATTTATAATGAACATCCCATTTTCTATTAGAAACTTCTTGTTTTTATGCTACATACCGAAACACACATATACATACGTGCGCATCTGCGCATAAACGAGGTACTGACTTTTAAAAATCCTCATATCTAAAAGCTGATTAACCTAACCTAACCTAACCACACTTCTAAGCCAAACCGGACTAGAGGTGCGGCCAACCGCATGATCCTTTAAACGGGTTGACAAACAAGTGGGTACCCTGGGTGGCTGTATTAGATCGCCCCTTAGCCTACTAGTCTCGAGTGTAGTCAATCTTAACTCCTTAAGCCTATCCTCGTACGACTTTGATCTAAGCGACGGAATCATCTTAGTTGCTCGTCTTTGAACTCTTTCGAGTTTGGCTATATCTTTTTGCATATGCGAATTCCAAAATTGGATCGCGTACTCCAAATGGGCGACAACTAAAAAGGAAGAAGGAGGCTGAATGCGAATGAGATGAGGATGCTGCGATGGATGAGCGGAGTGACGAGAAGGGATAAGATTAGAACTATCTACATAAGAGGATCCGTGAAGGTGACTGAAGTATCAAAGAAAGTGATGGAGAGGTGGTTGAAGTGGTTTGGGCACGGACAGAGGAGAAAGGAGGAACACCTGATGGAAAGCATGTCGGAAATGGAGGTTCCAGGTAGAAGGAGGAGAGGCAGACTGAAAACCAGGTGGAGGACGCGGTGGCGAAGGAAATGCGATGTGTCGGATTGGAGATGGAAGACGTGATGGACAGGCGAAGATGGCGAACGAGAGTGATGGACCATTGTGGCGACCCCAAATAGGGAGAAACCGTAGAAGAAGAAGTACACATAAAATGGTAAATGAAATACTTATTGACACTGAGGGGCTCTATTTGAGAAAAATACGTGCCCGTAATGCTCAACTTGGGTGATAAATAATATTCTCCACTAAATTATATTAAAAACTCGTACAGCTATAATTTCACTCCCCACCTCGTCGTGGTATATGTAAATATAGTGCTAGAAATATTTTAAGCTCTCCCTGGTCACAAGATTTGCATTTAGCATCACTTGTGTGTACTCGGTGAAGTGCAACATAACGTAATAAGCTTTATCGTGCCACTCGTCAATGAGTTTCACGACCCACAATCTCTGTTTTTCTTCAGCAAACGTTGGCTCTCTCACACCACTTTCTACATACTCCTTAACACAGCGCAAACTCACAACATACTCCATTACATCTTTTGCATTACGGAAGCTTGTAATGCTCTCGTCAGAAAATTCATAAAGTATTTCAGCATCCTTCTCGCACAGCTTCACGCGATTTAGGTTGGCCTTAAATCTCTCAAAAGACGTTTGACTAGAAGATCTTTGAGTGTTCGCCACATCTGTAGACTTTCGCGAGTACCACTTCAGGACTGTAGAGCATGCAATATCAGTGGCCGCCAGCGTTATTTTTTTTGTCTGCACAAGAACTCTTCAACAGGTAAAAGAGACGTCTGAGAGCCAAGGCTTCCTATAGTCAATTGAACATGCCGGTTGGAGATATATTCCTCCAACTGGTTTAGTAGCCGGAGTCACGTGATACTCTTTTAATTGGCGCGCACCATACAGTAGGCGGTGCTTAGATTTTTTCCTGTACACACACACACACACAAAGGAAAACCTGAAACGGTACCTGAAACATAATTTATTTAAAACACAAAATAAATAGAAAAATAAATAAATTGTAAAATATCGTCAACAAGTAAATAGACTTTAATACAAATTATATATTTATATAACAAATAGTCATGCCTCACGGTATCCAAAAGGAACAGTGTCGGTTCCTGTATGTGTTACGGCACATCTTCGTATCCCTAAGCGCCTTCACGCCTCCCAACTTCTGTGCCCGGAAGTTATGAGTCCCCACAACCAAGTGCGGTGGCTGGTCACCCTCATTTTCAGTACCTTCCAAGTTCACTAGTTCTTTCAGGGAGTTAAAGTTAATGATCTGCCGGTTTGCGTGGTTTAGAGTGATACCTTTAGCCTTGACGATGTATTTGTATTCGTCACCTGTCCTCACACGTACCCCGTAAGTTTCTGGCTCCGTGGAAACGAAAGAATCTGCGTAGGCAATATCACCATACTCATCCTTGATTTCGTCCGTCAGCTCGCGGAGGAATTCACCAATAGGAGGCATATATTCACCTTCTCTCTCCGTGAATATCACGCTAGCTGTAGCTGCGTACAGAACACTCCGTCCAAGAGAATTCAACAGACGCCAAAGTTTGATGCGTGCGTATAAGCTGTTGTGCAGCTTGCTACAGGGATGTTTTTGGCAGATGAGGTATCCGTAGACATCTTTGTTCTGTTTTATCTTATTATATAGGTGTTGCCCACATTCACGATCTCCATGACTTCTTTATCGATGGCGTTTGCGTAGTACCAAACCTCACAACAACTTTGAGCTAGACGGACGTTACCCCTGTCTGTATTTTGCGCAAATTTCCCCCAAAGACTATTTAGGCATAATTTTGCACTAAAGCGCTTGGCAGTGTTTCGGCAATCAGACCCCAATCAAGTTGAATAGCTTCACGATCACGGTAGCGCTGAATACAGGCTGTTTTTTCTTCTTCGGACTCAACGCCTCGTAGGTAACGTGATGCCTCAACTTTATCCTTCAAAAAAGTATTTATATACGGGGTGAAGAGGTTGGGGAGTTTCTGAAACCTCAGCACCTCATAAATTTTCAGTATTCTGTAACCGTGATGAATAGCTAAGGCTAGCTCAGGACTTGTATAAACGCCTCTGATCTTCCCCTGGTTGAGTGTTGGCTACACTGTTCATTATTCTCCTCTACACACTTCACACACAGGGAGAACATGAGCTTGTGCCCTATAAAGATGGGTAGGATCGGCATCCATAAATCGGTAGGAGGGAGTATATCGACAAAGGAGAGCCACAAATAGTTCTCATTCAAACAAGCTGAGAGGCCTCGACTGTAGGTATCACAGGGCCCACCAGCTTTACAGGTGCTCCTATATGGTACGGGTTGTTCTTCACAACGTAGGGATATAAAGAACAGAAACCGTAGTAATGAAGTTTCACACCCTCCGTAGGTGAGAAGTATAGCTTGATGGGGTTTGTACGACCTCCAAACACACTATCTCTTCATTTTAGAGGGTCCACAACCATTGAGCGTTTGATGGCCCTTATTTCCTCACGATACTGGTCATCGCCCTCCAGCCGAGCATCATATTCATGCTCCCACAACACCTTGTGAGTGAACTGGGCGTTTATAAGTTGATCACGGTCACGGGTCCAGGCAAGACTATTAGGTGGCGATCTCCCACGGACATACCCTGTAACTCTACACTTAGCACGTGGGCACCCATGCCACCAGCATCCGTTAAATGAGTACACTGTCTTCACACCGGTGTGTGGGTCCTCACTAGAACATTCATCCAAAACACGCGCCCGTTAATCCTAATGGCCACCTCACCCGTGTTACGAACATACTTTATAAGCACACCCGTCTGCTGTTGAAGGTGTGTCAGTCATTAAATAGCCTTACACTCATAACTGCGGGGGACATTACGGGGAATGACAGCCAAGGTGTCATTAGGCATAAAGTTATTCTTCAACACCATGAAGCATAATGATGCGATCATGGTTGCGGCTTGTAACGGATCACAATTAAAAAGGGTTATGTACAGTTGCCCGCATATGTAATGTTCCTCGCCTCACAGGCGGCTCCGGACATGTGGCAACGCCGCAGCGATAGTGAAGGTACCCTATTTGGGGGAAGGTGGGGTGGAAGGGGGACAACCGAGTCCAACAAAATATAACATTGACATACAGCTAAGGCCGCAGCAATAGTCAAGGTACCCCCATTTGGGGGAAGGTGGGGTGGAGGGGGGACAACCGAGTCCAACAAAATATAACATTGACATACAGGTAAGGCGCCGTTCAAAAATTACCTGACGATATTTTTGCTAAAACCTGACTCCTCCCTCTATAGTTCCGTAACGTGTGTGGTGTGGGGTGGGGGAAGTGTTACATAACATCTTAGGGGGTCCCTGGTCTAGTGTTACAGAACGTTTCTGGGGGATCTGGGGTGTCAAGTTTTAGCAAACATAGCGTTACGTAATTTTTTGAACGGAGTCTAATTATAATGTAATATCTCTGTTCATAAAGATAAATGATAAATATGATCGTGAACAGCGTCGAACTCCATGTTTACTGGTCTTATATAGTAATAAGGTTCCATTATGATTACTGTAAGTCTATATGAACATATACCACAATACAACTTTTTATATACTAATGAATTTGAACCAAAAATAGACATTACACAACCATCCTCCACACTCTCTCATTCCCCTTCCCCACCCACCAGTCTCGCGTATGTAATAATACTAATAAAGTTGTTTGTAGAGTCCGTGTGCAGCTTTAAACCTTTACTAACTTACGAATCTACACGATTATATTAGGGGGGATCAATTTTTATTTTTTGGGGATTACTTATTTTTTCTGGTTCTTAAAATATGCTATCAATTACGAACAGCTTAGAAATAGAAAAAAAATCATGTATCTTACTCGATAACCCGCCTGTACATGTAGTTTGAAAGTTTATTGAATATCATAATGTTTATTCTAAGAGTAAATTCCAGTTTATTTAAGCAAATCTTGTTAAAAACATGAAATATCATTGAAGAAGTTAGAAATAGACCTGTAATTGATTAATTCATTACAGAATATATTTGCTAGAAAATAATGGAAAATAATATATGTATATATTTTTACATCACCTAGACAAAACAAAAATTCATAAATTCAGACATAGCATAATATAAATGCCTCTAATTACCACACATTATTTAGCACATAAGTATATTTATAGCATTATCAAAATCTTTCATTGTCATTGTCATATTTGATGCAACTCTGTCTAGATAGATTTTCAAGTTAATTGCATAAGTCTCTATTGGAAGATTCTTGTAGTACTTTTTCAGTTTGAAGATATCTGACGACCTGGGAAGAGATGTCGATGTATCTCTTGCATATCTCACTTCGATGTATATTCTGTCATTTTTCTCTTTGAGTGACAACCTTGTATCATTCACAAAATCATCTACTTCACTAGCTTTGGTGAAAAGTCCACCAAGTTTCTTCAGGGTGTCTAGATCTTTGTTCTTTCTCTTGTCAGCTGCTATGTTTGCTACCTCCTTGTCACTTAATCCTTGCCTCTTAAGTTCTTGTTGCTTTCTGTTCCATTCTACCAACACGTTAGGAAGGGGACCATCTTGCTGTACTAGTTTTACATATACTTTGGCCATAGACTTGCCTTCAATCAAGTCAGTGCTTCTTCCTTTTACATGTGCACGGCTGGCCATAGGTAGCTGTTTTGCACCACGTTGACTGAGCTCATAGTTGATGCTGCCCACTGACCGTTCTGGATGCAAGTTGTTGATTGGTGCTTTCTGTAGTTTCTCCTGATCCATCGATGCTAACTGAAAAGGAATAAAATAGTACTGTACCATGAGGATACAAAAACAGCATCAATTCAACGACAATAGAACATTATAAAATTATGTATTGCACTTACCTGTCGAGGGGCTTCCGCATCACAGTCACCAAACTGGAATATGTCTCCACGTTGTTTCTGCCATCCAGATGCTAATTTCTTCATCATGATGCTGAGAACATTTGTGACTCTTGGTTTGTAGCAGTAAACGGCTTTCATGATTGAATTACGGATGCCTACATTCCACAGAACTGTTTTAAACCTATCAGGTGATATGAAGTTGAATGCAGGCTCGTCAATGTTCAGAAGATCAGATGGATCCGTTTTGCATAAATCATCGTGCAGCGTTGGAAATGCAATCATGATCTTAGCATAATCTGTTGTGCTAGCCGATGTCAGACTTATGAATGGTTCAATCAAATGTATTTCAAATAGTACACCAGCTAGACAAAGGATGCGAATATATTCAAGGTTACTGAATGTGCGCAGGATGCATGCAAGTTGGTTAGTGATGTGTTCATACTTGTTGAGAAAATTAGAAACATCTTCATCCAAGTGGATGGTGATAGCGCACAAGAAAGTAAGCCTATTGAATCTCTCTTTTTTGTAGGCGAACAGCAGCATTCTTCTTTGGCATGATGTATTGATCAAAGTCACCTGCTTTGTTCCACTGTTTATGGTCATAATCGTGTGAAACCAATCTCACTAAACAGTCCATGAACTGTTCTGTGAGTGAATCATGGGATGTAACACAACTGACAAGGAAGTTTGCAAATATCTTGTCTGGTCCAATAGTGTTATCAATCTCTTTAAACAATTCAACAATTTTGCGATTACACATTAATGTAGGATGAACTTGACATAAGAGATGTTCAAATGTGTGATCGGTGTCAAGCATGTCAGATATAATGCTTTCGACCCCAATGTTGTGGCTTGTTGCGTCAGTCATCACAAAATCTATTTTCTCATACAGTCTTAGGATCGAAACCGCTGACTACCGATAAAATGTTCAGGATAGTAACTCTCAGTGCTGCTAGATTTTGTCGTGATTCTGATACTAGCTGCAGCGTTGGGAAGGAACGATATTTTCCATTAATTGTGATACCTTGAACAGAAAATGACCCTGCACCCTGTTTTCTAGATCCATCATCATGATAAGTAATTGTGACTGACTCATCCGAATTCATGATCTCTTGTACTATTTCTGCCAGTACAAAGGCTTCACTAGCTTTTCCTATTTTTCGGCATGCTGATTGGGCTGGAGCTGTGTCTAAATCAATGTAATGCGCATTTTCGTATGATAAATGATATTTGTATGATAAATGATATTTGGATATCAGTTTGTCAGCCACTCTGTAGAATGCTTCTTTTATTTTTGCCGGACTTTCACGGATATGCCTGTATTGATGAGGCAACTTCTCTCTATCTTCATTTAAGTTTGCATACACAAAGTTTCGTTTTTTTGATGTTGATGGTATATTTTCTTCTGGGATATATTCATCTTCAGTGCATGTGTCCTCATCTGTTATCGAGCCATCAAATTCTTGGTAAAGCTGTAATACAAACTGATTTTTCTTTGTGTCTTCTTGTTCCTTTAGGAGCATCTTGTCCATTGCAGCTTGCATCCTCATTTGCCTCTCAGTTGTTCTTTGCCATGCCATGTCCACTGAATTATCACAAAACATTTTTCTTGGTCCTCGTTGATCCTCCAGGAACTTCCACTCTATCTCAGTAACTTTAACACCATAGATCTTCTCTTGGCGTCTTTGTGATTTCATATCTGTACAGGAGATATCAAACAAAGTGGCTGCAACACAGTTGTTGAATTCTGAAATTTCTGCTCGTTTTGCTTCAGTCATTCTCTGTGAGCGAACCTGACAGTGTTTTTTGAACTCTTCATACAATTTTCTTATTTGGTTGACAATGTTACTGATCGACTTTGTGTATAGCTTGCACCAGATCCAAAGGTTCTGCAAGTTGTAGGCAGCTTTCCATGCAGCATCACTAACAGAAAGTTGATTCTTACCAGCTCTGGCTGGCCTCAGCATGAACATCATCACTTCAATAACATCTGGCTGGAGTGGCAGTACACCTGCCTTAAACTGATATAGCTCACTATATTCCACATCTCCACACCGGCGTGTGGAAGCAGAACGTAACTCTCTCATTTTGATCCTGTTAATTACTGTAAGTTTATTTTAAAATTTTCTTAGCTCCTGTAAATGAGGAAAAATTATTAAACAAGCATAAACAAGTTACAACTAAAATAATCATGTAATATAATAATATTATATATATATATATATATATAATATGTATAATCTTCTTCTTCCGCAGCTTATTATCCCATCTTTACATGGGGTCGCTGTTTTTGGTTCGTCTTCTCCACTCTCCTCTGTCGTATACCGCGTCCTCCTCCAAGTTCTTCTCCCTGATGTCCGCCACCACACAGTCCCTCCATCTCGTCTTCGGTCTTCCTCTTATTCTCCGTCCCGGCAACTCCATCTCCAGCACTCTGCGCCTCACATACTCCTCTCTTCTACTGACGTGTCCATACCACCTCAGCCTGGCCTCCTGCACCTTCTTAGATGCTTCCGCCACCTTCACTGTTCCTCTTATATGCTCATTTCTGACCCTATCCCTCCTCGTCACTCCACACATCCATCTCAACATCTTCATTTCAGCCACATCGATTTTTCTTTCATTGCTCTTCTTCATTGGCACAGTCTCCATTCCATACAACATTGCCGGCCTCACCACTGTTTTGAATACCTTTCCCTTCAGTTTCACTGGGACCCTCTTATCACAGAGCACCCCTGATACGTCTCTCCAGTTCTTCCACCCCGACTGTATTCTACAGTTTATCTCTCTCTCTGCTCCCCCTTCTGCATCCATTGTTGACCCCAAGTATTTAAAATACTCCACCGTCTTAACACGCTCTCCACTCAATGTCACTTCCCCTCCTCGGTCCTGCTGCACATCACATCTCATATATTCGGTCTTCTTTCGGCTAATTCTTATCCCCCTACTTTCCGACGCCTCTCTCCAATTTTCCAACTGCTGCTCCACCTCCTCTTTCGTCTCCCCACTCAACACAACATCGTCTGCATACATCATGCACCACGGCGCCTCCCCTCTAATCCTGTCCGTCAACACATCGAATACCACATAATATAATACCACATAATACCACATAATATGATTAATTGATTATATGTAAATAATAATCATAAAATAATAATCAATGGCAAATAATCAGTTTTTGTGGCTAATATTGTTATTTAACATCAGCAAACTAAATTTATGATGTGGATATTGATGTCATAGCAATTTAATAGTATTTTTTTTAACAAAACCAGATAAAGTGGCTAATAATTTTCATTGTTAATATCAGCAAAACTTCAGAGGGCATGTACAGGGGGGTTAATGACATCAGATATTTGTGAAACATAGTTCATTTTACTTCTTTTGTATGATAGCAACTTTTAAAGACCAGAAAACTGGGGGTCACCATTTCTGTTCCCCCCCTAATTATATACATATGTATTGACATAGAGCAAAAAAAAAAGATTGAGAGAGAGAGAGAGAGAGAGAGAGAGAGAGAGAGAGAGAGAGAGAGAGAGAGAGAGAGAGTTAGTGGGAAATGTCTTATCAATTGTTACACAAAGAACTTGTTAACAGTTTCGATCTGAATAACAATAACGGGTATACTATCTACGGTTATACTAGCATAAACATATTTATATATACAGGGCTATTGAAACTGATTCATCCGATTTCAACTGTGAATACTTCCGTACCTATCAACCGTGCATCAACTTGGCATACACCACATGAAAGAGAGAATCTCGGAGTTTTACAAGATCACCGCGAGAGGGCTACAAAGTCACGCCGTGGCCTAGCCTACCAACAAACAGTCAGTGTGAAAATGGCGTCCGCACAGCAGAAGGCGTTTTGTGTGTTGCAGTTTTCGAGCTGTAAATCGGTAGTCACAGTGCAGCGTGAGTTTCGTCTTCCTTTGGGGGTACGTTAAGGATACTGTGTACGTGCCACCGTTGCCCACATCTTTGGATGAGCTCCGAACTCGCATTGTTACTGCCGTAGAGTCAGTGACAACGGACATGCTGGAGCGAGTATGGGAGGAATTCGACTATCGTGTCGACGTTGCTCGTGTAACTAAGGGAAGTCACATAGAGCATTTATGAGGTGAGAGACAAAATTTGGACAGTTTTCCTTTTGGTTGATATATCACAAATCACTCTGTATTTGTAACATTAAAAAATATTCTCATTTGAAATCAGGTGAATCAGTTTGAATAGCCCTGTACTTATAAAGTCATACAATATTATACTAAGATTTGTAACATGACGGTGATGGGCCAAACCGTGGTGTTGACATGGTTACTAGCTGTCGTCGTCCAGGAGAGACTACATATGGGCGTGTCAGTAAAGACCGTAAGGTGACGGTTGCATGAAGCAGGATATCACCATTGGTTTGTGGCTGATGCCTATTGTATTAACAGTGTTTTCCAGATTGTATTTGTATTATCAATGTGGAGAGGTAATTATTTAATCACGATGGACAGATAAACCCGTTAATGTTTTCCAATTTTCCTGTTGCATTTTCAATGTGGAGATATTATTAGATCTTAACAAGGAATATATATATATATACAGGGTGTTTTGAAAACTTTCTGTACAAATTGTATTGGGGGATAGGCAACACCAAGACAAACCCTTTTCGTCTATAAGTGTATGTCCGCTGACGTCACCATTCGGCGCGAGAGGGCGCCGCTGCAATTGGCTAAAAGGTGAAGTGGGCTAGACTCGCGCTTGCCGCTGCAATTGGCTGAAAGGTGAAGTGGGCTAGACTCGCGCTTGCCGCGGGCATTCTTAAATCGGACGTAGTACGCGTAACATGTTTATTTAAAGAAGGCATGTTTATTTAAAGGTGCTGAAAGTTGCGACCGGTAGCATCAATGCATGCCCGACAGCGTCGAAGCATTGACCGACGTACACGTCGAAAGATTCCCGGCATTTCGGGAACAGTTCCAGAGGCGACAGCGATTCTTGTTACGAGGTCTTCTTCTGAGTAAATGGGAGTCTCGTACACGAGGTTCTTCATGTGTCCGCACAGGAAGAAATCGAGGCATGTTAAATCGGGCGATCTCGGTGGCCAGGCTACGGGCCCACCCCGGCCTATCCATCGGTCCCCAAAAGTGGCGTTCAGATAATCCCACACATCGTTGCTGGAGTGTGCTGGGGCCCCGTCGTGTTGAAACCACATTCGTCTACGAATAGCCACGGGAACATCTTCCAGCAGTTCCGGCAACGTTTCTTCAAGAAATATCCGATAAACCCGCCCGTCGAGTCGGGCAGGCAGCAGGTACGGCCCAATCAACTTGCCATGGACGATACCCGCCCAAACATTGACGGTGAACCATTCTTGATGAGCATGCACCCGTGTAGCATGTGGATTTGCGTGCGCCCACACGTGAGAATTGTGCATGTTAAACACACCCTCACGTGTGAAACAGGCCTCATCTGAGAACAGCACATAAGTCGGAAAATTAGGCTGCACCGCAGCGTGCGAATTCCACACGAAGAGGGTAATCCCGAGGTTGTAATGCCTGGACTCTCTGACGATGAAACGGATGTAACTGCTGCTCGTGCAACACTCTCCAGACCAGGTCGTGGTTCACACCGAGGATACGTGCAACAACTCGCGTGTTTGCGCTTGGATTGTCCTCAAATCGCCGTAGGATTTTTTCTTCCATGTCAGGAGTGCGCACGTTTCTCTCCCGACCAGTGTCATGCATGTTTGCATGGAATGTTCCAGTTTCTCGCAGTCGCCGATGCAAATGCGCAAACGTTTGGTGGTTTGGCACACGTCAGTTTGGGAAGCGCTGTCGGTACAACTTCACAGCAGCTCTTCCGTTTCCATTAGCAGCCCCATACACCATATGCATGTCAGCCATCTCAGCAGTCGTGAAGCGCTCCATGTTACGCGTACTACGTCCGATTTAAGAATGCCCGCGGCAAGCGCGAGTCTAGCCCACTTCACCTTTTAGCCAATTGCAGCGGCGCCCTCTCGCGCCAAATGGTGACGTCAGCGGACATACACTTATAGACGAAAAGGGTTTGTCTTGGTGTTGCCTATCCCCCATTACAATTTGTACAGAAAGTTTTCAAACACCCTGTATATACAATAAAACACCAATTCTTTATTACAACAAATATTCAATGGTTGAGAATGTTTTACTAAATACTTTATCATACAAAATAATAAAGTCATACAAAATGCTCACAATTTGCCATAAATTAACATAAATGGCACAGCTATACCGGTTCACAGTTAGTACTTGGTCCATCCCCCATTATTGTCTATTACATCTTGTTATCTG
This sequence comes from Bathynomus jamesi, assembly GCA_023014485.1. Taxonomy (NCBI): domain Eukaryota; kingdom Metazoa; phylum Arthropoda; class Malacostraca; order Isopoda; family Cirolanidae; genus Bathynomus; species Bathynomus jamesi. Next base: position 401,337 of record JAJOZX010000084.1, read on the forward strand.
TGTGGCATAGATGCAACATAGTTATATATGATGTGTGGGTTCCTTCGGTACAAATGCGTGTAATACATAAATCTTACTCTAGTAATAGTATAATATTCTATAACACACGAATACAACATACTTGCATGAAGATAATCTGCTCAGGATAGGGCAAGGCATATGCGCGTACAGAAGGCAGCATCACCTCTTCCATGATCTCTATATATTGATCTGCCGTAAACTTCCCGTGGGTTTCAGTCAGCTCTCCTAGTCCTTGCAGGTGCATCCATCCCCACACATTCGCCGCCACTTGCCCACTCTGTACCACTTCGTAAATATTTTGGCGGGCATATCTCGTGTTGTCCTGTCGCCAACACAACACCGAAGACGGCCGTGAGTTGTAGACGCAAACGTCTTCTCATCATGCTCCAGTATGCGAGATCATCATTTATATGCTGGCGAGCAAACGAGGGCCTGGCCTGACGATGTCGTTCCTCAATCCTCTCTTTTTTGGCAGGAGTACGGTGATGATATCCTGCTTCATGCAACCGTCTCCTTACGGTGTCTCCCGGATGGCGACTGCGTTGTTGATAGGATCGTTCTGCACTTCGTTGATTATTCTCCGGTCTTCTTGTGGGATGGTCTTTCTTGGTGCCCCACACTTAGTACGATCTAGCAGAGTCCCAGTATCCTGCCACCTCTGCACACAGCGTCGAACAGTAGGCTTAGAAATTTCCAGTTCCATGGCTATGTCAGCTACAGAGAGGCCTGCTTCCCGCATACCAATTATGCCGCCTCTCTCTGCAATTTTATCTTGAGCTGGATTCATTTTCAGAGTTGGTGTTCGTCATACGGTGTAGAAATATGGTATGAACATAGATCATGCTAATAACCATGTCAACACCTTGCTTTGGCCCATCAACGTCATTTCACAAACATTAGTATAATATTGTATGAGTTTATAAGTATACAGTGTGTCCGTAAAGTCATGGTGGGATTTTAAATAGCTATATTATTGCAACGAAACATGATAATGAGATGAAAAAAAGGCAAATTGAAGAACAACTCTAAAAGAATAACTTTATTTAACGTAGTTCGATATGGGCTCCTCTGGTAGCCCTGCAGACATCTAGGCGGTGATTCAATTCCAGCCACACATGCCCAAGAACATCAGGAGTGACGGATGCGATAGCTTCCGTGATTCGCTCGTGCAAGTGATGAATATCCATAATGGGTACACTGTACACGCTTTGCTTGACGTAACCCCACAAATAAAAGTCCAAAGGTGTCAGGTCCGGAGAGCGTGGAGGCCATGGCTTCCATCTTCCTCTTCCTATCCATCTCTGTGGAAATTTTTCATTAAGGAATTCTTGAACAACGTTGGCATAGTGCGGAGGAGCACCATCTTGCTGAAAGATGACATTATTGTCAATAAATTGGGGTACTGCAAAATGTTCCAACATAGCGAGGTAGTTGTGTGACGTCACAGTGGGTTCCGCGAAGAAAAATGGGCCAATCACTCGATCTCGTGCTAGAGCACACCACACATTAACTTTCGGGCTATTACGCTCATGTTCAACATAGGCATGTGGACAGCCTAGACTAACTACGAGATAAAGGTTAAGCTTAGCCTAGACTAACTACAAGATACAACTTTGAGAGTTGTTCTTAAATGTGGCATTGTTTCACCTCATTATCATGCTTCGTTGCAATAATATAGCTATTTAAAATCCCACCATGACTTTACGGACACACATCACCGCCTAGATGTCTGCAGGGCTACCAGAGGAGCCCATATCGAACTACGTTAAATAAAGTTATTCTTTTAGAGTTGTTCTTCAATTTGCCTTTTTTTCATCTCATTATCTTGTTTCGTTGCAATAATATAGCTATTTAAAATCCCACCATGACTTTACGGACACACTGTATATACTGTAAACCAGGTTAATTTCGCGGAAGCAAATTTTTGCTGTTTCATATCCTTGAACGAGTTCGTGGCATCATAATTTTGCGGTCAACAGTTGCTAGTTATAATCTTACAAATTAAATGACGTCACGAATGACGACATTTATTCTGGACTGATTGGTCGAGGTTGAGGAGGTATATGAAGGCAAGTTTTACCTCTTGGTATGCGGATAAAGTTTCAGCAGCACTCAAAGTAAATGAATCTCTCTCCACACTGAAACCTATTCATGCTAAATGGATTGTCTCTGCATGGGATAACGTACACAAATTGAGGGAAACCATTCGGAAGGGTTGGGAAATTAGAGGCATTCTCCACAATGAAACGTATTCATGCTAAATGGATTGGCTCTGCATGGGATAACGTACACAAAATGAGGGAGACCATTCGGAAGGGTTGGGAAATTAAGGGCACTCATGACATTCTTGTTATGCAGTAATAATACAGTATAATTTAAAATGTTTTTACTGCTTTTGCTTTACAATGTTTTATTACAATATATTGAATTTACTTTTAAAATAAAGTATTTGGATCACCTGAAGATCAGGGCCCCCAGCTTTCTTTAGTTAGCTTTGTAAGGCTCCTTTAAACGAAACGAAGTGATTTTTTATAAATTAGGATGCGCTGAGTTCAAATCTGATGTCAGAATACCTATATCACACACCGTTTTGACGGGACGTGTAATAAAAATCTTATACGGGGCTCCAATAAACCTTAGCCCCCCCCCGCCCATGGCCTAAACCATTAGAGGTACAGTAAAACTAAATATACCTTACAAAAGAGAATTTAATCCTGCATTTAATGAGAAATAATTAAAACTTGGTGTTCCTGCCATTGGCTTCCAAGCAGCCTGAATTCGCTTTGGGTATCTTCCCAAAAGTGACGTGAATAGATCTTGATCGTTACGCAAATTTGCTAAAACAGTTTCAATATGTTGCGTCATTGTATCCTTCTAAAATCGTTTTGCTGCAGGTTCTTGAAACAAGAGACATTCAACCTTGTCCTTTATAACTGATCCAATGTGTTCACAGACTTTCAGGTCAGAAGAATTTCGTGGCCATTCTTCATTTCCAAAGAAATCGATCTCATGGTTCCGCAAGAACTGTTGAGTGGCTGATGCCTTAAAGCAGGGGGCCTTATCGTGCAGAAGTGTGACCTGATCGACATCCATAACATTGTTTGGGTTTCTTAGAAAAGGAATGACATGCTGGGATAGAATAATATCACGAAAATACTGTCCATCCCAACTCTGACCATTTGGCTTCAGCACCCACATGAGCTTCTTTGCAGTGAACAAAACAATCACACCAACACAGTCTGGACTTTTTAATAATTCGCGATAATGTTCAGTGTCATCGATTTCATCTGGTGTTGTGGCCCACACTCGATCATTTTGGTAGTTAGGCCGACGTGTTACGTAAACAAAAAATTCATCGGAGACAGCTAAATGCATGAAATCATCCACATCCTAATCTTCAAGATAATGGGCAAACCACATTCTGTCATCGATGTTAAGTTGAGTTTTTCTTGGCATTGGAAGTTCATGCCAAGGCTTTAAACCTTGCCTATGACGGTACAGTCGAATGATCTCACCACTAACGATCTTTCCTCTCAATACTTCGATCTCTCTAGAAAGTTTAGCACAGCTGTTTTTCCGCTAACGCGTACCGCTTTCAATGATGTCCTTTGTTTCCTGAGAGAGTGGCAAATTTGGGCGCCCAGATTTGGTTGTATCCATTTGACATTCATCTAAAGTTTTATTCCAATTTCTTTTGACGAAGTCCTCACTTCTTCGCAACTTTTTGGCAACCCATGAACGTGTTATAAAGGTGGCTCCAGCATCACGAGCTTCCCGAAATGTTATTGCTCGTATGCGATCTATCACACGTTGCCTCTCCGAGTCACCAATTAATTGAGAAGCCATTATGTTATCACTTTATCAGCTAGAGTAATTTTAATACCTGCAATAAATAAAGAATTTTATATATTTTTATAATCACTAAAAACTATTTCGATATAAGTAAACATGTAAGCTGCAAATGGGGGTGCTAAGGTTTTTTGGAACCCCTTCTACAGCTTAGAATATATTGAATACCTTAACATAATTATTACAAAATCAGAACAACAATTAAAATCTTTTTGCTGATGTTTTTCGTTTGTACATACTCTTGGGAGTTTCCCTAATGAGAAACCAACAACATTCAGCCAACATACTAGAATTTCACCTTCCTTTCACCTTCACCTTTTCCATAATGGCTATATCCTGATGGAATCTTTCGCTGTGTTCGTCGCTAACTGCGCCCAAATTGGTTGGAAAGAACTCTAAATGAGAGTTAAGGAAATGCACCTTCAAATGCACACATAGATTATAGCACCTTAACATCTCATTCACCACGGTAACATAATCGTCAAATTATTGTAATCGTATTACAACATGGGGTACCTCAAAGAAATATATAAAACACCCTTTGGAAGTAATTCATGAAAAATGTCTGCGAACTCTCTTGAATAATGAGAAAAGACAAAGCCACACTTCCCCAATGTTTAAAGAGATAAATATTTTAAAACTAAATGACTTGTACAAATTCAATGTTGCTGTCAATATGTTCAGAGTTATCAGTAAAGTTCGACATACTTCACCCGGTACTCACGTATTAACTGGGGGCCACCACACATTGATGATTGGTTAGGTTAAGTTGTAATATTTTCGTTAGTTGAAAATTTCTACGTATATGCGAAATATAAACCATTGTAAATATTTTTAAAAATATTGCTATTTAAAAAATATGATGTATTAGAAATTTTCAACTAACGAAAATATTACAACTTAACCTAACCAATCATCAATATGTGGTGGCCCCCGTTAATACGTAAGTACCCTTCACCCGTTCAAAGTGCAATCACCCCAACATCAAATACACGATCGTTATAACATCAGACTTCCCATGGATTTTATGCACAAACCTAACAATACAATAGAAACAGCAAGAAATGCACTCTCTTTCAAAGTAGCAGATGTATGAAATACAATTCCCATGCATATTAGGCAGGCTTCATCACTAAATGTATTTCTCAAATCACTAAAAAAGCACTTCATTAGCTCCTACTGATGTATAAGTTCACTACTGCCATTTTTACTACATTAATCAATTTTGTAATCAACTAACTAAAATATGCTAATTTCATTAATCACCATTAATTTCGTAATCTATTCTTTTTTATATTTTTTTAATAAGCATCACCTATTTTCTACTAAATATACACTAAATCATTTAATTTAAAATTACGTAACATTTTATAAACGTTATATTGTATTTATTATTATTCTTGCTATTATTATTTTATTTCGTTGTCGCTTTTACTGTTACTTGCCACTCTCACTATTTTTACGTAATAAATAAGGTAAATGACAATAATTTTGCCTGAAAAACCTTCATTGTTCGAAGGGCATATTCAGATGAGAATACTGTGAATATATAACAAATATCTAAAAATTGTAAAATTCTGTCACTTGTATCTTTTCTTAATAAAGTTTTGAATCTTATATATATATATATATAGAGAGAGAGAGAGAGAATTTGTTAACTCCAACAAAAATAAAAGTTTTGAACCAAAATTTTCTTTTATTTTTATTTCATGTTAATTTCTTTTTTTTTAATAATAATAATTTCCTCCAGTGAATAGATGTTTGTCGGTGATCGAGCAAAATCTGCGTACGTGTTTTTTTAAAGAACTTTTTGTTTAAATTGAACATAACCTATATTTATTTTGGAATTCCGAAAAAGGACATCCGAATTAACTGATTTCTTTTATATTAGAATATTTAGTTATGCGCATTATACATACAAAAATAAATTTCTTTACCATTACCAGATTCGAGTCTCTCCCCTTCATATCTTTTGTGCAACGCATACAGTCATACAGTCGTTTTCTCGTTATGTCTTTTCGAGTTACGAAAGCGTTCAACAAACTGTGTTTTTATAGTTCTGTTCTACACTTGAAATTTATTAAATAATTTAATAGGGGAAAAATTTTATACTGTATCTAAAAAATTTGTTGAAACTAAAATTAACCTTAGCCCTCTATATATGGACGGATGGATACATGCATATATGGATGCATGTTGTCAGCGTCCTGACCTCAGTGTGTAACACCGTTTCCCTACAAGAGAAATGAAGACACTGAGATCAAGGGTTCGAATCCCAATGATGCTGGTAATAATAATAATACAGGAGTTAGAAAAATGAAATGCATTAATTGGCCTGAACGTTGTGTGTGTGTGTGTGTGTTTATCATGTATTTCAAATGGGCGAAAATGGTTGAAAAAATAAAAATCAATAAGTTCTCGAGATTAATGAAATTCGGTTAGTGACAGTGTAAAGAAATCTCGGATGGAAATTTGTACTTGAAAAAACGGTTGCGGCTGACGGAATGATTTTCTACGAAGTGATGGAAATAGAGCTTTCCGTGTACGTAATATTCAGTCTAACACCGCTTATAAGGCGTTAGGAGTACGTCGTGGACACATCGCAACACCGTTTCCCGTCAAATCAGTGAAGTTTAGCGACATTGAGTCTGTTCTAGTGTTGAAAAATAATCGAAACTTTACAAACCGGTTTTTAATCGATCTGTTTTTTAAACCGGTTTTAACCGGTTATGACCGAAAAGTATAGTAATTTTTAAAAGCCACAGTTGAAAGGTACTGACTTTAATTCTTAACAAGCATAGCTTATCGCCTATTTTTTGGTCAAAAGAATGCAAAAATGCAGCATCATATGTATGCATATGAATAAGAAAATGACAACTTTGACATATTTTATTTTAGCCAAAATAATACATTATTCAAACAATTTAGATTTGAAATAATTTTGTAAAATAAAACATCTATACTTAGAAAGAAATAAACTTCTTTTTGTAAAAAAATTATAAAGAATAAAAATAAAATTTATCTCTATTTTGGAAAAAACATTGAAATAAAATTTTTTAATAAAGAAAACTACCTAGAAAACAGAAAATTGACTCTTCATGTAAGAAAAAATATATAAGTTAATTTAGATTTTATCCCTATTTTGGAAATGATACCTTAAGAAACAAAGGGCATTAAGGGTCTTATACTGCGAAAAGGGCTTTAGTCGACTGACTCTACACTACAGCCTACATGATGAGACAAACTGAAGATCGAGTTGCCAGATAGGCAAAAATTATACTGAAGAGCAGTTGCCAGTTTGTCACAATTTAACTTAATAGGTAATGTATTCGAAGTTATTTTTTGTGCGCTGTAGCGCATAGCTGCACGTTCGCGCAAGTTCGAGCAAATAAAAATCAATCGATAAAACCGGTTTTTTCTTTCGGTTTTCGATTTTTAGGGGAATTTTACAAACCGGTTGAAAACCGGTTTTTACAAACCGGTTTTCAACACTAGTCTGTTCATTAGTTGGACAGGTGTCCGTCCTCCGCTTTCAAATAATGTAACGACCCGTGGTTCGAATCCCAAGTAAAACTGTATATCTCCTCTATCACATGACCTTTTTCGTTACGAAGGAAGTTAAACAACTCTAAAAACACCAACGCTTATACAGCCCAGACATTATTATTGAGAACGCGGAGGTTCAGTTTACGACGGACAAAATTTCGAAGTATAAAAAGAAACATATTTGTATAAAGGTGATACACTGCAATAATCTTACCCGCTTTAATACAATGCTTATGGCCGTTTTCCCTCTACCAGTTTATGATTACTTGATGTGAGACTTTTTGTTAACCGCAGAATGTTGGACAAGTAGCGATCATTCAGACGTGATCATTGATTTTCACCACCGAGAAGGATTGTTCACAAATATAGGTAATACCAAATCGGCGATCGGTTACCTGCGTGATTCCGGCTTGCTCGATCAGGGTGGGCTGATCGGCTAACCAACAACAACAACACCGACAATCAAGCAATATTAAGTTCCTTAAATTAATAAAGTGTAACAAAGTCATTGGAAATATCCTCTTTCCTGCCTTCCTGGCAGATCCTTAATATCTCAAATATCAACTTCCTATAGAGACCTTCTCTGCCCAAAGTCCCAATTCTCAAATATCACGGGCAAACGGTTGTCCACCACCTGTCTAAAATAAAGAAAATAAAGTAAAGAAACGAAGTTTATCCCTTATTGGTTTGCGTTCAGTTCGGGTGCTTGATTGCTTGCTTCTCCGCTGGACGAACTTTCTTGAAAGCTTCTCCGCTGTTTTATTTTTGCGCTCCCGTTCTACTTTTATTAATGTATGTAACTTTAACTTTTAATTTTAAGTTTAAAAACTTTTTTGTATCTTAATATTTTACTTTAATTTCTCGTGTGGGTTGTAAACTTTTTATTCTTCGTTTATTGTGATTAAAGCAATGTATCATATTTGACTGGAGAATTGGTTGGTTGTACGCGTGACTATAATTGCGTAGCCCTATGTCAGATTTAGGTGGTTTGTTATAGGATAAATTTATATGGACAAATTATCTAAGATAATCATAAATGTGTTTTTAAATGTATAGCTGTCTTTCTGATGTACAGTTCGGCTGCAAACAAAACTTTTAAACATAAAAAATTACTAATTAGTAATGACTGGGTTTTGTTTTCGATATTCCCTTTCGATATTCAAAACACTTTCTTTAAACGCCTCCCAATGAAAATTTGCGTCATTCCCCATAAATAAATTATCCCAGTCCATTACTCTCATCCTGTCCGCAAAACTATCAAAATTAGCCCTACGAAAATCAGGGACTTCTATTATGTTACTATCATTACTGTTTTCTATCAATAGCTTAAACCTAATAATTTGGTGATCACTACACCCCAAACTTTCACCTACTTCTAAACCTTCGACAATATTTTCATCGTTCGTCATCACCACGTCTAAAATATTGTCACCGCGCGTTAGTTCAATAACCATCTGTTGTAAAAAATTATCTTCCATGAACTCAGTCAGTCTCAAACCCTCATCATTACCAGTAAAAGTCTCGTAATTAACTTTAGGGCAGTTAAAGTCTCCGACAACTATACTATCCCGATTATTAATAAAGTTACCAAGAAGTGTGTAAAATCTAGTATCGGTATCGAGGGGTTGAACGGGAGGTCTATAAATAACAAAATTAAAACTAATACTACGCGCCCTAACTTCAACGCATATCGCATTAACTGCTGCCGGAAAATCTATCTCAATCTCGATAGCCCTAAGGGAATTACAAATGTACAGCAAAACGCCGCCACCAATCCTATGTAACCTATCATTAGTAAAAAGTTTAAAACCCGTTATATCAAGTTCCCCTAACAAGTCCCGAGTCACAGTATTTAACCACGTTTCGGTTATAGCAACTATATCGTAGTTCCCGGAATAAATTATCGCCTTAAATTCGTTCAATTTATTTCCAATACTACGCGCGTTACAATAAAAGACGTTTAAATTATTTTTTCCACAGATCGGCGTTTTAAACTATTTTTCACATCAGGCAGGCCGGCGTTTCACAGACCCACAACGTTTAAAGAAGGCTTCGACCTATACAGCTTTCGAATGTTCTCATTGATTAACCTACCTAACCTAGCATTCCCTATTTCATTGAAATGCACCCGATCTTTTATAAAAAGGCTAGGATCACTAAATTCTGACCACAGCTTTACGAAAGGGACATTTTTCTGAGCACAAATCTCTTCCAGTTTAGTGTTCAAAAATATTGTTTTTGACGCAATCCTAAGGAAAAGGATAAAGTATTAAAGTGGGAAATTAGGAATTCATGGGGCTCGAACCCGCGCCAGATTTAAGTTCGAGATTGTGTATATATATTAGGGTGTGACAGTTGCCCCAACTTTGTCCTACAATGCTTTTCAAAATTTTGGTGTTGCATATTGACATAAAAATACCCACGTGCAATTGTTTGAAGATTCATGCATATTTGAGTGAGCACCAGCAATTTGAAAAATAGCGATTTTGCTTATACGGCATACGCGCCTATATATGAGATTACACAACCCTCATAAGGGATATTAACACAAATCATTTGCCTGTCTTAATTAAAAGCTGTTATCACTAACACAAAAAAGTTAATCATTCTTATTCTCTCATGGTACATTAAGGGGTTTTATCATATATTCACAAGGTATTATTTCTCTAGAGCAAGAAACCATGATTTCTGTTCGGAAACAGATGATCGTTTGCGCTGATTAGGAACGCGGAGTCTGTCATTTTCAACTACTTGAAGGACTTATTGAAAGCGCCTCATCCCTGGCAACATTAAGAAAGTCATGGCAAAGTTTTACACCACGCTCTGCATCCTCATTGACGACCTGAAGCTTGTCCACAACCCGTTTCATGTTCAGGTAGTCGTCATGATCCGCCCATTCACTGGCTGGACTGTGGAGAAACTGATAGGGCATGCCTAAAATGGTGAAGAACCAGCTTGAGTCAGGCCCAATTAGGTCCACCAGGGCAGTGCCACTTTCTGGGACAGGGGGAAGATATGGCTTTCCATAGCCCCCATGATTGAGCCCCACTCTCTTAGTAACTTCAGTGCCTTCATGGCAAAGAAGGGCCTTCCTCATCTCCTCTTTTGTCCTTTCTTGTACTTGGGACGAGAACAAAGCCAGTGGGGCCAACTCCTCAGTTAGGTACCAAGTGTGTCTACCGAGTGCCACACGTGCTTTGTCAACTATTGTGGCGTCATATGGGGCAAATTCAGCCAAGGTTTCGACCAAATTCAAGTCATTCAGTGGCGCACTTGCTGGAACGGGGCAAACAATCCACCATGGGACATAAACAGCGACTGTGAACACAGCAAACCGTTCTAACTTGCTAATTTGACTTTTAGTCACAACCTCGGCTTTGGGAAACTGCTCTTTGATCTGGCCTGACAAAAGAACAATCTTGAGGGTATAGAGCAGTTTAGCCATCCACCTTGCTTTGTGAAGTGCGCCGGGGTAGACCATTGTGAAGTTCACTGGCTCGGATCCTTTAGTTACAAGCAGCAGACAAAGCTCTACCAGCTCCTTGTAGTCGCCACGTGTAAATGGTTGGGCTAGAGATTCACGGAAGAAGTCAGCCATCTCCTGCTGGCGCTCCTCAAACACTCCAGGCATTGCGGGGTAGTAATTTATTTTTTTCATTGTACGCCAGTTGAGAGAAATGGTTCTTGAACCTAGAAATGCAATTATTGGGATATTGTATTTCGTACTAATCAATAATATTGTTTTAGGGGTATTAAGATTGATATGATCGATCATTTGCTTGGTGTTAGTATATCTTATAAGTCTAATAAAAGAAATTCCACTAAATTTGTTCATTAGATAATAATATTCCTTGTTATTTTGTAAAGCTTATGACTCACCTCTGGGAAACCATTATGTTTGGACTTGAAGAGCCCTCCACTTTCAAGCAATCCCAGCAAACACCTAGGATGACTTCGCCCACATGCCTGCGACAGGCGCACCAGAATACGGCACGCTCTAATTCCTTTTGGAGGGAGACGCAAGCAGCTGTTTTTTGTCCTGAAAAAAAATGTAATTGTAGTTTAAGGCCACCATTTCAGGCACGTGCTTTTTGCAGATTTCTGTTAAATCATTCACTGTATTTTGGTATAATGTCGTGATAAATTCACGCTGATGTTTGAAATAGGTTTACCTGTATTGGATGAAGTTGTGTCGAAAACCATACCAACGACATTCTGTTCACACTCCCAATCGACCAGAAGTTGTTTGGTTGCTGTTGATATCAAGTCTCCTTGAACTAGGCCAGCTTTTTGAGTCAAATGCGGAAGAGGTGGGACTCCAAGAAGCTTTGTGCCATTGACACCAGACACAAGAATGGGCAGGCGGTCATCAGTGCCTTTGGAATCCAGCGTGTCCATAAGTTTACCATCCCAGTGCACCAGTACTTTGTCTGATGGTTGCCATTCATCCATGATTTTTAAACTTATTTCTGACACGATGGAAGCTCGGTATCGGTGGGCCGTCCTTGCATTTAGACTCAGCTTTGATGTATCTCCACCACATGCAGATACAAGGGAGTACACAATTGCACTCAGCTGATAAAATGTGCTATTTTCACACTTATTTATGAAGTTCATAAGCTGAAATAGCAATACTTGCTGGTACGACGGTGCTAGCTCAAACATGCACCGATCTCCAAGAAAATTTACAGGGGTGTTTCCTAGATAAATACACAACACTAAAACTTTGAACAGCATTGTAGGACCATTTTTTTATTTTTGGAGGGCAACGGTCACACCCTAATATATATATATATATAATATATATATATAATATATATATATATATATATATATATATATATATATATATATATATATATATAATATATTATATATATATATAAGATTCAAAACTTTATTAAGAAAAGATACAAGTGAAGAATTTTACAATTTTTAGATATTTGTTATATATTCACAGTATTCTCATCTGAATATGCCCTTCGAACAATGAAGGTTTTTCAGGCAAAATTATTGTCATTTACCTTATTTATTACGTAAAAATAGTGAGAGTGGCAAGTAACAGTAAAAGCGACAACGAAATAAAATAATAATAGCAAGAATAATAATAAATACAATATAACGTTTATAAAATGTTACGTAATTTTAAATTAAATGATTTAGTGTATATTTAGTAGAAAATAGGTGATGCTTATTAAAAAATATAAAAAAGAATAGATTACGAAATTAATGGTGATTAATGAAATTAGCATATTTTAGTTAGTTGATTACAAAATTGATTAATGTAGTAAAAATGGCAGTAGTGAACTTATACATCAGTAGGAGCTAATGAAGTGCTTTTTTAGTGATTTGAGAAATACATTTAGTGATGAAGCCTGCCTAATATGCATGGGAATTGTATTTCATACATCTGCTACTTTGAAAGAGAGTGCATTTCTTGCTGTTTCTATTGTATTGTTAGGTTTGTGCATAAAATCCATGGGAAGTCTGATGTTATAACGATCGTGTATTTGATGTTGGGGTGATTGCACTTTGAACGGGTGAAGGGTACTTACGTATTAACGGGGGCCACCACATATTGATGATTGGTTAGGTTAAGTTGTAATATTTTCGTTAGTTGAAAATTTCTAATACCTTACCTTACAACCTTACAAAGGTTCCGCGCGATGATTTCTCATTTCGCGAAGGTCAAGCTTGTCGCCCCTCCTCTCGAGTTGGCCTGGTGAAGTAGTGAGTTGGATTCTTGCGCTCTCCACCTCACATAGCCAGGTACGCCCGGCTCATCGGGGATTGTTCTGAGCCAGGCGTCTAGTCTTCTTTTGAAGATTTCCACTGCAACTCCCTTCGTGTTTCTTAGGTCTTTGGGCAACTGATTAAACAGTTTTGGTCCTCTCACTACAAAACTATTTTCTTTCAGGGTTAAGGATGTTCCCTGTCTCGCCTTCAATTTGGGAATACGACACAGTCTACCGCTTCTACTTTCCATCGTTGTTTGGGGAGTTATGGGATTCAGAGTAAGATTAGGGACTAGTTTCTCCATTATTTTCCAAGTGTAAATAATGGTGTATCTCTCTCTTCTCCTTTCCAGTGAATATAGGTCTAGTTCGCGTAACCTTTCCCAGTAATTTAGTTCTTTGCACCCATTGATCTGGCTGTGAAGCTTCTTTGGATCCCCTCCAGCTGTCTAATACATCATATTTTTAAATAGCAATATTTTTTAAATATTTACAATGGTTTATATTTCGCATATATGTAGAAATTTCAACTAACGAAAAATAGTACAACTTAACCTAACCAATCATCAATGTGTAGTGGCCCCAGTAATACGTGAGTACCGGGTGAAGTATGTCGAACTTACTGATAACTCTGAACATATTGACAGCAACATTGAATTTGTACAAGTAATTTAGTTTTAAAATATTTATCTCTTTAAACATTGGGGAAGTGTGGCTGTCTTTTCTCATTATTCAAGAGAGTTCGCAGACATTTTTCATGAATTACTTCCAAAGGGTGTTTATATATTTCTTTGAGGTGCCCCATGTTGTAATACGATTACAATAATCTGACGATTATGTTACCGTGGTGAATGAGATGTTAAGGTGCTATAATCTATGGGTGCATTTGAAGGTGCATTTTCTTAACTCTCATTTAGATTTCTTCCAACCAATTTGGGCGCAGTTAGCGACGAACACAGCGAAAGATTCCATCAGGATATAGCCATTATGGAAAAGCGGTTCTAGGGAAGGTGAAATTCTAGTTATGTTGGCTGAATGTTGTTGGTTCTCATTAGGGAAACTCCGAAGAGTATGTACAAACGAAAAAACAACAGCAAAAAGATTTTAATTGTTGTTCTGATTTTGTAATAAATGTTAAGGTATTCAATATATTCTAAGCTGTAGAAGGGGTTCCAAAAAACCTTAGCACCCCCATTTGCAGCTTACATGTTATTATATCGAAATAGTTTTTAGTGATTATGAAAATATATAAAATTCTTTATTTATTGCAGGTATTAAAGTTACTCTAGCTGATAAAGTGAATATAATGCCACTCTCTCAGGAAACAAAGGACATCATTGAAAGCGGTACACGTAAGCGGAAAATCAGCTGTGCTAAACTTTCTAGAGAGATCGAAGTGTTGAGAGGAAAGATCGTTAGTGGTGAGATCATTCGACTGTACCGTCATAGGCAAGGTTTAAAGCCTTGGCATGAACTTCCAAAGCCAAGAAAAACTCAACTTAACATCGATGACAGAATGTGGTTTGCCCTATATCTTGAAGATTGGGATGTGGATGATTTCATGCATTTAGCTGTCTCGATGAATTTTTGTTTACGTAACACGTCGGCCTAACTACCAAAATGATCGAGTGTGGGCCACAACACCAGATGAATCGATGACAATGAACATTATCGCGAATTATTAAAAAAGTCCAGACGTGTTGTGTGATTGTTTTGTTCACTGCAAAGAAGCTCATGTGGTTGCTGAAGCCAAATGGTCAGAGTTGGGATGGACAGTATTTTCGTGATATTATTCTATCCCAGCATGTCATTCTTTTTCTAAGAAACCCAAACAATGTTATGGATGTCGATCAGGTCACACTTCTGCACGATAAGGCCCCCAGCTTTAAGGCATTAGCCACTCAACAGTTCTTGCGGAACCATGAGATCGATTTCTTTGGAAATGAAGAATGGCCACGAAATTCTCCTGACCTGAACGTCTGTGAACACATTGGATCAGTTACAAAGGACAAGGTTGAACGTCTCTTGTTTAAGAGCTTGCAGCAAATCGATTTTCGAAAGATACAATGACGCAACATATTGAAACTGTTTTAGCAAATTTGCGTGACGATCAAGATCTATTCACGTCACTTTTGGCAAGATACCCAAAACAAGCCAATGGCGGGAACACCAAGTTTTAATTATTTCTCATTAAATGCAGGATTAAATTCTCTTCTGTAAGGTATGTTTAGTTTTACTGTACCTCTAATGGTTTAGGCCATGGGCGGGGGGGGCTAAGGTTTATTGGAGCCCCGTATAAGATTTTTACTACACGTCCCGTCAAAACGGTGGGTGATATAGGTATTCTGACATCAGATTTGAACTCAGCGCATCCTAATTTATAAAAAGTCACTTCGTTTCGTTTAAAGGAGCCTTATAAAGCTAACTAAAGAAAGCTGGGGGCCCTGATCTTCAGGTGATCCAAATACTTTATTTTACAAGTAAATTCAATATATTGTAATAAAACATTGTAAAGCAAAAGCAGTAAAAACATTTTAAATTATACTGTATTATTACTGCATAACAAGAATGTCATGAGTGCCCCTAATTTCCCAACCCTTCCGAATGGTCTCCCTCATTTTGTGTACGTTATCCCATGCAGAGCCAATCCATTTAGCATGAATAGGTTTCATTGTGGAGAATGCCTCTAATTTCCCAACCCTTCCGAATGGTTTCCCTCAATTTGTGTACGTTATCCCATGCAGAGACAATCCATTTAGCATGAATAGGTTTCAGTGTGGAGAGAGATTCATTTACTTTGAGTGCTGCTGAAACTTTATCCGCATACCAAGAGGTAAAACTTGCCTTCATATACCTCCTCAACCTCGACCAATCAGTCCAGAATAAATGTCGTCATTCATGACGTCATTTTAATTTGTAAGATTATAACTAGCAACTGTTCACCGCAAAATTATGATGCCACCAACTCGTCCAAGGATATGAAACAGCAAAAATTTGCTTCAGCGAAATTAACCTGGTTTACAGTATATATATACTTATAAACTCATACAGGGCAAAATGAATGGCTGATAACGCAGCAGTAAAAACAGATGCTGAGGCAGGGAGACTGCCCCAGCGGCTAAATTCAGGAAAGACGACCCCAAACTCGACGCCAGCATCAGATTTGGAGCCGTCGGTAAAAACAGGCACCGAGTCCATGTAGTGGGAAGTATGGTCTAAAAACATATTTCTTAAAATAAGGACAGCCCAGTCCTCCTTTGTACCAATAAAATGCCGACAGAACCTCACCTCGGGCAGTACCCAAGGTGCAAGCTTCGGTGGACCACAGGACGGACTGGGACCCGCGGGAGGGAGAGGTCAGCCACCACCAACCTCGCCCTAAAACCAAAGGGTTGGGGAGATTTGGGGTGGACTTCATAAAAAACATTAAAACGTTCATTAAAAATATTAAAATAAGTGGGTGAATCAGGCAGTCGCTGCACTCGATGAAAACATCTGGCTCTCAGAGATCGGCGTCAGAGGTCCAGGGGCAGCTCCCCAGCATCCACAAGGAGGCTAGAGATGGGAGAGGAGCGAAAAGCACCCGTGGCCAGACGAACGCCAGCATGATGCACAACATCTAAAAGTCGAAGTCGGGCCGGGGTCGCCGAGGTGTACACCTCATCCCCTACTCCAATTTTGATAAAACTAAGGCAGCGTGTAGCCGTAAAAGAGTCGCCCTGTCAGCACCCCAGGTGGTGTGCGCCAGGACCTTTAGGAGATTTAAGGATCTCATGCAGGAAGCTTTGAGAGACCGGAGGTGAGGAGCCCAGGTAAGCCTTCGGCCAAAAATCAGCCCAAGGAAGCGCGCTTCCTCAACACAAGAAATTTTGTGACCATACAAAGAGAGGTCATGGTCCAGGTGTACACTACGAATGCGACAAAAATGCATAGCAACGGTCTTAGACTGGGAAAACCGAAAATCGTGCTTGTTCGCCCACAGTGAGATGCGGTCAATGGCTATCTGCATTCGCCGCTCTGCCACCGACATTCGCGAAGCGGCGAACCAGATAGCCAGGTCGTCCACAAACATGCTGTTGGACACACTCACAGGCAAGGATGATACAATGTCATTTATTGCTAGAGCAAAGAGGGTGACACTCAATACGCTGCCCTGAGGGACACCCTCCTGTATGGCAGCGGCAGAGAGAGAAGTTCCCACTTTGACTTGAAACCTACAGTTACGGAGGAACTCCTGCACAAACTTAGGCAGGTGGCCGCGCAGGCCAAATTTGTGCAGCTGCTGGAGAATATGGTATTTCCAGGTTGTGTCGTAGGCCTTTTCCAGGTCAAAAAAGACGCATAAAGGGTGTTGTTTGGAAGCAAAGGCTTCACAAACCGAGGACTCCAGCCGCATTAATGCGTCAGTGGTGGAACGCATTCTGTAGAAACCAGACTCAATCGGGAACAGGAGATCTTTTCTTTCCAGGTGGTACATTAGCCGGACGTTTACCATTTTCTCCATAACCTTACAGAGGCACAACGTGAGGGCAATGGGGCGGAAGCTGGTCGGAAGGGAGTGATCCTTACCCGGCTTAGGGATGAGGATCACTATTGCCAACCGCCAACTGTCCTGGAAGACCCCTTCCTGCCAAATTCTATTGAAAAAGTCAAGTATAAACACCATCGTCCCGTCAGGAAGGTGGCGCAACATGGCATAGGGGATGTCGTCGTGTCCTTGAAAGGTGTCACTGCACCCTCTCAGAGCCTCTTGCATCTCACGGTTACTAAAAATAACGTTATAACTCTCCCCCCCCCCGACGAGACGCCGGCGCTGTGCAACAAAGGGAGACTGTGGTTCTCTCCTGGATATCCTAGCAAAGGTTTCCGCAAATGCGCCAGACACCGCGTCAGGCTCAGCCACAGGAGTACCCTTAATTTTTAAAATACGTGGCGAACTGGGTGTGTGGTTACCTAATATCTTCCGCGCCTTCTGCCACACTAGGGACGTGGATGTAGAAGAGCGTACAGTCCCCACAAAGGAGGCCCACGAATCACGGCGTGTGGTCTTTAGGACCCACCTGTAGTGGACCCTGGCCCTACGAAAATCTACTTTTAAAAAGTCATTGTGTCTGTGGGCGCGATAGCGCGTAGCAGCTCGCCTGTACGCTCCACGTGCCACAGCACACTCCTGATTCCACCAGGGAACAGGGCGTCGCGAAAATGTTCCAGATGTCCTTGGTATACTCTGGAGAGCGGCCGTGATGAGGCTATCCGTGAGATACTTCACGGCCTCATCAACCGTGGGAAAGTCGTCCACCCGCAGGTGTAAGGTGCCCAACTCCGAAAACCGGCGCCAGTCAGCCTTGTCCAGGCACCACTTTGGGAGTCTGGAAACTGGTGGACTTCCCGCAGTGCGTAGAATGACTGGGAAGTGATCACTGCCAAGAAGGTCGGCAACCACCTCCCACTGAAAAGTAAGAGCAATGTCTGGGGGTGCATATTGATAGGTCTATTGCAGTGTAGGTCCCTGTCTGAATATGGAAGTGCGTAGGGTCACCAGTGTTTAAAATATAAAGATCGATCCCAATCATCGAAAATAGAGGCGAGGAGGTCACCCCCTAGGACTGGAGATGGCATCTCCCCACAAAGGATGACGGCAGTTCAAATCGCCAAGAATAATGTAGGGGCGTGGGAGCTGGCGTAGTAGTCCCTCGAGATCACCACGTTGCACGACGGTGTTAGGAGGCAAGTACAGGGAACACACCGTGTACCATCGTGTCAGAAAACATCTCCCAGCAACAACCTGTAGTGGATATCTGATGGGTAAGGTGGTAAAAGGGATATCTCGGCAGTGAAGGATGGCAGAGCCGCCATGATGTCCACCGGCTGGATCAGGAGTCGAGTGGAGAATTGTGTACCCCTAGGGACAGGATAACCCTTGTCTCCCACTATCGTCTCCTGCAAGCATACACAAACTGGGGACACCTGGTCTAGGAGTAGCAGAAGCCCCGCCCAATTGGCCCGTAACCCACGACAGTTCCACTGAAGGACCTTGAAAATTCTAGGTGGGTTCGTTTCTGGAAAGGCCCTTGAAGAGGACCTTTCCAGAAATGCTCTTACCATTGCCTTTAGAGGCAAGTGGTATCTTGAAGGTGGAGGAGCGTTTTGCTGTATCTGAGTCCTTCCCCAGCCCAGAGGTCGATGTCGGAGCCACGGGCCTGGGTGACCCAGATTTTGGGGGGCTTGTAGGGACTCAAGGGTATCCGTACAGAGCCACTCACCAGTGAGGATGCCACAGGGCCTCGATCCCGTGGCATAGGGGCCTCTGCTAGCGGTGGAGTGGCAGCAGGAGCTAGATCATCAGAGGCTTCTGACAAAGCAGCCGGTGCCACTGGGAGAGGGGTGACGGTGGGGGCCAACACCCAGGATGCCTTCAGGGACCCACCAGAGGGTCTCGAAGGCTGAATTTTGAGTGGTGGATTCCCATCGAGGGACTCGTCACTAAGAAATCTCTTCCGTGTGGGTGGATCTACCACCCTAGAAGTTGCAACAGATGTCACAGATGGTTTTGGTGTAATTTTAGAAGTGGAAGTGCCAGCAGTCGGGATAGTACTGAGTGACGTAGATTGCGCTAATGTTGCCTTTGGCTGTTTGAATGGCTGAGGACGAGACGACTTTGGATCAGAGGAACGACTGGCAGCATGGTGTGCCATCACCGAAGCACAAGATATCCCAGGACGAACATGCTGGGAGAGTGCCATGCTCTTTGCTTCAGCAAAGCTTACCCTGTCCCTCGCCCTTATGGTCAGGATGGACTTCTCCAGTTTGTACTGGTCACAGTCTCTGGAGGATGCAGGATGGTTCCCACGGCAGTGGTAGCACGAAGCTGGACTTCCACAGTCCGCACTCTCATGCCCACACTTCCCACAATTTACACACACAGCAGGGAGGCCCTTCTGCAAGCGGCGGCAGAAGCGGCTGATATGTCCATATGCCTGACAGTGGAAACATCGTTTAGGGCTGGAGACATAAGGCTTGACAGGGAATCGAAGCCATGCCACCTTTATGGATTCAGGGAAGTCAAACCTATCAGAGGCTATAAGTAGTGTTGGGGTTGGGGTAAGAACGCCATCCACCTTCTTTTGGAAGCGTTCTACTTTCACAATTTGCTGGTCCTCAATTCCCTGACAAGCTTTTCCTCAGAATAACGCACCAGGTCACCGGAGAATACAACCCCCTACACTGGTTGAGCGTAGCATGGGGAGCACAAGAGACATCAGCACCTGGCACAGTCGATATAGCGCGCAACCGAGCACTCTCCTCTGGGGATGACACCTCAACAAGGAAGCTACCATCCCTTTGGGCAGAGACTCTCGGTTCACGGCCGCACGCTGCCACCAAGGTGCGATGAACATCAAAAATGTCAAGGTCCATGATGGATTGACCTTCCAAAGCTTTGATTACTAAAAATTTCTCATAGTTTCTGGGTTCAAATACCCCTGGTAAAACTTCAGTGACAGATCGGGTAGAACTCTTACTCCTCCGGTGAGAGCCCTTGGAACTCTGTACCTTCGGGCTAGTCTTAACACGCTTCGGCTTGGCAGCATGCGAGGCCGAAACGGAGGTGGCAGAGGTCTTCGTTCCATCGGAGCTACCAGGTGCCCGGAAGGGCTCCAGGGTAGCTATAAGGGAAGCGCCTTGAGAGAAGTCCGTGGACGTGCCAGGGTCGTCAGGAGAGAGAGTAGCAGAGATGACAGGGTCATCAGGAGAGAAGCCAGGGGACAAAGCAGGAGTGTCAAGAGAAAGGTCCGAGGACATGCCGCGGTCGTCAGGAGAAAGGTCAGGCCGAAAGAGATGGGGAGGAGCCCAACAAGGGGAGGCCATGTAAACCACAGGGGTAGTGGAGAGGTATACGCAACCCTAGCCAATAAGAAGACCAGCCGATTGGCTTGATCGGGCCTGTAATAGTCAAGCCGCCCGTCTAGCCGGAATAAGGGACCAAAGAAGCGTGTTGCTAGCCGCAGGACGCGGGGTGTGGCATCGCTCAGCCTCCAGGACTCCCGTCTCCCAGCCTTACGGGTCGCTACGCACGACAAATACGTGGGAGAGCTACTACTTTCCAGCCCTTGGTGGAATAGGCTGGAGGAAAAGTTACCAGCCCGCTCTTATGGCCAACGGCGCACCCTGGAACCATTTAATCTCATCCCTCCCTGATGACTCTCCCAGCATGGGTAGCCCTTTCCTCGACCAAGAGGAAGGGGGGACAATCCCCCCGCTGGTGTGGCTTATCAGACCAGTGGGACCTCAAGCCTCCCCCACCACGACAAGGCGACTCCCACTAAGGGGTAAGGTGGTAAAAGATGGAGTTTCCATTAAGCAGCATCCTCAACGCAAAATACAATATCTATGTCTTCAAAATAGTTTGTGTTTAAACTATTAATTATGCTATTGCTATGCTAATTGCACTATTAATTATGCGCTTGAAACAAAATGTAAACAGGCAGACGTAATGTTATTTATTTGAGTATTAAGGAAATGGATATAATATTCATGGTGGTTGAGAAGTGGGCAGTGAAGATGTTCCCTGTCTCGCCTTCAATTTGGGAATACGACACAGTCTACCGCTTCTACTTTCCATCGTTGTTTGGGGAGTTATGGGATTCAGAGTAAGATTAGGGACTAGTTTCTCCATTATTTTCCAAGTGTAAATAATGGTGTATCTCTCTCTTCTCCTTTCCAGTGAATATAGATCTAGTTCGCGTAACCTTTCCAGTAATTTAGTTCTTTGCACCCATTGATCTTGGCTGTGAAGCTTCTTTGGATCCCCTCCAGCTGTCTAATACATCATATTTTTTAAATAGCAATATTTTTTAAATATTTACAATGGTTTATATTTCGCATATATGTAGAAATTTTCAACTAACGAAAATAGTACAACTTAACCTAACCAATCATCAATGTGTAGTGGCCCCCAGTTAATACGTGAGTACCGGTGAAGTATGTCGAACTTTACTGATAACTCTGAACATATTGACAGCAACATTGAATTTGTACAAGTAATTTAGTTTTAAAATATTTATCTCTTTAAACATTGGGGAAGTGTGGCTGTCTTTTCTCATTATTCAAGAGAGTTCGCAGACATTTTTCATGAATTACTTCCAAAGGGTGTTTTATATATTTCTTTGAGGTGCCCCATGTTGTAATACGATTACAATAATCTGACGATTATGTTACCGTGGTGAATGAGATGTTAAGGTGCTATAATCTATGGGTGCATTTGAAGGTGCATTTTCTTAACTCTCATTTAGATTTCTTTCCAACCAATTTGGGCGCAGTTAGCGACGAACACAGCGAAAGATTCCATCAGGATATAGCCATTATGGAAAAGCGGTTCTAGGGAAGGTGAAATTCTAGTTATGTTGGCTGAATGTTGTTGGTTTCTCATTAGGGAAACTCCGAAGAGTATGTACAAACGAAAAACAACAGCAAAAAGATTTTAATTGTTGTTCTGATTTTGTAATAATTATGTTAAGGTATTCAATATATTCTAAGCTGTAGAAGGGGTTCCAAAAAACCTTAGCACCCCCATTTGCAGCTTACATGTTTACTTATATCGAAATAGTTTTTAGTGATTATGAAAATATATAAAATTCTTTATTTATTGCAGGTATTAAAGTTACTCTAGCTGATAAAGTGATAATATAATGCCACTCTCTCAGGAAACAAAGGACATCATTGAAAGCGGTACACGTAAGCGGAAAATCAGCTGTGCTAAACTTTCTAGAGAGATCGAAGTGTTGAGAGGAAAGATCGTTAGTGGTGAGATCATTCGACTGTACCGTCATAGGCAAGGTTTAAAGCCTTGGCATGAACTTCCAAAGCCAAGAAAAACTCAACTTAACATCGATGACAGAATGTGGTTTGCCCTATATCTTGAAGATTGGGATGTGGATGATTTCATGCATTTAGCTGTCTCCGATGAATTTTTTGTTTACGTAACACGTCGGCCTAACTACCAAAATGATCGAGTGTGGGCCACAACACCAGATGAAATCGATGACAATGAACATTATCGCGAATTATTAAAAAGTCCAGACTGTGTTGTGTGATTGTTTTGTTCACTGCAAAGAAGCTCATGTGGTTGCTGAAGCCAAATGGTCAGAGTTGGGATGGACAGTATTTTCGTGATATTATTCTATCCCAGCATGTCATTCTTTTTCTAAGAAACCCAAACAATGTTATGGATGTCGATCAGGTCACACTTCTGCACGATAAGGCCCCCTGCTTTAAGGCATTAGCCACTCAACAGTTCTTGCGGAACCATGAGATCGATTTCTTTGGAAATGAAGAATGGCCACGAAATTCTCCTGACCTGAACGTCTGTGAACACATTGGATCAGTTACAAAGGACAAGGTTGAACGTCTCTTGTTTAAGAGCTTGCAGCAAATCGATTTTCGAAAGATACAATGACGCAACATATTGAAACTGTTTTAGCAAATTTGCGTGACGATCAAGATCTATTCACGTCACTTTTGGCAAGATACCCAAAACGAATTCAGGCTGTCTTGGAAGCCAATGGCGGGAACACCAAGTTTTAATTATTTCTCATTAAATGCAGGATTAAATTCTCTTCTGTAAGGTATGTTTAGTTTTACTGTACCTCTAATGGTTTAGGCCATGGGCGGGGGGGGCTAAGGTTTATTGGAGCCCCGTATAAGATTTTTACTACACGTCCCGTCAAAACGGTGGGTGATATAGGTATTCTGACATCAGATTTGAACTCAGCGCATCCTAATTTATAAAAAGTCACTTCGTTTCGTTTAAAGGAGCCTTATAAAGCTAACTAAAGAAAGCTGGGGGCCCTGATCTTCAGGTGATCCAAATACTTTATTTTACAAGTAAATTCAATATATTGTAATAAAACATTGTAAAGCAAAAGCAGTAAAAACATTTTAAATTATACTGTATTATTACTGCATAACAAGAATGTCATGAGTGCCCCTAATTTCCCAACCCTTCCGAATGGTCTCCCTCATTTTGTGTACGTTATCCCATGCAGAGCCAATCCATTTAGCATGAATAGGTTTCATTGTGGAGAATGCCTCTAATTTCCCAACCCTTCCGAATGGTTTCCCTCAATTTGTGTACGTTATCCCATGCAGAGACAATCCATTTAGCATGAATAGGTTTCAGTGTGGAGAGAGATTCATTTACTTTGAGTGCTGCTGAAACTTTATCCGCATACCAAGAGGTAAAACTTGCCTTCATATACCTCCTCAACCTCGACCAATCAGTCCAGAATAAATGTCGTCATTCATGACGTCATTTTAATTTGTAAGATTATAACTAGCAACTGTTCACCGCAAAATTATGATGCCACCAACTCGTCCAAGGATATGAAACAGCAAAAATTTGCTTCAGCGAAATTAACCTGGTTTACAGTATATATATACTTATAAACTCATACAGGGCAAAATGAATGGCTGAAACGCAGCAGTAAAAACAGATGCTGAGGCAGGGAGACTGCCCCAGCGGCTAAATTCAGGAAAGACGACCCCAAACTCGACGCCAGCATCAGATTTGGAGCCGTCGGTAAAAACAGGCACCGAGTCCATGTAGTGGGAAGTATGGTCTAAAAACATATTTCTTAAAATAAGGACAGCCCAGTCCTCCTTTGTACCAATAAAATGCCGACAGAACCTCACCTCGGGCAGTACCCAAGGTGCAAGCTTCGGTGGACCACAGGACGGACTGGGACCCGCGGGAGGGAGAGGTCAGCCACCACCAACCTCGCCCTAAAACCAAAGGGTTGGGGAGATTTGGGGTGGACTTCATAAAAAACATTAAAACGTTCATTAAAAATATTAAAATAAGTGGGTGAATCAGGCAGTCGCTGCACTCGATGAAAACATCTGGCTCTCAGAGATCGGCGTCAGAGGTCCAGGGGCAGCTCCCCAGCATCCACAAGGAGGCTAGAGATGGGAGAGGAGCGAAAAGCACCCGTGGCCAGACGAACGCCAGCATGATGCACAACATCTAAAAGTCGAAGTCGGGCCGGGGTCGCCGAGGTGTACACCTCATCCCCTACTCCAATTTTGATAAAACTAAGGCAGCGTGTAGCCGTAAAAGAGTCGCCCTGTCAGCACCCCAGGTGGTGTGCGCCAGGACCTTTAGGAGATTTAAGGATCTCATGCAGGAAGCTTTGAGAGACCGGAGGTGAGGAGCCCAGGTAAGCCTTCGGCCAAAAATCAGCCCAAGGAAGCGCGCTTCCTCAACACAAGAAATTTTGTGACCATACAAAGAGAGGTCATGGTCCAGGTGTACACTACGAATGCGACAAAAATGCATAGCAACGGTCTTAGACTGGGAAAACCGAAAATCGTGCTTGTTCGCCCACAGTGAGATGCGGTCAATGGCTATCTGCATTCGCCGCTCTGCCACCGACATTCGCGAAGCGGCGAACCAGATAGCCAGGTCGTCCACAAACATGCTGTTGGACACACTCACAGGCAAGGATGATACAATGTCATTTATTGCTAGAGCAAAGAGGGTGACACTCAATACGCTGCCCTGAGGGACACCCTCCTGTATGGCAGCGGCAGAGAGAGAAGTTCCCACTTTGACTTGAAACCTACAGTTACGGAGGAACTCCTGCACAAACTTAGGCAGGTGGCCGCGCAGGCCAAATTTGTGCAGCTGCTGGAGAATATGGTATTTCCAAGTTGTGTCGTAGGCCTTTTCCAGGTCAAAAAAGACGCATAAAGGGTTTTGTTTGGAAGCAAAGGCTTCACAAACCGAGGACTCCAGCCGCATTAATGCGTCAGTGGTGGAACGCATTCTGTAGAAACCAGACTCAATCGGGAACAGGAGATCTTTTCTTTCCAGGTGGTACATTAGCCGGACGTTTACCATTTTCTCCATAACCTTACAGAGGCACAACGTGAGGGCAATGGGGCGGAAGCTGGTCGGAAGGGAGTGATCCTTACCCGGCTTAGGGATGAGGATCACTATTGCCAACCGCCAACTGTCCTGGAAGACCCCTTCCTGCCAAATTCTATTGAAAAAGTCAAGTATAAACACCATCGTCCCGTCAGGAAGGTGGCGCAACATGGCATAGGGGATGTCGTCGTGTCCTTGAAAGGTGTCACTGCACCCTCTCAGAGCCTCTTGCATCTCACGGTTACTAAAATAACGTTATAACTCTCCCCCCCCCCGACGAGACGCCGGCGCTGTGCAACAAAGGGAGACTGTGGTTCTCTCCTGGATATCCTAGCAAAGGTTTCCGCAAATGCGCCAGACACCGCGTCAGGCTCAGCCACAGGAGTACCCTTAATTTTTAAAATACGTGGCGAACTGGGTGTGTGGTTACCTAATATCTTCCGCGCCTTCTGCCACACTAGGGACGTGGATGTAGAAGAGCGTACAGTCCCCACAAAGGAGGCCCACGAATCACGGCGTGTGGTCTTTAGGACCCACCTGTAGTGGACCCTGGCCCTACGAAAATCTACTTTTAAAAAGTCATTGTGTCTGTGGGCGCGATAGCGCGTAGCAGCTCGCCTGTACGCTCCACGTGCCACAGCACACTCCTGATTCCACCAGGGAACAGGGCGTCGCGAAAATGTTCCAGATGTCCTTGGTATACTCTGGAGAGCGGCCGTGATGAGGCTATCCGTGAGATACTTCACGGCCTCATCAACCGTGGGAAAGTCGTCCACCCGCAGGTGTAAGGTGCCCAACTCCGAAAACCGGCGCCAGTCAGCCTTGTCCAGGCACCACTTTGGGAGTCTGGAAACTGGTGGACTTCCCGCAGTGCGTAGAATGACTGGGAAGTGATCACTGCCAAGAAGGTCGGCAACCACCTCCCACTGAAAAGTAAGAGCAATGTCTGGGGGTGCATATTGATAGGTCTATTGCAGTGTAGGTCCCTGTCTGAATATGGAAGTGCATAGGGTCACCAGTGTTTAAAATATAAAGATCCCAATCATCGAAAATAGAGGCGAGGAGGTCACCCCCTAGGACTGGAGATGGCATCTCCCCACAAAGGATGACGGCAGTTCAAATCGCCAAGAATAATGTAGGGGCGTGGGAGCTGGCGTAGTAGTCCCTCGAGATCACCACGTTGCACGACGGTGTTAGGAGGCAAGTACAGGGAACACACCGTGTACCATCGTGTCAGAAAACATCTCCCAGCAACAACCTGTAGTGGATATCTGATGGGTAAGGTGGTAAAAGGGATATCTCGGCAGTGAAGGATGGCAGAGCCGCCATGATGTCCACCGGCTGGATCAGGAGTCGAGTGGAGAATTGTGTACCCCTAGGGACAGGATAACCCTTGTCTCCCACTATCGTCTCCTGCAAGCATACACAAACTGGGGACACCTGGTCTAGGAGTAGCAGAAGCCCCGCCCAATTGGCCCGTAACCCACGACAGTTCCACTGAAGGACCTTGAAAATTCTAGGTGGGTTCGTTTCTGGAAAGGCCCTTGAAGAGGACCTTTCCAGAAATGCTCTTACCATTGCCTTTAGAGGCAAGTAGTATCTTGAAGGTGGAGGAGCGTTTTGCTGTATCTGAGTCCTTCCCCAGCCCAGAGGTCGATGTCGGAGCCACGGGCCTGGGTGACCCAGATTTTGGGGGGCTTGTAGGGACTCAAGGGTATCCGTACAGAGCCACTCACCAGTGAGGATGCCACAGGGCCTCGATCCCGTGGCATAGGGGCCTCTGCTAGCGGTGGAGTGGCAGCAGGAGCTAGATCATCAGAGGCTTCTGACAAAGCAGCCGGTGCCACTGGGAGAGGGGTGACGGTGGGGGCCAACACCCAGGATGCCTTCAGGGACCCACCAGAGGGTCTCGAAGGCTGAATTTTGAGTGGTGGATTCCCATCGAGGGACTCGTCACTAAGAAATCTCTTCCGTGTGGGTGGATCTACCACCCTAGAAGTTGCAACAGATGTCACAGATGGTTTTGGTGTAATTTTAGAAGTGGAAGTGCCAGCAGTCGGGATAGTACTGAGTGACGTAGATTGCGCTAATGTTGCCTTTGGCTGTTTGAATGGCTGAGGACGAGACGACTTTGGATCAGAGGAACGACTGGCAGCATGGTGTGCCATCACCGAAGCACAAGATATCCCAGGACGAACATGCTGGGAGAGTGCCATGCTCTTTGCTTCAGCAAAGCTTACCCTGTCCCTCGCCCTTATGGTCAGGATGGACTTCTCCAGTTTGTACTGGTCACAGTCTCTGGAGGATGCAGGATGGTTCCCACGGCAGTGGTAGCACGAAGCTGGACTTCCACAGTCCGCACTCTCATGCCCACACTTCCCACAATTTACACACACAGCAGGGAGGCCCTTCTGCAAGCGGCGGCAGAAGCGGCTGATATGTCCATATGCCTGACAGTGGAAACATCGTTTAGGGCTGGAGACATAAGGCTTGACAGGGAATCGAAGCCATGCCACCTTTATGGATTCAGGGAAGTCAAACCTATCAGAGGCTATAAGTAGTGTTGGGGTTGGGGTAAGAACGCCATCCACCTTCTTTTGGAAGCGTTCTACTTTCACAATTTGCTGGTCCCTCAATTCCCTGACAAGCTTTTCCTCAGAATAACGCACCAGGTCACCGGAGAATACAACCCCCTACACTGGTTGAGCGTAGCATGGGGAGCACAAGAGACATCAGCACCTGGCACAGTCGATATAGCGCGCAACCGAGCACTCTCCTCTGGGGATGACACCTCAACAAGGAAGCTACCATCCCTTTGGGCAGAGACTCTCGGTTCACGGCCGCACGCTGCCACCAAGGTGCGATGAACATCAAAAATGTCAAGGTCCATGATGGATTGACCTTCCAAAGCTTTGATTACTAAAAATTTCTCATAGTTTCTGGGTTCAAATACCCCTGGTAAAACTTCAGTGACAGATCGGGTAGAACTCTTACTCCTCCGGTGAGAGCCCTTGGAACTCTGTACCTTCGGGCTAGTCTTAACACGCTTCGGCTTGGCAGCATGCGAGGCCGAAACGGAGGTGGCAGAGGTCTTCGTTCCATCGGAGCTACCAGGTGCCCGGAAGGGCTCCAGGGTAGCTATAAGGGAAGCGCCTTGAGAGAAGTCCGTGGACGTGCCAGGGTCGTCAGGAGAGAGAGTAGCAGAGATGACAGGGTCATCAGGAGAGAAGCCAGGGGACAAAGCAGGAGTGTCAAGAGAAAGGTCCGAGGACATGCCGCGGTCGTCAGGAGAAAGGTCAGGCCGAAAGAGATGGGGAGGAGCCCAACAAGGGGAGGCCATGTAAACCACAGGGGTAGTGGAGAGGTATACGCAACCCTAGCCAATAAGAAGACCAGCCGATTGGCTTGATCGGGCCTGTAATAGTCAAGCCGCCCGTCTAGCCGGAATAAGGGACCAAAGAAGCGTGTTGCTAGCCGCAGGACGCGGGGTGTGGCATCGCTCAGCCTCCAGGACTCCCGTCTCCCAGCCTTACGGGTCGCTACGCACGACAAATACGTGGGAGAGCTACTACTTTCCAGCCCTTGGTGGAATAGGCTGGAGGAAAAGTTACCAGCCCGCTCTTATGGCCAACGGCGCACCCTGGGAACCATTTAATCTCATCCCTCCCTGATGACTCTCCCAGCATGGGTAGCCCTTTCCTCGACCAAGAGGAAGGGGGGACAATCCCCCCGCTGGTGTGGCTTATCAGACCAGTGGGACCTCAAGCCTCCCCCACCACGACAAGGCGACTCCCACTAAGGGGTAAGGTGGTAAAAGATGGAGTTTCCATTAAGCAGCATCCTCAACGCAAAATACAATATCTATGTCTTCAAAATAGTTTGTGTTTAAACTATTAATTATGCTATTGCTATGCTAATTGCACTATTAATTATGCGCTTGAAACAAAATGTAAACAGGCAGACGTAATGTTATTTATTTGAGTATTAAGGAAATGGATATAATATTCATGGTGGTTGAGAAGTGGGCAGTGAAGATGTTCCCTGTCTCGCCTTCAATTTGGGAATACGACACAGTCTACCGCTTCTACTTTCCATCGTTGTTTGGGGAGTTATGGGATTCAGAGTAAGATTAGGGACTAGTTTCTCCATTATTTTCCAAGTGTAAATAATGGTGTATCTCTCTCTTCTCCTTTCCAGTGAATATAGGTCTAGTTCGCGTAACCTTTCCCAGTAATTTAGTTCTTTGCACCCATTGATCTTGGCTGTGAAGCTTCTTTGGATCCCCTCCAGCTGTCTAATACATCATATTTTTTAAATAGCAATATTTTTTAAATATTTACAATGGTTTATATTTCGCATATATGTAGAAATTTTCAACTAACGAAAATAGTACAACTTAACCTAACCAATCATCAATGTGTAGTGGCCCCCAGTTAATACGTGAGTACCGGGTGAAGTATGTCGAACTTTACTGATAACTCTGAACATATTGACAGCAACATTGAATTTGTACAAGTAATTTAGTTTTAAAATATTTATCTCTTTAAACATTGGGGAAGTGTGGCTGTCTTTTCTCATTATTCAAGAGAGTTCGCAGACATTTTTCATGAATTACTTCCAAAGGGTGTTTTATATATTTCTTTGAGGTGCCCCATTAGCCCTGTTCAAAAATCAACTTTTTCTTATTTTCATAGGTTTCTGTACTTTTTCCCATGCTTTTTGACCTGAAAAGGCCGACAATCACAACCATTTTGACCTAGGTTGTTGGGAAGCATTGCCGCATGGAGCTTTAAGTTTTCTGCCTTGAAATCGGCCAAAAGCACCCTTGAATCATGTTTTGCACTATAACTTTTTATCTAAACAAGATAGAGCAACAAAATAGGCACCAAATTAAAGTGTTTTTAATCCTCTTTCTAACTTATACAATTATGATAGTCTTGGAACAAGAAATGGCACATTGGTACATACAAAGGTTTCAGAAATATCACAAAATTCGTTTTCTCACACTCAAGGCAGACAAGGCGCCTTATTCATGACACAAATTTGAGATTAACACTTTGTCACAAGTCTAATCGATCAAGAAGTGAAAGCATTACATGATGATTAATTTCATAATGACATTTACACAGTCAGTTGTTGAGAGTTTGTTTCTTGAAGCTGTCAAAGCGGCGTCTGTTGAACTCCACAGCTTGAAGGAGATAGTCCCTTTGCTTGGCATCTGTTGTTATGACATTTGCAAAGTCGCTCATCATCTTGACACCACGTTCAGCAATGTCATTCACCGCTTTCAGATTCTTAACATAGTCCAACGCTTTTTTGTAGTCCTCATTCTGTGGCCAAGACGTGACAGGTTCCAGAAGCCACTCGGATCCAATGTTCAGTGTGTCCAGCAGAAAATGTGATTCTGGGCCAATGAGATCAACCAGGGTGGTCTTAGCTGTGACTCTCTGGAATAGAGGCTTTCCTGTTCTGAAGCTGTCTGGCTTCTCAGTGGCATGTAACTGGGCAGCAATGTCGTGCTTCAATGTGTCACTCAATCTACTGCTGAACAGGGCAAATGGCACGACTTCCTGCGTCAGGTATCATTTGTGGTTTTCCATCTTATTAAGTACTGCATCAGCAAGCTCTGGGTCAGTTTTCTTGTACTTCAACATGTCCTGGATTAGACTTAGATCATTCACGGGAGCATCTGCAGCAGACATTGACATCATCCATACAGGAGTGTAGAACAGCGCAAGGAAGGTGTTGAGTCTTTCCAGCTTTGATACAGTGTCTTCGTCGTACTCAAGTTGATCTGCAAACATCAGCATTTTCATGGAGTACAGGTTTCTGGCCATCCATCTGGCCTGATGAATGGCGCCTGGTCGACTCCAGTGAATACCTCGAGGAGGCGTTTCTCCAAGAACAATGACTGTCAGTTCAGCCATTTCCCTGTAGTCGGCTCTTGGAAGCCTTTCTGCTGTTAGAATGTCTTGGAGTATTTCTTCACTGTTCTTCTTCTTTTCCTTCAGCCATTTGCTGTTGATAGCCAGCATCTTTGGGTTTTCCTTGGACAAGTCCGTCCAAACATCCTTCAGATGCTCAAACCAGGGATTATCTGGCCCCTTCACCTTCCCAAACAGCTTCTCCCAAACTGCTCCTACTAGGATTTCCAGGATGTGATGTCGACAGGCCAGATAAAACACCTTTTTGTTCAGCATTTTCTCTAGCAGTTTGGCAGCTCCTCTGTGAACTCCACTGTTACTGGATGTAGTGTCAAAAACAAGGGCAGTAACATTATCCGTAAGTTCCCATGTCTCCAGTAAATCCATTGAAGCCTCAGCCTGAGCTGTGCCAGAAGAATTGTCGATGACAGGTACTCCCAATAACTTTCCTTCAGTGTATGAAGGTGGACCAGACACTAGCACAGCTAAAGTCTCTGAGGTACTTCCAGGTTCACTGCCCAAGACATCTTTGAGCAACTTTCCATCCCAGTGTAAGGCAGCGTACTGTGGGGGGTTTTCACAAAACTTGGACATGTGACTCTGGCTGATATTATACCTGGACAGCATTCTGTTGCGACGTGTTGTTGAGGTTGAGATGACGAAGTTATCCAGATCAGCCCCTCCAGCTTTCAAGGTGGCAGAAACCATGGCAGTAACTTGATTGTCTGATAAACCAAGACGATCAGCTGTATTGCAGATGACATCACATTCCATGACCTTCCTTGGAAACGTCAAAGTCACACTAGTCACAGTGTCTTGATGGTGAGAACATCCAGGACGAGGCTGATGGTAATCCATGTCCTCTGTGTTAGCGTCGTTGTCAGTTGAGTCACCCCAGGTAATGTCATCCACATGAACAACTGCCTCTTGTTCTGCTGCAGCTGTAAAATAGTACAACATGTTAAGACAGTAATTGTTAAGTACATGCTAAATATCGCAATGGAGTAAAACTTAAAACTTTTTGTAACGTTCAAAGTAATTAGTTTTACCTTGTTCTTGTCTATGCTGCAGTCTTTCATTCCTCGCTGCTTGCTGCAGGGATCTTGTCTCAAAAATCTTGTCATGACCAGACATATGACCTTTCCTCTCAGTCTTTTGGTCTTCGTAGAACCTGATATCCTCATCTTTCTTCTCTCTGGATAACAGTCTGTTGTTCTGTATTTCCTGGATTGCATCTGGAGCTCCTATATCGAACAGGCTGTCTAATTCCAGCACAAATGCTCCTCTTTTTCCTCCAGGGTTACTTGCTCTTCCTTTGCTTTTCACCAGAGCACGATGTTTCTCATGTACTTTCATGAAGAGCTTCATTGCGTTGTACTTGGTCATTGTCTTGATCCTAGCCATCTGCCAGAATGGGATGATAGATTCAACTGTTTCATATGCAAGGTCTTGAACCATGGGCCTCCCTGCATTTTCCGGTAAATTCTGAAGATTAAGGAAATACTGGAACGCCTGTCTGTGGTGGGAAGCTGGGAACCACTGATAAAAGCTGAAGGGTATCCAACCAGGAAAGTTTCAGTGAGAGATCTGGTAGATGGCCCAGTTGACACCTGCCTGTGGACAGTACGTGGAGGTTCTGAGATATCAACTGTGCGCCCACGGAGCTCCCTCAGCTCCTTGCTTAATGCCATTGTGAAGTTGTAACTTGTAGATGGTTTTCTAGATTCTGATTGAGTTTCTGTTGTTTCCTGAAAAATGATAGATAATTATTATTATTATATTATTAATTATTATTTATTATTATTATTATTATTATTATTATTATTATTATTTATTAATTTTATGCTCTTTCATTTGATACCTAATTTGTTGCTCTATCTTGTTTAGATCAAAAGTTAAAGTGCAAAACATAATTCAAGGGACCCCGGAATTGGCGCTTTGGCCGATTTCAAGGCAGAAAATTTAAAGCTCCATGCGGCAATGCTTCCCAACATCCTAGGTCAAAATAGTTGTGATTTTCGGCTTTTTCAGGTCACAAAGCATGGGAAAATGTACAGAAACCTATGAAAATAAGAAAAAGTTGATTTTTGAACAGGCCTAGTGCCCCATGTTGTAATACGATTACAATAATCTGACGATTATGTTACCGTGGTGAATGAGATGTTAAGGTGCTATAATCTATGGGTGCATTTGAAGGTGCATTTTCTTAACTCTCATTTAGATTTCTTTCCAACCAATTTGGGCGCAGTTAGCGACGAACACAGCGAAAGATTCCATCAGGATATAGCCATTATGGAAAAGCGGTTCTAGGGAAGGTGAAATTCTAGTTATGTTGGCTGAATGTTGTTGGTTTCTCATTAGGGAAACTCCGAAGAGTATGTACAAACGAAAAACAACAGCAAAAAGATTTTAATTGTTGTTCTGATTTTGTAATAATTATGTTAAGGTATTCAATATATTCTAAGCTGTAGAAGGGGTTCCAAAAAACCTTAGCACCCCCATTTGCAGCTTACATGTTTACTTATATCGAAATAGTTTTTAGTGATTATGAAAATATATAAAATTCTTTATTTATTGCAGGTATTAAAGTTACTCTAGCTGATAAAGTGATAATATAATGCCACTCTCTCAGGAAACAAAGGACATCATTGAAAGCGGTACACGTAAGCGGAAAATCAGCTGTGCTAAACTTTCTAGAGAGATCGAAGTGTTGAGAGGAAAGATCGTTAGTGGTGAGATCATTCGACTGTACCGTCATAGGCAAGGTTTAAAGCCTTGGCATGAACTTCCAAAGCCAAGAAAAACTCAACTTAACATCGATGACAGAATGTGGTTTGCCCTATATCTTGAAGATTGGGATGTGGATGATTTCATGCATTTAGCTGTCTCCGATGAATTTTTTGTTTACGTAACACGTCGGCCTAACTACCAAAATGATCGAGTGTGGGCCACAACACCAGATGAAATCGATGACAATGAACATTATCGCGAATTATTAAAAAGTCCAGACTGTGTTGTGTGATTGTTTTGTTCACTGCAAAGAAGCTCATGTGGTTGCTGAAGCCAAATGGTCAGAGTTGGGATGGACAGTATTTTCGTGATATTATTCTATCCCAGCATGTCATTCTTTTTCTAAGAAACCCAAACAATGTTATGGATGTCGATCAGGTCACACTTCTGCACGATAAGGCCCCCTGCTTTAAGGCATTAGCCACTCAACAGTTCTTGCGGAACCATGAGATCGATTTCTTTGGAAATGAAGAATGGCCACGAAATTCTCCTGACCTGAACGTCTGTGAACACATTGGATCAGTTACAAAGGACAAGGTTGAACGTCTCTTGTTTAAGAGCTTGCAGCAAATCGATTTTCGAAAGATACAATGACGCAACATATTGAAACTGTTTTAGCAAATTTGCGTGACGATCAAGATCTATTCACGTCACTTTTGGCAAGATACCCAAAACGAATTCAGGCTGTCTTGGAAGCCAATGGCGGAACACCAAGTTTTAATTATTTCTCATTAAATGCAGGATTAAATTCTCTTCTGTAAGGTATGTTTAGTTTTACTGTACCTCTAATGGTTTAGGCCATGGGCGGGGGGGGCTAAGGTTTATTGGAGCCCCGTATAAGATTTTTACTACACGTCCCGTCAAAACGGTGGGTGATATAGGTATTCTGACATCAGATTTGAACTCAGCGCATCCTAATTTATAAAAAGTCACTTCGTTTCGTTTAAAGGAGCCTTATAAAGCTAACTAAAGAAAGCTGGGGCCCTGATCTTCAGGTGATCCAAATACTTTATTTTACAAGTAAATTCAATATATTGTAATAAAACATTGTAAAGCAAAAGCAGTAAAAACATTTTAAATTATACTGTATTATTACTGCATAACAAGAATGTCATGAGTGCCCCTAATTTCCCAACCCTTCCGAATGGTCTCCCTCATTTTGTGTACGTTATCCCATGCAGAGCCAATCCATTTAGCATGAATAGGTTTCATTGTGGAGAATGCCTCTAATTTCCCAACCCTTCCGAATGGTTTCCCTCAATTTGTGTACGTTATCCCATGCAGAGACAATCCATTTAGCATGAATAGGTTTCAGTGTGGAGAGAGATTCATTTACTTTGAGTGCTGCTGAAACTTTATCCGCATACCAAGAGGTAAACTTGCCTTCATATACCTCCTCAACCTCGACCAATCAGTCCAGAATAAATGTCGTCATTCATGACGTCATTTTAATTTGTAAGATTATAACTAGCAACTGTTCACCGCAAAATTATGATGCCACCAACTCGTCCAAGGATATGAAACAGCAAAAATTTGCTTCAGCGAAATTAACCTGGTTTACAGTATATATATACTTATAAACTCATACAGGGCAAAATGAATGGCTGATAACGCAGCAGTAAAAACAGATGCTGAGGCAGGGAGACTGCCCCAGCGGCTAAATTCAGGAAAGACGACCCCAAACTCGACGCCAGCATCAGATTTGGAGCCGTCGGTAAAAACAGGCACCGAGTCCATGTAGTGGGAAGTATGGTCTAAAAACATATTTCTTAAAATAAGGACAGCCCAGTCCTCCTTTGTACCAATAAAATGCCGACAGAACCTCACCTCGGCAGTACCCAAGGTGCAAGCTTCGGTGGACCACAGGACGGACTGGGACCCGCGGGAGGGAGAGGTCAGCCACCACCAACCTCGCCCTAAAACCAAAGGGTTGGGGAGATTTGGGGTGGACTTCATAAA
The DNA here is from genome assembly GCA_023014485.1 of Bathynomus jamesi. Taxonomy (NCBI): domain Eukaryota; kingdom Metazoa; phylum Arthropoda; class Malacostraca; order Isopoda; family Cirolanidae; genus Bathynomus; species Bathynomus jamesi. The sequence continues at coordinate 438,083 of JAJOZX010000084.1, forward strand.
AAACATTAAAACGTTCATTAAAAATATTAAAATAAGTGGGTGAATCAGGCAGTCGCTGCACTCGATGAAAACATCTGGCTCTCAGAGATCGGCGTCAGAGGTCCAGGGGCAGCTCCCCAGCATCCACAAGGAGGCTAGAGATGGGAGAGGAGCGAAAAGCACCGTGGCCAGACGAACGCCAGCATGATGCACAACATCTAAAAGTCGAAGTCGGGCCGGGTCGCCGAGGTGTACACCTCATCCCCTACTCCAATTTTGATAAAACTAAGGCAGCGTGTAGCCGTAAAAGAGTCGCCCTGTCAGCACCCCAGGTGGTGTGCGCCAGGACCTTTAGGAGATTTAAGGATCTCATGCAGGAAGCTTTGAGAGACCGGAGGTGAGGAGCCCAGGTAAGCCTTCGGCCAAAAATCAGCCCAAGGAAGCGCGCTTCCTCAACACAAGAAATTTTGTGACCATACAAAGAGAGGTCATGGTCCAGGTGTACACTACGAATGCGACAAAAATGCATAGCAACGGTCTTAGACTGGGAAAACCGAAAATCGTGCTTGTTCGCCCACAGTGAGATGCGGTCAATGGCTATCTGCATTCGCCGCTCTGCCACCGACATTCGCGAAGCGGCGAACCAGATAGCCAGGTCGTCCACAAACATGCTGTTGGACACACTCACAGGCAAGGATGATACAATGTCATTTATTGCTAGAGCAAAGAGGGTGACACTCAATACGCTGCCCTGAGGGACACCCTCCTGTATGGCAGCGGCAGAGAGAGAAGTTCCCACTTTGACTTGAAACCTACAGTTACGGAGGAACTCCTGCACAAACTTAGGCAGGTGGCCGCGCAGGCCAAATTTGTGCAGCTGCTGGAGAATATGGTATTTCCAGGTTGTGTCGTAGGCCTTTTCCAGGTCAAAAAAGACGCATAAAGGGTGTTGTTTGGAAGCAAAGGCTTCACAAACCGAGGACTCCAGCCGCATTAATGCGTCAGTGGTGGAACGCATTCTGTAGAAACCAGACTCAATCGGGAACAGGAGATCTTTTCTTTCCAGGTGGTACATTAGCCGGACGTTTACCATTTTCTCCATAACCTTACAGAGGCACAACGTGAGGGCAATGGGGCGGAAGCTGGTCGGAAGGGAGTGATCCTTACCCGGCTTAGGGATGAGGATCACTATTGCCAACCGCCAACTGTCCTGGAAGACCCCTTCCTGCCAAATTCTATTGAAAAAGTCAAGTATAAACACCATCGTCCCGTCAGGAAGGTGGCGCAACATGGCATAGGGGATGTCGTCGTGTCCTTGAAAGGTGTCACTGCACCCTCTCAGAGCCTCTTGCATCTCACGGTTACTAAAAATAACGTTATAACTCTCCCCCCCCCCGAGACGCCGGCGCTGTGCAACAAAGGGAGACTGTGGTTCTCTCCTGGATATCCTAGCAAAGGTTTCCGCAAATGCGCCAGACACCGCGTCAGGCTCAGCCACAGGAGTACCCTTAATTTTTAAAATACGTGGCGAACTGGGTGTGTGGTTACCTAATATCTTCCGCGCCTTCTGCCACACTAGGGACGTGGATGTAGAAGAGCGTACAGTCCCCACAAAGGAGGCCCACGAATCACGGCGTGTGGTCTTTAGGACCCACCTGTAGTGGACCCTGGCCCTACGAAAATCTACTTTTAAAAAGTCATTGTGTCTGTGGGCGCGATAGCGCGTAGCAGCTCGCCTGTACGCTCCACGTGCCACAGCACACTCCTGATTCCACCAGGGAACAGGGCGTCGCGAAAATGTTCCAGATGTCCTTGGTATACTCTGGAGAGCGGCCGTGATGAGGCTATCCGTGAGATACTTCACGGCCTCATCAACCGTGGGAAAGTCGTCCACCCGCAGGTGTAAGGTGCCCAACTCCGAAAACCGGCGCCAGTCAGCCTTGTCCAGGCACCACTTTGGGAGTCTGGAAACTGGTGGACTTCCCGCAGTGCGTAGAATGACTGGGAAGTGATCACTGCCAAGAAGGTCGGCAACCACCTCCCACTGAAAAGTAAGAGCAATGTCTGGGGTGCATATTGATAGGTCTATTGCAGTGTAGGTCCCTGTCTGAATATGGAAGTGCGTAGGGTCACCAGTGTTTAAAATATAAGATCGATCCCAATCATCGAAAATAGAGGCGAGGAGGTCACCCCCTAGGACTGGAGATGGCATCTCCCCACAAAGGATGACGGCAGTTCAAATCGCCAAGAATAATGTAGGGGCGTGGGAGCTGGCGTAGTAGTCCCTCGAGATCACCACGTTGCACGACGGTGTTAGGAGGCAAGTACAGGGAACACACCGTGTACCATCGTGTCAGAAAACATCTCCCAGCAACAACCTGTAGTGGATATCTGATGGGTAAGGTGGTAAAAGGGATATCTCGGCAGTGAAGGATGGCAGAGCCGCCATGATGTCCACCGGCTGGATCAGGAGTCGAGTGGAGAATTGTGTACCCCTAGGGACAGGATAACCCTTGTCTCCCACTATCGTCTCCTGCAAGCATACACAAACTGGGGACACCTGGTCTAGGAGTAGCAGAAGCCCCGCCCAATTGGCCCGTAACCCACGACAGTTCCACTGAAGGACCTTGAAAATTCTAGGTGGGTTCGTTTCTGGAAAGGCCCTTGAAGAGGACCTTTCCAGAAATGCTCTTACCATTGCCTTTAGAGGCAAGTGGTATCTTGAAGGTGGAGGAGCGTTTTGCTGTATCTGAGTCCTTCCCCAGCCCAGAGGTCGATGTCGGAGCCACGGGCCTGGGTGACCCAGATTTTGGGGGGCTTGTAGGGACTCAAGGGTATCCGTACAGAGCCACTCACCAGTGAGGATGCCACAGGGCCTCGATCCCGTGGCATAGGGGCCTCTGCTAGCGGTGGAGTGGCAGCAGGAGCTAGATCATCAGAGGCTTCTGACAAAGCAGCCGGTGCCACTGGGAGAGGGGTGACGGTGGGGGCCAACACCCAGGATGCCTTCAGGGACCCACCAGAGGGTCTCGAAGGCTGAATTTTGAGTGGTGGATTCCCATCGAGGGACTCGTCACTAAGAAATCTCTTCCGTGTGGGTGGATCTACCACCCTAGAAGTTGCAACAGATGTCACAGATGGTTTTGGTGTAATTTTAGAAGTGGAAGTGCCAGCAGTCGGGATAGTACTGAGTGACGTAGATTGCGCTAATGTTGCCTTTGGCTGTTTGAATGGCTGAGGACGAGACGACTTTGGATCAGAGGAACGACTGGCAGCATGGTGTGCCATCACCGAAGCACAAGATATCCCAGGACGAACATGCTGGGAGAGTGCCATGCTCTTTGCTTCAGCAAAGCTTACCCTGTCCCTCGCCCTTATGGTCAGGATGGACTTCTCCAGTTTGTACTGGTCACAGTCTCTGGAGGATGCAGGATGGTTCCCACGGCAGTGGTAGCACGAAGCTGGACTTCCACAGTCCGCACTCTCATGCCCACACTTCCCACAATTTACACACACAGCAGGGAGGCCCTTCTGCAAGCGGCGGCAGAAGCGGCTGATATGTCCATATGCCTGACAGTGGAAACATCGTTTAGGGCTGGAGACATAAGGCTTGACAGGGAATCGAAGCCATGCCACCTTTATGGATTCAGGAAGTCAAACCTATCAGAGGCTATAAGTAGTGTTGGGGTTGGGGTAAGAACGCCATCCACCTTCTTTTGGAAGCGTTCTACTTTCACAATTTGCTGGTCCCTCAATTCCCTGACAAGCTTTTCCTCAGAATAACGCACCAGGTCACCGGAGAATACAACCCCCTACACTGGTTGAGCGTAGCATGGGGAGCACAAGAGACATCAGCACCTGGCACAGTCGATATAGCGCGCAACCGAGCACTCTCCTCTGGGGATGACACCTCAACAAGGAAGCTACCATCCCTTTGGGCAGAGACTCTCGGTTCACGGCCGCACGCTGCCACCAAGGTGCGATGAACATCAAAAATGTCAAGGTCCATGATGGATTGACCTTCCAAAGCTTTGATTACTAAAAATTTCTCATAGTTTCTGGGTTCAAATACCCCTGGTAAAACTTCAGTGACAGATCGGGTAGAACTCTTACTCCTCCGGTGAGAGCCCTTGGAACTCTGTACCTTCGGGCTAGTCTTAACACGCTTCGGCTTGGCAGCATGCGAGGCCGAAACGGAGGTGGCAGAGGTCTTCGTTCCATCGGAGCTACCAGGTGCCCGGAAGGGCTCCAGGGTAGCTATAAGGGAAGCGCCTTGAGAGAAGTCCGTGGACGTGCCAGGGTCGTCAGGAGAGAGAGTAGCAGAGATGACAGGGTCATCAGGAGAGAAGCCAGGGGACAAAGCAGGAGTGTCAAGAGAAAGGTCCGAGGACATGCCGCGGTCGTCAGGAGAAAGGTCGGGCCGAAAGAGATGGGGAGGAGCCCAACAAGGGGAGGCCATGTAAACCACAGGGGTAGTGGAGAGGTATACGCAACCCTAGCCAATAAGAACCAGCCGATTGGCTTGATCGGGCCTGTAATAGTCAAGCCGCCCGTCTAGCCGGAATAAGGGACCAAAGAAGCGTGTTGCTAGCCGCAGGACGCGGGGTGTGGCATCGCTCAGCCTCCAGGACTCCCGTCTCCCAGCCTTACGGGTCGCTACGCACGACAAATACGTGGGAGAGCTACTACTTTCCAGCCCTTGGTGGAATAGGCTGGAGGAAAAGTTACCAGCCCGCTCTTATGGCCAACGGCGCACCCTGGGAACCATTTAATCTCATCCCTCCCTGATGACTCTCCCAGCATGGGTAGCCCTTTCCTCGACCAAGAGGAAGGGGGGACAATCCCCCCGCTGGTGTGGCTTATCAGACCAGTGGGACCTCAAGCCTCCCCCCCACGACAAGGCGACTCCCACTAAGGGGTAAGGTGGTAAAAGATGGAGTTTCCATTAAGCAGCATCCTCAACGCAAAATACAATATCTATGTCTTCAAAATAGTTTGTGTTTAAACTATTAATTATGCTATTGCTATGCTAATTGCACTATTAATTATGCGCTTGAAACAAAATGTAAACAGGCAGACGTAATGTTATTTATTTGAGTATTAAGGAAATGGATATAATATTCATGGTGGTTGAGAAGTGGGCAGTGAAGAACTATAAAATACCTGCAGGGTACAAGAAGAGAGCAAATTAACGGCCCCACCTAGTCTGTTATTTGCACAGTACATGTGAACCGTGATACTCGACAGCCCTGTGTCGATATGTGACTGATGTGGCGAAATAGTTTAAGAGTACTCTTATACCTACACGAAACCGGTTCATTTTCGATCGACTATTTCAATTTGGTGCTCTCCATAAACTAAAACCCTTTTTAGATGGACGTATCGTTGATATGTGTTATTTCGACACTGTTCTCGAACACGCTTACACTGTGCTCTTCGACGACTTCACCGCGTGCCGAGACGACCAAAGGGAGAACGGCCTGGAGCTGAAAGCATAATTAGAAGCTACAGACCCCGAGAAATATAAACTCTGGATCAAAGGTATAGAACGCTACAAGCCCAAACTCGCCTTCACCGTTTACCCAGAAGAATTATTCCCATATATATATATATATATATATATATATATATATATATATATATAAGATATAGTTGTCATAGCGACTTAGGAGCCTTCCTCAACCATCGTTATGATACTTCATGCAAAACTCCCTCTACCCCCTAGGGGGTGTAACTCCTACCCCTTCTCCCACTTGTTGCAAAATTTATGCAATGTTGCAGGCAATTGATTTGCACTCGGCATTTTTGTGGGTATACTACTAGCTCCAGTTTAATATGTAATGGTCGTTATAAAAAATCTATTTAGGTTTATGGGTTAATTGCTATCAACTTGGCGATCCGATGAAAATTAACGTAAAACTTTGGTGCCGAGTTAATGGCAAAAACCCCACGTCTTTTCGTAAAAAAATTGTTTGTTTGGGGAGATCTTCAAAAGACCTTGTTAAGTGGGTGTTTTTTTTTTTTTTTGGTTAATGTTGAATTTATTTGACTTCGGTGTTTAGCGCTTCTTAATGGTAAAAAAGGAAACTACCATACCTTATTATTTCGTTGGACCTCGCTTCTGGTTGTAGGGCGCGCGGCTGCCTATTGCGCCTCTCTTTCGATGTAGGCGATAGGGTTGTGATAGGGTTACGCAAGTAGTTTTTTCAGTGTAATTAATACAGGCAATTCACTATGCCTAAATACGTGAAGGAATAGACCTATCCTTTTGTGTTATTAGTTTTTCACTTAAAACTTGTAGGAAGATTAAACACGTCTTCCTTGCCGACAGCAATGCTCGTCACTAGGCAGCTCTGACTGAAGTAATATAAATATTTGTCTTAAATTCGCTTACTTTGCAAAGTCTCCAGATGTCTAATTTTTGTATTTTCATTATTTCTTCTATTTCATTATTTCTACGTATGGCAATTTTTTCCATTCCTAATAGGCTTTGTCACCAATCCTGACGCAATTTTGTAGTTGTTTAATACAATAAATTAATAATTTGTATTTAATAATGAAATAAAGGTGCCATATACGATAACATATTGTAGGCATGTATAATAGGGTGGAGCGATTTCCCTGATTTTTGAAATGACATTAGTAATAGTGCGGAAAATGTGCTATTGTATGTTGAATGCAAAGTGACAAAAACGTTTTTCTCTAAGGCAATATCTTCAGGTGCCAATATGCCAATGAATTTCTAATAAAAACTTAAAACCTCTTCATTTTGACAAAAAATTACATACAGCGACTCCGTAAATAAACAAATTTATATGTAATAGTACCCCACACATGGTGACGATTGGCATATTGACGCCAATCACCAAAAAATCATGACGCCAATCACCTACGTGTGTGGCCAGCATAACACAGTGTGTTAGTGTTAGACCAGCTGTTGCCGTGGTAAGGTGTTACGCTCTGTCCGCTTGCGCAATCACATCAGATCAGTAGTATAGCCGCAAAAGGTTAGAGTGCAGGAATGTTGCAAGTGATTACGTAATGTTGCAAAGGGGGGTGGGGGTTGTTGCAAGGGGGTTGTTGCAAAAAAAAAAGAGTACTGGCCTTTGTTGCCAACCGGGGTTGCAAGGGGCATGCAACTTGGGGGCGGAGTTCTCCCCCAAGCATTCCCCCCAAAGGGCCAGAAAGAAGAGAAAGGAGGAGAGAAAGGAGGAGAGGTGTTCACCTGGCAGGAGCCAAGTGCATATTAAGACTTCAGCCGAGTAGGCGTTGTTTTATAGGCTCCTAATCAGCCAGTTGGCTTAGAAGGCGTAAATGGCTTGAGTTGCCAGATAGCGCCATGTATTCAGTTTGTGCTATATATTTAATTCTAATCGAAGACTGAGTTGCCAGATACCATTGTATACATTATTATATACGACTAATCAGCCAGTTGGCTTAGAAGGCGTAAATGGCTAGAGTTGCCAGATACCACTTTTTAGCGATACCATTGTATACATTATTATAGACTCCTAATCAGCCAGTTGGCTTAGAAGACGTAAATGGCTTGAGTTGCCAGATACCACTTTTTAGCATTATTATGGTGAGTTTTCTCCAATTAAAAGATTTCTTGCCATGTATTCAGTTGCCAGATACCACTTTTTAGCGATACCATTGTATACATTTAGAATACCGGTAGTAGGTTTAGAAGGCGTAACAATTAGAATTAAGTAAAACAACATTGCATCATGCTTTTTATTATAAATATATAGAAAATAAATATACATTTCAATAATAATTGAGGAATATGCATATAATAAAAAAAAATATATACACACACAATTATGGAGATGGAGATATATACAAATAAATATACATTTCAATAATAATAGAAATATGCATATAATCATAACAGTACAGGAGAAATATCACGCAAAATATATAAATACATTTCACTTTTTTTTCAAAATATTAAACTCGCATTTAATCGAGTTTACAATTACATCATTATTGCTCTGCATTACGCAGTATATGCGGTTTAATAATATTTCACCGCTTAAAGTATAGGGAAACCTGTATTCGATATGAAGGGCTTTCATATCGTTCAGTACTATTTTTTTTCCCACTTTACAACCGGTTGGTAAATCATCTTTAAATACGTCTAGAATACAATCAAAAGCACGCACAAAGAGTTCATCGTTAGCTACATTATTAAACAAGTTTATAAACACGCTTTTCCAATCGAGGGTTTATTTCTACCGACTCGAGCTTTTCAATCGTGAACTCACTCAACGTAACCGCAATTGAAATAATCTAAATCGTTACGACAACTGCGCGTTATATAAAGAAATAGTTCTTCAGGGTGAACGGTGTAGGTGAGCTCAGCCTTGTACCGATCAATTGCTTTGTACCAAAGTTCATGGTATTTCAAAGAGTCTAAACTTTTTAAATAAACGTCCAGCACTAAACCATTCTCACCAGCCCTACACTCGGTAAACCCATCGAGCAGAGCGGTGTATGCGTATTCAAGTACTGTATCAAAATAAAGCATATCCGTACCACGCGCGTCTAATATAGGTTTCAGCTTGCGGAATCCGACGATTTCAAACATTCTGTCGAGGATGAAACGGTTTCGCGTAGGAATAAGAGCGTTATTATCAGAAGCATTCTTCCACATCAGCCGTATATCAATGCACGGCCGATCGTTATTTATACACAACGTACATACAACGGCGTATGATGGTGCGTCACTAATCTGCTCTCTGCTTGTACCTACGTTAGCAGGTATTTTATAACGATCTTCACTCCACTTCTCAACTATCACGAAGATTCTATTCATCTCCTCGACACTTAAATAAACCCGTTTGTTTGTTTGTCTACATTCCGTTTCCAGTACATAGCTAAAGGTACCGGATTTACGCCTGAACACGCGCAACGATTTCGTCACGGACACATCGTACGAGGCGTTGAGAATGCTGCTCAAAGGAAGTTCCATCGTATTCGAGGAGCGCACGTCCACTCGGCTCAAGCTCTGAGATAACTATGAGCCGTGTGAGGCACGCAGGTAGGCAGGAACGGTTCGACGGGCGGCTGACTCGATGATACGTGAATGGGCTTGTTCGTATTATTCGCGAGTCGTACCGAATTGTTGTACATATTTGTTTTTCCGGTAGAAAAATTAATTTTATCACTACCAGCCTACGCACCAGACAGTTTGCCTCAGGGTAAGAACTAGGCACATTTTATGTTTTACTAAACATCTTCACACTCCGGCGCACTATTTGAGAGGAACATATGCTCATATTTTTCCTTTCTGCCCATCAAACGATACTCGTCTCTAAAGTCTGTTAAAAACTCACGCAGGGAACTAGCCACAACCTCACTACGAACCTCATCATGATATACGTTAATATAGTGATAAAAATACTTAAGATTGTCCATGATCACGAGATTCACATTTTCAGTCGTAGGGTATGAGTAATCGACATGGTGTAGCATGACGTAATACCGCTTGTCACACCACCCATCCGCAAGACTCATTATCCATACCTGCTGCTTCTCTTCTGCACGCGTTGTTTCTTTTACTTCACGGTATATGTGAGACTTTATAAAGTTTAGCTCTGCAGCATACTTCAGCACATCGTCTGTGCAACGAAAGCCTTCAACGGTCTCACCAGAACATCCGTAGAGTATTTGTACATCTTGGAACTTCGCACAATCCAATGTGTTTTTAAAAGAGGCATAGGAGGGGAATAGGAAGTTTTTCGGTATCCACCACATCCTGGCACTTTGCTGAATACCATTTCATAAACGTTGTACAAGCAATATTAAAGGTAGCCATTTGAATACACGTCTGATCTTTTCTTCTGAATACACGTCTGATCTCTCGGGCTTACTGCAGTCGACTGACCACGCAGGGACTCCAGATAGTAGCATGACTCACGGTCTTACAGTGGGCGGAGCTTAGAACTTTCACCTGTGCACACACACACACACACACACACACAAAGGAGAAAGTGAAACGCTAATTGAAACATGATTTATTTAATAAACGAGATATTCAAGTTATATATATTTACAAATACGATTTAATAAACGAGATATTCAAGTTATATATATATTTACGTAATAATCTAGATACTTTAGAAATACGATTTAATAAACGAGATATTCAAGTTATATATATATTTACAAATACGTGTAATAAATCAATAGATACGATTATATACAAGACAAATACGTGTGAGTTAACAATAGAAGCATCACGTTATGGTATCCAAAGGGTACGGTATCATAGGTACCAGGTAACTGGTAACGTTTCCTATAGGTGTTACGGCACACCTTCGTACCCCTAAGTTCCTTCACGCCCCCCAGCTTCTGCGCCCGAAAATTGTGGGTGCCTACAATTAGTTGGGGAGTTTGTTCGCCCTCATCATCGTCCAAACATACTAGATCCTTCAACGATTCAAAGTTAACAACCCGCCGATTCGCATGGTTGAGCGTAATACCCTTTGCCTTCACGATATATTTCATTTCCTCCCCCACCCTGACCCGTACCCCATAAGTTTTAGGTCCTGTTGAGACAAAAGAGTCGGCGTATGCGTTGTCCCCATACTCATCCTTGATCTCATCAGTGAGTTCGCCGAGGAACTCCCCAATAGCGGGCATGTATTCACCCTCCCTCTCTGTGAATATCACGCTATCTGTATCGGCATACAATACTCTCCGCCCAAGAGAATGCAATAGAACCCAGTTTTATACGGGCGTAGGCTGTTGTGAAGCTGGCCACAGGTATGTTTGTAACCCTTGAGGTATCTGTGGCCAATTCAGTGTTGTTGTACTTTATTATGTAAGTATTACCTACATTCACGATCTCCATGACCTCTTTATCGGGAGCATTGGCATAATCCCAGACATCACTATAACTTTGTGCCAAATGAATGTTCCCTTTGCCGGTATTCTGCGCAAATTTTCCCCATAGACTGTTTAGACACAACTTTGCACTAAAGCGCTTGCCAGGATTCTTTACAATTTGGGCACGATCAAGTTGTATACCTTCGCGGTCGCGGTAACGTTGAATATAGGCAGACTTTTCATCTTCGGTATCAACTCCTCGCGGATACCCTGTTGCCTCAACCTTATCCTTCAAAAAGGCGTTTATATATGGTGTGAAAAGGTTGGGTAGCTTCTGAAACCTCCACACCTCATGTATCTTCAGTATTCTATAACCATGGCGTACGGCTAGGGCCAGCTCAGGACTTGTATATACGCCTCTGATCTTACGCTGGTGGGGTATATGGTTACAATCGCCGTTATCCTCTTCCGCGCACTTCACGCACAGGGGAAACATGAGCTTGTCGTCGATAACGACAGGTAAGATTGACATCCATAAATTGCGTGGGGGGAGTACGTCTACGAAAGAGAGCCCAAAGTAACGATCATTCAAATTTCTTGAAAATTCATTGATGGATGGCAGGTTAGGTCCCACCAGTTTCTCAGGAGCGCCCACGGGATACGGATTGTTCTTCATCACGTATGGGTATAAAGAACAGAAATCGTAGTAATGGAGCTTCACGCCCTCCGTAGGTGGAAAGTATAGTCTGAATGGATTTGTACGTCCTCCAAACAAGCTATCACCAAATTTGAGAGGATCCAGCACCATTGAGCGCTTGATCGTGTTTATTTCCTCACGGTACACCTCGTCTGTCTCCATCCGTGCATCATATTCATGCTCCCACAAGACTTTGTGAGTGAACTGTGATCCTATAAGTTGATCGCGGGTGCGGGTCCATGCAAGACAGTCGGCGGGAGATTTACCGTGGATATCTCCGGCGATTCCGCACTCAGGACGGGGGCATCCATGCCACCAGAGTGTTTTGGACGGTTGCACACAGATTTCACTTTCCAGGAGAAGTTGCTTGTCAACGGGGTGGATATGAAAATAAAGCTCACCCGCACGAGTCCTGAGATCTGCTTAAATCTAGATGCTGATCAAGAAGAGGGTGTAAAGCCCGTTGTGGTTCACATTATGGACACATACCTCCGCGTACGGCGAGTGAAATGAAGTTCACCAAAACAACTAGAAATTGAGAAAAATTTACTAAACGCTACAGTGAAATATCCTATTAACAGAGTGCAAATCAAACTATATACGGTTCCTGCAGGGTTGGCATCGAAGCAGATAGAAAACATTGCCCTGGGAAATCTTCCTAAAAGGATATTAATCGGCATGCAGGACCATGCTTCGGTGAATGGAAAATATAAAAAGAGTGCCTTTAAATTCGAGAATTTCGGACTTAAAAATATAACTCTATACGTTAATGGCACTGCTTTGGGTGGAACAATGGGTACGGACTATTCATCCGACGCTGTGTTACCTCTTTGTGCCAGAGCCTATAGTAATCTGACCCATATTGCAGGTGATTGTGATGAGCTTGGTAATGGGGTAACGCAGGAAGAATTCATTGATCAATTTAACCTTTATCCGTTTGACATTACACCTGACTTATCTGCTAGCGTAAATACCCATTTAACCCCACAGCAGAGCGGAAACATCTCAGTGCGGCTGGAATTCGCCAAGCCAATAGACGCTCCTATTAGTGTACTAGTATATCTCGAATCGCAAGCCTAATAGAAGTAGATAGATTTAGGAGTGTTATCACTGACTTTTAAAATGGATGCTAATACACTTCAGAAAGTAATGGAACGAGTCACACGTTCCAAATTTATCGGCGTGTTTGCGAAGAATGAAATATTGAGTTTGCCAAGTACGCGAGAATGCGGTAGTCTTATTTTGAACACAGATGTCATCGGTAATGAAGGGATTCACTGGATCGCTGTCTATTTTAAAAATAGACAGCGCCTGTACTATTTTGATTCACTCGGCACTCAACCCTGGAGTGACCCTATTATTGTAAAATTTCTCGCTCAGTTACATATTCCCGAAGTTGTATGGAACCCATTTCGTATACAAGGATACTTTAGTAATGTTTGCGGAATGTACTGCGTCTCATTTCTCACGCATATGTCATGTGATAAAGAATTTATAAATTTTTTAAATTTATTTGACCCGTGTCACACTCGCCGAAACGATGAAATGGTTTGCAGACAGATAAAAATCCGTTTTCCAATTGTACGTACTCGTTGTATAGTATAATGTTTTTGTTCGTATATTTGTAACGGTATATTCTGAGTTGGTTATTGTACTGATTTCTTTCATTTAATAAATTTATGAAAATATATTGTGTCTTCTTACCCTAAAAAGATCGAAAAACACTTACATTATTTCGGTGTGACATTGCTGACTGATCAGTATATCCTCCGTATTCATGACACGAGATTCTTCAAAAGATTGTATAACACGTGTCAAATCCTCATCGGGCCTTAAAGGAATAATGTTCATTCTTTTAAAACATATACAGAGTATACAGGCAGATCCCCATTATGTGAAAATATCTTTGGTTCATTTAAGAGGAATAACATTGATTACCATAAAAAATTTCGATTTTAGCATAATGGGGATAAGAAGTAAAACCAAATAACATTGATTGCCATAAAAAAAATTTCGATTTTGGCGAGTATCTAAATGAAGTATTTGACGAGATACTACAACTCTCCATATATATAAAATCGAATTATAGACACTTACATTTCTATGGTAGTCCCTTGCGTCGGATTGTAAGGAGCGTCACTGCAAATATCTTCAACGGTTTGCGTTGGAAATAATTCATCACGGTCAATCGCGTTAAAAAGACTAATTGCCGTTAATGCTGCAGTGTCACTTCCTTCATACAATTCCGGGGAGACGTACAGGTCCATGGTGGAGGATGTGTGACATTGCTGACTGATCAGTATATCCTCCGTGTTCATGACACGAGATTCTTCAAAGGATTGTATAACACGTGTCAAATCCTCATCGGACCTTAAAGGAATAATGTTCATTCTTTTAAAACATATACAGAGTATACAGACAGATCCCCATTATGTGAAGATATCTTTGGTTCATTTAAGAGGAATAACGTTGATTACCATAAAAAATCTCGATTTTAGCATAATGGGTATGAGGTAAAACCAAATAACATTGATTGCCATAAAAAAAATTCGATTTTTGGCTAGTATCTAAATGAAGTATTTGACGAGATACTACAACTCTCCATATATATAAATCGAATTATAGTCACTTACATTTCTATGGTAGTCCCTTGCGTCAGATTGTAAGGAGCGTCACTGCAAATATCTTCAACGGTTTGCGTTGGGAATAATTCATCACGGTCAATCGCGTTAAAAAGACTAATTGCCGTTAATGCTGCAGTGTCACTTTCTTCATACAAATCCGGGGAGACGTACAGGTCCACGGTGGAGGGAATGATTATTCACTGAAGCGAAAATAGCTACTGTTACTCCCAACTGAAAAATATCCCCTTTTATATGCACAATCGCCAAGCTCCGCCCCAAAAGACCAGATGTTCGTAGTGATTGGTTGCCAGTGTAGCTGGGTGGAGCTATGACGTGTACCAATCCGCTATAACGGGTCCGGACGAGTAATGGCATCTTTATATTTTCTCCAATAGATTTAATGCTCGTATTACTCCTTGCTCTCTTTACCATGTCAATATTTTTCCCCCACTATTCCCGGATCATTAGTCACTAATGTAATCGAGAGGACTTTATAATAAAGAAATATATCCTAATTATATTTTTAAACGAGCATTCGGTTTCCACGTTAAACTGTGGGTCTAAGGCGGAGTGAAAACCTTTCCAATTCGGCGAGAAATTACACTAGGGGACGACATTTCTTGAAAATTATTTGATTTTTCTTATAGAACTTTTGATACTGATTCCAAATATGGTTTCAGAATTTTTCTATCACCCATAGTTTTCGAGAAAATAATATTTCCATTTACTCAGAGTTTCCCGCAGATCTTATAGACAATGCAGGTCCTGTATATGAGCTTTAATTATCTCGATGAAATAGTGAGCAATCGACGAGATGTATTTCTGAATCCACGTTAAACTGTGGGTCTAAGCCGGAGTGAAAACCTTTCCAATTCGGCGAGAAATTACACGAGGGGACAACATTTCTTGAAAATTATTTGGTGTTTCTTATAGAACTTTTGATACTGATTCCAAATATGGTTTCAGAATTTTTCTATCACCCATAGTTTTCGAGAAAATAATATTTCCATTTACTCAGAGTTTCCCGCAGATCTTATAGGCAATGCAGGTCCTGAGCTTTAATTATCTCGATGAAATAGTGAGCAATCGAGGTCTAGTATGAATTGTGCTAAATTTTCACTTCTAACACTAAATATTAAAAATCAAAGATTTAAGCAGTTAAGATGTAGTTATAAGAATATGACACCATACAAATTACGCGTAAATATAAAATATTTTCATTGTAGAAATAATAATAATAATGATAATAATAAGAATTGTTGTGAAAGGTGGTTTTTGTTCAAGTAGACGAAGAAAGGTTGACTCTCGGTCAGAAAAAGGTCTCTAGGGGGACGATTCGAAATGACCTAGTTTCTGCCTTTCCTCGTGTGCGTGTGTGTGTGCACGAGTTGTTTATTCGTTTATTATATATATATATATATATATATATATTATATATACGGGTTTGGGGAATGACAATTGTGTGTTTTGATTTTTTCCGTAAATTTTCTTTTCATTTTGAGTGAAGGGAGACTTATCAGGGATTGGGGGGAAGGTCTCTCAACCAGCAGGTGTTCTTCGAAAATATAAAGATGTCATTAGTCGTCCGACCCCGTTATAGCGGATTGTGTTTTGGTTAATTTCAATTGATTAATTGCTTTAGATTTCGTTTTTTTTTCAATTTTCTTCGCAGGGGATTGGGGGGAATGAGGCTCGTGTGTTTCGTAAATTTTCATTTCGTTTCGTTATTCGTGACTTAAATATTTATAATAAAAATTAAGTGTGTAAAAATTATTTATTTAATAAACAGAATTTAATTGGATTCATCTACCGTCATATAAATATATATTGTGGTACACTATTTAAATGGATGATTAATATATGGTTTTTGCTATCTGGAACACATGGCGCTATCTGGCAACTGAATACATGGCGCTATCTGGCAACTCAGCCAGAATAGAGGTTTATAAAAGACCGAGAGACGACTGACGGAGTCATTACAAGCTCGGCTCCCAGCCGAGCAAGGACCTCTGGTCCTTCTCTTTCTGGCCCTTTGGGAAAACCCCTTAGAGGCCTCTTAGGTTAGGTAAACGAAAATAGCTTGGGGGAGAACTCCGCCTCCAAGTTGCATGCCTTGCAATCAAAGGCAACTACTCTCTCTCTCTCTCTCTCCTTCAGGTGTACCCCTCCCCCCTTGGCTCAGCCAACTGGCTGATTAGAGCCTATAAAACAACGCCTACTCGGCTGAAGTCTTAATATGCACTTGGCTCCTGCCAGGTGAACACCTCTCCTCCTTTCTCTCCTTTCTGGCCCTTTGGGGGGAATAGCTTGGGGGAGAACTCCGCCCCCAAGTTGCATGCCCCTGGCAACCCCGGTTGGCAACAAAGGCCAGTACTCTTTTTTTTTCTTTTTTTTCTTTTTTTTCAACCCCCCCTTGTAACAACCCCCACCCCCCCCTTTGCAACATTACGTAATCACTTGCAACATTCCTGCACTCTAACCTTAGATCTATATTAAAACAGCCTAAAGGTATGAAACAAACGGAGTCTTACTTAGATAAGTGCAAAAAATTTAAAGATGATGCTCAAAATCTTTTTGATATTGCCGCTTGTAATTGTAAAGACTTTCAATCCTGCAAATGCCCAAAATCGAATCGAGTACCGAAACATGAACAAGAATTCCTAAAAGACCAAAGAACAAAAAGAAAATTGGCCATAGGATCAGTTGATGTTTCTGCTTCTAAAAAAAACAATTAGCACAAGTTAGAAAAAGCAGTAGAGATTTGTATCTTTCAAAACAACTGCTAGTAATGTCATCGACTTCATATTCAGAAAGTTTTCAGTTTGACGATATATTTTCTTCAACAGATACAGAAAAAGAATCTGACGAAACATTTGATGAGCCAATCTCCGTAAAACGGAAACGCATCAGAAGCGAACGCGGAAAAAGTCGAAACATAAAATCTCTGAAGCGATTACGCTTCCCTTCACTTGCAAAAGCTTGTGATCGTACAGGTATTTCATATAGAGCAGCTGCCATAATAACAAGTTATGTTTTGCACGACATTAAACAAACATCTGAGCCTGATCCGTCCCTGATAATAGATCGCAGTAAAGTGCGCAGAGCTAGGAAGCATCAACGTGATGAGCTTCAACAGGATGCTAGCGTAGGAAAAACAATTATGAGTATAAATGCAAAACACTTCACTTTTTTCTACGTGAAGGTCAAAATATGAAAATAAACACCCACTCTTATAAATGTAATAATTATGTCAAAAGAAAAATAATAGAATGTGTGTGTATAGAAAAAGTAGATAATTTTAATTTGTGCGAAGGTACTTATAAGTTAGACCCTTTAATGAGATTCTTGGTCAAAAAATCCCTTACGGAGTCGTGGGAACGTGTTCGAACCTAAGTGTGAATTTCTTAAATGTCTCTGGATTGGATTGTTTCCTTACTCGCTTTTAGTCTTCTTCTTCTTTCTCTTCGCCCGTTCCCGCCTCTATGCGGGGTCGGCGTTTCTGACCAGCCTCCTCCACACAGCCCGGTCCTGGGCTTCTTCCCCCGACAAACCCTTCTCCCTGAAATCGTCCCTCACCTTCTCCATCCACCTTCGCTTCGGTCTGCCTCTCTTTCTCCTACCATGCACCTCCATATTCATCGTTCTCTTACCCACATAATCTTCGTCCCCTCTCATCACATGTCCATACCATTTCAGTCTACTTTCTTGTATCTTCCTCGAGATTTCTCCAACCTTTGTTGTGCCCCTTATCCTTTCATTCCTTACTCTATCCAACCTTGTCACTCCGCACATCCATCTCAGCATTCTCATCTCCGTTACATCTAGTCTTTTCTCATGATCTTTCTTTATAGCCCAAGACTCAGCCCCATACATCATAGCCGGTCTTACCACAGTCTTATACACTTTTCCCTTAACCCTTGCGCCTATTCTTCGGTCACACAACACCCCTGAAACTTTCTTCCAATTTTTCCAACCAGATTGCACTCTGTGTTATTTCTGTGTCCAGCTCACCGTCCTCAGCCACTGTCGATCCCAAGTACGTAAACTTACTTACTCTCTTTAACCTCGCTCCTTCTAAACTAATTTCTGAGTCTTGATTTTCGTAGAACCTCAGGTACTCCGTTTTCTTTCTGCTGATTTTCAACCCTCTGTCTTCAAAAGCCCTCCTCCATTCCTCCAATTTTCTTTCTACTACTTCTCTCCTGTTGCTGCACAGAACAATATCGTCTGCAAAGAGCATACACCAAGGGGATTTATCTTTTATCCCCTGGGCCAACACATCCATAATCAAAACAAAAAGGTACGGGCTCAAAGAAGATCCCTGATGTAGACCAACCCTCACGGGGAACCATTCCGTTACACCTACACTACTCCTAACTTGGGTCCTTGCTCCTTCATACATACTTTGCACCAACCTAACGTACTTCTTCGGCACACCTTTCTCTCTCATACACCTCCAAACCTCCTGGCGTGGCACTCTATCATATGCTTTCTCTAGGTCGATGAAAACCATGTGCAGTCCCTTTTGTCGCTCCCGGTGTTTCTCCATCAACTGCCTCAGTGCAAAAATCGCATCAGTTGTTCCCCTACCTGGCATAAAACCCAACTGCTCTTCCCCCACGGTTGTCTCTTCTCTTAACCTTTTCTCTATAATCCTTTCCCAAACCTTCATCGTGTGTGACATAAGCTTTATTCCCCTATAATTTCCACAATCCTGGATGTCCCCCTTCTCTTTGTAGATAGGTACGAGTGTACTATCCCCCCTCCTCCGGCATTTCCTCTTGTTCATATATCTTCTGCATCAGATCCCACAATAGATCTATGCCCTCATCTCCCAAACAATTCCACGCCTCCACTGGTATCCCATCCGGTCCCAATGCCTTCCCCTTCTTCATTCCTTTCAACGCCACCTTCACCTCCTCCCTACTCACTCCTGAAGTTAACCCTTCATTTGGGACACCATCTTCAAAAATAACCCTTGGGTTTTCCTCATTTAACAGATGTTCAAAATAACTCTTCCATCTATCCATGATTTTATTCTGATCCTTTAAGACCACTCCCTGCCCATCCTTTACCTGTTTAATTTGAGTAAAATCTTTACTCGCCTTATCCCTAGCCTTCGCTATTCTAAGGATCTTTCTCTCTCCCGCCGGTGTCTCCAACTCTTTATATACTTCATCCATCGCCTGCGCCTTGGCTCTTGCCACTCCCTTCTTCGCCTCTTTTTTCGCCTGCCTATAGCTTTCTCTATCCTCTTGTCTACCAGATGTGTCCCACTTCTTTTTAGCATCTTTCTTCCTTTTAATCACCTCCTGAACCTCTTCATTCCACCACCACGTCTCTTTATCTTCAGGGGGTCTTCTACCTGATGTTTTGCCCAGTACTTCCTCACCAACTCTCAATATCACCCGGCTGTTCTCCTCCCACCATTCTTGTACACTCTCCAACGACCTTACTTCTTCCAAAACCTTCTCCTCAAATTTCCTTTTCTGGTCTTCTTTCTTCAGTCCCCACCACTTTATCCTAGGTGTCACCTGTTCTTGCCTTCTTTTCCTACCACTCTTAAACGACCAATCCATCACCAGGATATAATAATGGAAGTAATAAATGTGGAAATAAATATAAATGCAACAGATGTAATAATAAAGGTAATATTATAAATTTAATAATTAGGGTAAAGGTAATAATAATAAATGTAAAAAAATGTAAATGCAATAATAAATGCAGTAATTATGTCAAAATATTAGAATCTGTATGTATAGATCAAGAAGATAGTTTTAATTTGTGGGAATGTACTTATAAGCGGACCCTGTAATAAAATGCCCTTCCGGTGTCGGAAGAACAGTATCTAACCTAGGTGCGAATTTCTCAATGGTCTCTGGATTGTTTCCTAATCGGCTTTTTTCATTCGTTTTTCGGTTTATAAGTTCTGTATAATAAACAACAATGTAATAACCAATGTAATAATAAATTTATAATTTCTGTAATAAATAATTATGCAATATTAAATGTAACAAATTTAATAATAAATGTAATAATTATGTAAAAAAATAATAGAATCTGTATGTTTAGAACAGGAAGATAGTTTTAAATTTGCACGAATGTACTTAATGAAAATGCCCTTCCGGTGTCGGGAGAATGGGATCTAACCTAGGTGCGAATTTCTTAACGGTCGGTCCTTGGACTGTTTTTCCCTCTTGTTTTGGTTCATTCGTGTTTCTGTATCCACCCGAGGAGGATGCCAGTGGGCGTCGAAACTGTCGTGGAAATAAACTCTGTCTATTAGAGTGGGTTTTTATTTTCATAATTATGAGTATTTATTTTGACGGTCGCAAGGATAAACTATTGTCCAATTATTATCTGGAAATAAAAAATCAATGCAAATAATATAAAGCTACCGTATTTTCCGGCATATAAAGCATGCTTTTTTCCCACAAAAAGTCTCAGAAAATCACCCTGCGCCTTATATGCTCAAGGTCAGGGTCATGGGTAGGCTTTGGGTTACCGGCAAGTGGTGGAACAAATGGATGACGCTAACACCAATAGGTCGGATCAAGAGGCCTACAATAGCTCAGGTTTGCCAGTGAGTCAAAAATGCTTGGAATGAAGTTAAAACGGGGACAGTTGTACGGTCTTTTAAGAAGTGTGGCATTAGCAATGCCCTTGATGGCACAGAAGATGACCTTTTATATGAGGAAACGGACACTTCTGACTCAGAACGCATTAATTTACAGATCTACTGAAGCTAAGGCTAACAAAGACCCTAAGATCCACTCTAAGGTTAGCCCGATAGAAAGGAAAGAGTAGAGGGTTAAGAGAAGAGAAGAGAAGAGAATAAGGGGTTAAGTAAGGAGGAACACCTATCACTCCTGGGTTAACATTCATTCAGAAAAACATAAAAAAGACTCCACCATCATCATACGCCGGCCACTGCCGACAAGTCAGAAAAATAGTCGGAGAAAATAGGAGAGGGGTGAAAGATGAAAAGAAGTAAAATAAGAACGCTTACAAACCATGCAAACACAGTCTTAACTCACTGTCATACCATGAAAACTACAGACATGCAAGAAAAGAGAGTTACAGACATGCAGAGGAAGGAGAGGATAAGAAAAAAAAAAAAAAAAGTAGGTAAAGTTAAACAAAAAGTGGGTTAGTTTACGCTACGAGCTACATCTACGTTCGTGTTAGTCTAATTTTTTTAATTTTTTTTATTGCTGGCATCACACAAGCTGGCATTTATCGTCAACAGACTCATCCTCGACCACCACCACCAGAGCTCCTGTTGCTAATTTTTTTTTATTTTAAACAACGTTAATATTTTTAAAATGTCTGTCAAGACGGTTCTTAAACACATTAACGCTGGTAGAGTTCACGACGGGCGCGGGAAGATTATTCCATTTATCAATTACTTTAAACGTAAAGAAGTTTTTAGCGATATTAGTAATGAAACGTCTGCCGCGCAACTTAAACCGTTATTACGAGTATTACTATTATCGAAAGTGAACAATTTGTCAAAATTTACGTTATCGATGTTATTAACGATTTGAAAACTTCAATAAGCTCCCCCCTTAATCTCCTAGTTTCGAGTGAATACAGTCTAACTCTTTAATCCTATCTTCATAAGGCTTGTTGCGCAATGACGGAATTAGTTTCGTGGCACGACGTGAACCCTTTCTAACCTATCAATATCCTCACGCAAGTACGGGCACCAAAACTGAACGGCATATTCTAAATGAGGCCTGACTAGGGACTTGTAAAGGGGCAATATAATATCCTTCGATTTAAATTCGAAATTACGCGCTATGAAGCCTAACATCCTATTAGCTTTTGCGCAAGACTCCAGGCACTGGTTCCTAACCTTTAAATCCTTAGATACGCGTACGCCTAAATCTACTTCCTCGTCAACGCTCGCTAACTCCCTATCATCCATCGTGTACGTGTAATTATTGTTGCGAGAACCTATATGCAAAACTTTACATTTGTCTACGTTAAATTGCATCTGCCACTTATCCGTCCACTCCATAATCCTATTTACATCGTCTTGGAGCCTATTTCTATCGTCCTCGTTAACAACCTTACCGCCTATTTTAGTATCGTCCGCGAATTTTGACACGTTACTAGTCAATCCTACATCTATGTCGTTAATGTAAATTACGAATAGCAATGGGCCTAACACTGAACCCTGTGGGACACCGCTACCTACATCTAACCACCCGATTCACTACCATTAACTACGACCCTCTGTCTCCTAGCACGAAGCCATTCTTCTAACCAGTTAGCTACCTGACCGCGTATACCGTGCGCTTTGACCTTCGCAATTAGTCTCTATGCGGAACTGTATCGAACGCCTTTTTAAAATCTAAATAAATAACGTCAGCTGCTCTATGCCTATCGTATTCGCGCACTATTTCGTTATAAAATTCTAACAAATTAGTTAAACAAGACCTATGGCGTCGAAACCCATGCTGACTACTATTAATCAAATCTCTACTTTCTAAGTGATCGATGATACGATCCCTAACTACGGATTCCAAAAGTTTACCGACAATTGACGTTAAGCTAATGGGCCTATAATTGCTAGCTACTGCGCGGTCGCCTTTTTTAAAATAGGCGTGACGTTAGCTAATTTGAAGTCTTCAGGAATAATCCCGTTTCGAGTGACTGATTAAAAATCTTCGTTAAGGGGCCTACGATAACGTCTTTCAAATCTTTCAAATGTCTGGGATAAAAAGCGTCAGGGCCTGGAGCCTTGCTAACTTTTAGCCTATCGATATAATGCGCAATCTCACCTCGTAAACAGTTATTTCATCCAAAATAGTCTCGCTACTAAATGGAACGATATCGTCCACGTCGGGGACATTATTTACGTCTTCTACGGTAAAAACTGTCGCAAAAAAGTTATTGAAAATACCCGCCATCGCCTGAGCGTCAGAAGCCAAAGCGCCATTAACATCCACTAGAGGGCCTATGTTATCTTTTATCGGCTTACGATTATTAACGTATTCAAAAAACTTTTTTGGATTATGTTTACTATCCGCAGCTATAAGTATCTCTAAATTACGCTTGGCATTCCTAACTGATCTTTTAACCTGACGTCTAAGCTCGATATATCTATTAAAGTTAGCTGCCGTGCCATTGCGCTTATTAAGTCTATACGCTCTATTACGCTCGTTTATGAACTCGCCTATTTCCCTAGTCCACCACTTCGGCCTACCACGATTTCTAGCGCGCTTGGGCCTACGAGGAATAAACTCCCTTTCAATATTCCTAAAACTTTCTTTAAACGCCACCCAATGCAAATTTGTGTCATTACCCATAAATAAGTTATCCCAGTCCACTACTCTCATCCTATCCGCAAAACTATCAAAATTAGCCCTACGAAAATCAGGGACTTCTATTACGTTACTATCCTTAGTGTTTTCTATCAATAACTTAAACCTAAGAATTTGATGATCACTACATCCTAAACTCTCGCCTACTTCTAAACCTTCGACTATATTCTCGCCGTTCGTCATCACCAAATCTAAAATATTATCACCGCGCGTTGGTTCGGTAACCATCTGTCGTAAAAAGTTATCTTCCATAAACTCATCAATCTCAAACCCTCCTCATTACCAGTAAAAGTCTCGTAATTAACATTAGGGCAGTTAAAGTCTCCGACAATTATACTATTCCGATTGTCAATAAAGTTACCAAGAAGTGAGTAAAATCTAGTATCTGTATCGAGGGGTTGAACGGGAGGTCTATAAACAACAACAAAATTAAAACTAATACTACGCGCCCTAACTTCAACACATATCGCATTAATTGCTGCCGGAAAATCTAACTTAACCTCGATAGCCCTAAGGGAATTACGAATGTACAGCAAAACGCCGCCACCAAACCTATGTAACCTATCATTAGTAAAGAGTTTAAAACCCGGTATATCAAGTTCCCCCAACAAGTCCCGAGTCACGGTATTTAACCAAGTTTCAGTGATAGCAACTATATCGTAGTTGCCGGAATAAATTATCGCCTTAAATTCATTTAATTTATTTCTAATACTACGCGCGTTACAATAAAAGACGTTTAAGTTATTTTTTACCACGGGCCCGCGTTTTAAACTATTTTTCACGTCGGGCCCGCGTTCCCCGGACCCACAACGTTTAAAGAAGGCTTCGACCTATACAGCTTTCGCACGTTTTCGTCTATTAACCTACCTAGCCTAGCATTACCTATTTCATTAAAATGCACCCCATCTTTTATAAAAAGGCTAGGATCACTGAATTCGGACCACAGCTTTACGAAGGGTACATTTTCCTCAGCACAAATCTCTTCTAATTTATTATTCAAAAATATTGTTTTTGACGTAATGCTAAGACCCAACCCGTGCCTAGGGGTAATACCTAGAACTAAAGACCTATCTGACCTCGCCTTCAGGGGCCTAATTAACCCCCTATATCTCTCCAAAAGGTCAGGCACTCTCGTATCGGGCCTATACGAGTCGTTGCCTCCTACCATCGTCACCAACATCGAGTGACGGGAGGCAACGTCAATCCTATCCACTTCGTCTCTAACTCTGTCAACCCTGGGAGACAGACCCTTCTCCTCTTGGTTGGACTAAACAGTCGCCAATTAAAATAGTTTCCCCTCATTCACGTCCCTTTCCAAATGGGCGAAAGGGTTCGAAACCTCGATAGGGGGGGGGATTCCTATCACCTAACGTACGCGGCCTAGCTCCACCCTTAACTCTCTAAATCCCTCCCCATCTACTACTCTCGGACTAACCTTAACCCCTTCCTCAACTCTATCCAACCTTCCCGACAAGCTACCTAAACCAGAAACTAAGTTACGCACCTCACCCTTCAAATTACTAACGTCTTCAACGTTAGTATTGGTTCGGCTTCCGTCAACCGTAGCCCTACCCCTGCCCTCATCAAGCGTTGCAAGTCTTTCGGTTACCTCACGTACACTGCGTTTTATGTCAACTAATTCCTACATTAACTCGCAAAAGAAACAAACTGATCTCTCGGTAATCGCCATAGGACCGCCGTTATAATCTTTAAATTCCGAATACCACCGGTTTACCCTACACCTAACACACGACGCTTTCTGCGACGGCATCGCGCAGTTAAAAATTAGTTTAAACCGTCACAAGTGTAAGTTAAATTAAGCCGGCACGCTATGAAAACTTCTAAATCGCTAAAAACCACTAATATTCAATTACTTAACTATAACAACGTGAATATAAATGCAAGTATATAAAATTCAAAACTGTCCAAAAGTAAAATTCTCAGCAGTATGCAAAAGTAGATGCAATATCAGAGAGCTCAGGAAATGCGTCCGTTCAGTACAGAGTCTGGCTGACGAAAGAATGCATGGATGAGGATGACACTGGCCGTGATAAATAAAAATATTTTCTTTTCCCATTGCCTCATGTTTTACAAATTTAATAAAAACTCCGTAAGTTATACAGGGTGTCCCATAAGTCCGGCATCATAGGAAATATAATAAAAAAAGGCAAAACAAAAGCTTCTATTTTGTTGTTCCGTAGCCCATTCACAAAATTCCATCCGCCGGTCGGGATCATCTTCGCTTAATTTCTGTAGGATCTGAAGTTTATATGGATGCCATTTGTGAGCCTGAAGAATGCGATGGATGCGATTTCCTATGAGTAGAATTATCTGGATTCGTCCTTGCTCACAGACATTATGGCCTGTAGGAAGAGAAAAATATGAATTATGGTTTGTAGAAATAGAAAAATATGAATTTCTCCTATGATGCCGGACTTATGGGACACCCTGTAGTATGTTTGTATTAAAATGTTCTAACTAAATATGATGTTCAATGTTTTGATGTTAAAACCACTGATCTCTACACGATCTTACAACCATTCGTCTTGTTCTGTGTTGTTAGTGTTTACGGTATTATTATTATTTTTTTCAAGAATATGCCTGCCAAAATTGGGGTGCATCTTATATGCTCGTGCACCTTATATGTCGGAAAATACGGTATTTCCGTTCATTGAAAAACTCAATATTTAAATCAGTTAAACTTCCTTATATCACTTGTCTGTAAAATACCATTTTTTCAGAATATATTCATAAATTTAGGTAATAACATTGGTACCTGGAGATGTATCCTTATGAAGCCACAACTTTTATACGTGCTTACTATCAGGTCACAGCATATTTTGCGCACTATTAGGAATCTTAATTCAAAACTTACATAGAACTTTCCATTTATGCCTTTTACTGAATATTGCTATTTTTTTGCCATAAATCTACATATTTGGAGTAAGATTGGCACCTGAAGACAATAAGTTAAGGTGCTATAACTTTAGAACGCACTTACTATAAGGTTTTGGTCCATTCTCCACACTATTACAATCCATAATTCAAAAGTTACAAATAAATATCCAGTTGTCTATTTTTTCTAAATATCACTATAATTTCGCAATATATTCATAAATATGGAGTGAGATTGGCACCTGAAGATATTAATGTAGGAGGCTAGAAATGTAATACACACTTTGTTTCAGGTCGTAACACATTTTCTACACTATTACGAACCATGTTTCAAAAGCTTGTGAAAACCCCCCAAAAACGCTCCACCCTAATGTATAAGCCTGGGTTTGAATTAGGCTTTGCTTTACTGATTGGAAATTACCACATATATTGAGCCACCGCACACATGAGAAACAAACTCCATACAGGGGCAAACAAGACCCCTGTACAAAGACAGCAACTGAGTTGGGGTGAAAAAACCGCGGAGGCGGTACAGCACACCTAACCTCATAGAAGTTGTTTAGGAAAGAGAGTATATGTGATCTTTCCAGAAAAGATCACGAGAAAAGGAAACGCCAAGAACGTTAAGAGAAGAGGAAGAACTGAGTTGTGTATTGTTGAAGATAAGGGGATAGTCGTGTGGAAGACTGTGACGAGTAGAGAAATGTTGAAACTGAATTGAGCGACTGTTGAGGGGGACGCTTTGTAAAGCGGGTGGAGAAGTGAAGGGTGGAATCATCGGCATAGCAATGGATAGAACAGGAAGTGCGACTTAATAGATCATTGATAAATAAAAGGAAAAGAGTCGTTGACAGGACAGAGCCCTGAGGAACACCACTGTTAATAGCTTTAGGAGAAGAACAGTGGTCATCTACAACTGCAGCTATAGATCGACCAGAAAGGAAATTAGAGACGAAGGTACAGATAGAAGGATAGAAACAGAAGGAGGGCAGTTTGGAAATTAAAGATTTGTGCCAGACTCTATCAAAAGCTTTTGATATGTCGAGCGCAATAGCAGAAGTTTCATCGAAATCCAGAAAGGAGGATGACCAAGAGTCACAGAGATATGCATGAAGATCGCCAGGAGAGCGTCCCATGCGGAAGCCACATTGACATTCCAAAAGCAGCTTGTGAGAAGACAGATGTTTAAGAATCTTCCAATGAAGGATGGATTCAAAAACTTTGGAAATGCAAGAAATCAAAGCAATTGCACGATAGTTGGAGGGTTGAGAGTGGTCACCCTTCTTTGGGAAAGGCTGAATGAAAGCGAACTTCCAGCAGGAAGGAAAAGTACCAGATGAGAGACAAAGACGAAAGAGTTTGCCTAGGCAGGGTGTCAGCACAGAAGGATAGTTCTTAAGAACAACAGGAGGAACACCATTAGGACCATACGTCTTCCTAGAGTTGAACCCAGATAGGGCAGAAAAAACATCTTTAGAAGAGATTCTAATTTCAGACATAATAAAGTCAGAGGGGAGAGGAGATGGAGGAACAGCACCGGATTCGTCCATAGTTGAATTGTAAGCGAAAGTTTGAGCGAAGAGTTCAGCTTTGTCAGGAGAAGAGACGGAAAATGTGCCGTCGGAATGGAAAAGAGTCTGGAAAGAAGAGGAAGTAAAGTTGTTGAAGAGGTTCTTAGCTAGGTACCAGAAAGATTGAGAAGAATTAGAATTGGATAAATTTTCACATTTTTGTCGGATGAAGGAATTTTTGGCGAGTCAAAGAACAGACTTTGCACGATTCCGGGCAGAAATATAAGCTGAGTGAGAGTCAGAAGTTGGATAGCGACGGTTACCTTCTGAAAGGCTCCTCTCTGTTGTGGATAGTAAAGTTAAGCCAAGGTTTTTTGCATTAGTAGTAGGAATAGAATATGGAATGTACGCCTTCATGCCCAAGAGAATCACCTCCGTGATGCACTCAGCACACTCGGAAGAGCCCCGGCCACGGAAGCAGTAATCTTCCATGGAAAATCATAGAAGTACTGCCAAAGGGCCTCCCAATCAGCGGTGCCGAAGTTCGAAAGGCACTACTGCTGTAAAGGAGTCAGCACCATACCGCACTGTACAATGCTAAGCCACATCTACAGTATGTAGAGATGTTTGATTTATTAATAATTAAAATTTATTATCACAATGTAGATGTTACCTTGGCTGTCTTCAGAAGAAAATAACATATATCAATTCATACTTAACTTAGAACAGAAGTGTTGTTAAACATACGAAATTCCCACAAATAATTTTGTTCATTTCCTGACGTAGGTATGCACGGCATACTGTACGAAACGAGGTGACACAGACGGTAGTATTTATATAATTTACAGATATTACACTGCTGAAAAAAATACCATACAGTAATTAAAACTTTCGTTCATGAAGCTTTTGAATTAAAATTATGTCCTATATGGACATAATTTCCAGTTTATTTATGTTTTTCTGTTTATTTCACAATGAAATAAGTATAAAAGAAAGTTAATTAACAGTGAATCCCCACAATTTATAGCACACAATATTATCAAAGGGACGCTGAATTAATTATAAAAAGATGTAATCCAAAGCACTTAGAAATAGAAACCTTGACAAAAATTATTGAGAAACAACAACTTGATACCCGCAAATAACCAAACAGTTGATCTATAAATTTGTTAACCCCTCCGTCTATGGCCCTGGGTGGTTCGAATCGACTGGGGTTCTGGTTAGGAGGCAGCAACGGATATTTCTCGCGATAGTTTTTCTTCTATAACATTCTAATTTTTTTTTTCTCGCTATAGGGTCGACAGTTGTTAATTCTTCTCTTTCTACAATACTCTGATACTTTCTCTGATGCTAAACTTATCGACTTTACTGACTGAATTCTCGGACGAGGGCACGGCTCGAAGGAAAAGATTAAAAAAACTTCTTTTACTGTAGTTTACTTCTAAAAATGTACAGGTAGTGCTCTGAATTTACAGGGGTAGAGGTTCGACCTCTTTCGACCATGGATCAGGCCGGAATCTAAAAATTAAGGAGGCAAGGGGCCTCTGCCCCCTCCTCGCTGAGAGGTTGCTAACAAGGGAGTGTTAATTGAAGTAATCGAAGTGAAGAAGAAGTAAAAGTAATCATTATTTTACAATTACATGCTTTATATATAATCTAAATTTTGGGGGAGTGCAGTTTGAAGGTTAAGTTTCCCCCCTTTAAACACATGATCAGATTTTTAAAAGATTCCAAATAATTTTTTTTTTTTTAAATATAAAAAATAATCGTATTTTCGCCGAGTATTCATTTCTAAAGGGCGGCATAATTACATTGAGTACAATCTAAATACATCACTGAGTACACTGTAATTTTGGTCTACAACAACTATGATTACAATTACGGATTAATTTACATTCGCTTATTATCATTAATTATAGTTTTTATTAAAGTACATTAATTATATTATATTAAATTATTATCATTAATTACAGTTTCATTAAAGTACATTACGTCATTAATTATATTATATTAAATTATTATCATTAATTACAGTTTCATTAAAGTACATTACGTCATTAAGTACATTAGTCACTTACAATTCTTACGGTGTTTCTATATTTATATATGGTTATTAGTACAACACAAAGTACATGGGCACATACGGTATATATTTATATACAACATAATATGTTATAATATGTTATAATGTTATAATATGTTATAAATTTGAATTCAGAGGGAGAGGAGGTTTTACGTTTTCAGATGTTCAATTTATGCTGTGATCATCGAATTGCGTACACTTGCATAAGCGTTTCCGAGTTCATTGCGGGAGGCGAAATAATTAAAAATAAAAATAAAAAAAATAATACATGTGGACGTATTTGGACGACTTTGAACGAACAGGTACGAATGCCTAAAGTTTTGTACACATATCGGTACCTAACACAATAGGTTGTGTGCGTAATATAAACACGAGTGAATATGGACTGATAGGTTAATAGGGCATAAGTAGACATAAGAGATATGATGGAGGAAAATTAATGACGGGAAAATGTGAATGGAATTAAGCTACTTTATGACGTCATAGTTATTCAAATTATGTCATACGTACAGTGTAAGTCATTATTGGGAGGATTCAAAAGAAACGAATTAAAGACAGAGTGGGTATTAAGGACTAAGTACAACCACGGGTTCCAATCCTGCTATATGCAATGTGCATGCATAATCTAATACAATTTAGGGATGAGGGTTAGGTGCAAGACAACCATAATTAATTATAATAAATTCTCTAACAAATGAAAAATGGAAATATGGATACGACGAAACCATAGAAATTGTAGGTCGCATGGTTGTGACACTGAAAAAAAAATAGAAAGCAACAAATAAAATTTTTATCCAAACTCGCGTTAAGCGATTTTGGTTCTTATGTAAAAATGAATATTCATTATTCATTGTTCATTTTTACAAATGTACTTCAAACCAATGAGAATCTATCAGGACAAACTTCAACTCGGAAACATAGATCGCACGAAGGGGAAAATAATTTATATACCAACTTTCACGCAATGAAGACGACTGTAAGTCATAAAAATGATACAACAGACAAACTTTCAACACCAGAAGCACAGCAATTTTAAGTGAGCAAAATCCATACTCCTTGTATTGCTTTGGAAAACTCTCCGACAAAGCCTTTAATTTCTAATTTAAAAACAAATGATATTTGCAATCTGAGAATCACTGAACAGTTCTAATTGAAAAGAACAAATTAGATAGTAACATGAAATACAACGCAGTATCAAACATTTTAAAACTATTTTGAAAAGCTTTCTTTAAATATTTCTTCTTGTATGTCTAATAATTACATAATTATTACGATTTGCAAAAGGAATTAGTTTTTAGAGTTTTGGGACATTATTTTTATACATTCAATATTTATCGTACAATTAATTTTTAAAATTAAACTTAAAATCTTACGCAAAAACATAATTTTTAGCAATGATTTTCATCCAATTAAAATATTCCGAAGATGAATCGTTTGTGTGACAATCGAAATATCGGTCATTAATACTCATTATAAATAAAATTTCCACCGGCACCACGTCCTCATGATCAACAATAATTATTTTTTAAAAGTGAAATGATAATTAAGAGAAATTATTTAGAAAACTGAAAGGAAAATTAAAAAAACTGCATTAAAATTAATGCTGATATTATTATTATTATTATTATTATTATTATTATTATTGTTATTATTATTATTATTATTAATTAGCTCCTTTTTGATATTCGTGAATAATATTTTCCTTTATCGTTCAGTTTTTGAGAATTATATTTTAAAGAAAAACTATTTTGGTGTTTTTAGAATGATAATTTGATTTTTAGATTTGGATTTATTACTTTCATCATTTTCATCGGACTCGTCTATAAAATATGAAATAATTGATTACTTCCAACTCACTGTCATTTCCACCATTCCCATTCCCATTCCATTCGCGATCCGTAATTGAGAAAGAATGTTACTCCCATTCGCGCCAGTTCGTAGCTCAATGGGTGAAGCGAAGTGAAACCACTGATGTCGGGGGGGGGGCTCGAACCTCCAGTGATGTGGGCTGCATTAGTTGGCTTCAGCACCGTGCCACATTTCTGGCCCTCTTGAATGATTATATTATTATTATTATTGATCTCACCCTCATTCGCGATAAAGGCTCCAAACCTACCGTAACTGAACTTAACCTAACCTAACACTAGCTTAAACTAACGTAATTTGAACCAAAGTGTAAAATCCGTAGATGAGAATGAGAATGACATGGAATGGGAATAGATCGATTTGAGAAGTGACTCCTTTGAGATTGTCACTCACAATCAAATGGCAATTAGTTACACTGAGTGAGATAATGCCAAATAATTAAACAAAATTATGTAACATATAAAAAATTATTTTCGTAAAAATAATTGTTGAAAATAGGAATTAATATTAAAAATTGAGGATTAAGAATAATTTGAAAAGGTATTTGAGTATATTTCACATTTAACTGAAGGTAGATAAAGGTCATCATTGGAGTGGGTTTGGGTTATTTGAAAATTAATTAAATTGTCTATGTTAGAATTTTCTGATTTGTGAGTGAGCATGAATTTGGTAATTTAGGCCTTTTAACTTACTGTCTTGACTAACTGAACTGTTTTTCTGTTTGAATGGCACGAAGTAAAGTAATCGTATATGCATGCACCAATTTAAATCTTACATTTTACAAGCAAGAATTATATCTCCCCTAATATCTAATTAGTTCAACTGTCTTCACGGTCTTCTAGATATTTTCCTAATTGCATAAAAACATTAAATATTAAAAGTAAGTTTTTTCAGTATTCGTTGAAATACAATTTAGTCTAGTAAAATATGGAATGAGGAGGAAATTGTAGACACCAATCTACCAGGAAAGTACTTCGGGGAGGACTTTAGGCAGGAGAGAGGGAGTGCTGGAACTCCTGTTTCTCGTGTCACTGTCCTCTGGAGCTGATCTTCCTATTAGTATAACCGCAAAATGTTAGAGTGCGATTTCAATGCAACATTGCATGCAACACAATTAGAGTGTTTTGAACCCCCCTTCCCCCACCCCAAAGTGTGTATGCAAATATAAAAAAGCTTCTTTTATATATATGTACAGGGTGTATATAAAGTCAGGATCTATTTTTATGAAGCACTTGGAAATTATATGGAATTCAATCATAAAATGATAAAGTGGTAACATTTATTAAATAATTAAGAGTAGGATTCGACGTGACGCCCATCAGTACCCCTGCACAGCTCAAATCGTTCCGCAGCATTTCTAAACACATTCTGGAGCATTTGCGGGGTTATGTTATCTGCAACAGTTCGTATACGTGTACGTAAGTTTTCAAGACTCGTAATCTTCGTCTGATAGACGTGCGATTTGATAAAGCCCCATGCAAAGAAATCTAAAGGGGTTAAATCTGGTGATCTCGCTGGCCAAGGTCTGTTGCTTCCGCGTCCGATCCAGCGATTTGGAAAACGTCCATTTAGATAATCCTGAACAATTTTGACATAGTGACAAGGAGCACCATCATGTTGATAGACGACGGTACTAACAATCCTATCCCCAATCAGCTGAGGTTCAAGGAATTGCTGCAACATGTCCAGATAAATAAGCCCCGTAACTGTAGCTTCAGCAAAGAAAAAAGGACCATAAACCTTAGATTTTGTTAAACCCATCCAGACATTAACTTTAGGTGAGTCTCTTTCCCAATTTTGGACGAAATCATTCGGTCTTTCATGTGCCCAAATTCGACAGTTATGGCGATTTACTTTTCCACACGTATGGAAAGTGGCTTCATCACTAAAGAGAATGTTGTCCATTAAATTATCACTCCAGATTTGTTCTACGAGATCAGCACACACAGCACTTCGTCGAGGGAAATCTTCCTCATGTAAATCATGTAAAACCTGCAAATGATAGCTTTTCTTCTGCAAATTAACTTTCAGAATTTTGTGCACAGATGACGTCGGGAGGCCGAGTCTGTGTGATGCAGCACGAAGGGACGTACGTGGCTCCTCAGTGATAATTCCGCGTACTGCATTCACGGTAAGATCTGACATACACGGTCGTCCTGATCTTGCTTCATCATTTACAGATCCCGTTCGTTTAAATTTGTTCACCAATTTTCGTATTGTCTTGTCTATTGGCCCCGGATTATGAAATCGCCTTCTAAACTTCTCTCTGATGTCATTGTATTTCTTTCCCTCGATTCGCCAAATTACTATTACCACACGCTCTTCTGTATTCATTCTAAGGGCTTCTGAAAAGAAAAATAGAAAAAAATAATTATTTCACAAAAATAGATCCTGACTTTATGTACACCCTCTATATAATATATATATATATATATATATATACACATGAGCTGTATGAATATGAACTCCAAAGGGTAACCTAACTTGGATGCTCAGGCTCACCCAAAAATATGTATATGCATGTGGGTACGTAGGTAGCCTAAACACCAGAAGAAGTAGAGATATCTTTTCACTGCGGCGTCTCAAAGCATTTTGAATTCCTTAGCATTGTAACGTATTGGTGGCTAGGCGCTCTTTTAATCAAAAACTGAAATATGGTAAACCAAATTTAAACCAAAAACAAATCTTTTGTCGTAATACACAAATAGATCGTTAAATCTTATTATAAAATTATTAATTTAATTTTATAATAAAAATAGATTTTATTTTAGGTTAACTCATTTATTTTTCGCTTTTTAACCCCCATTAAAGAAGAATTATTTAAAGCATGTTTTTTTCTTAATATATCTAAATTTATCTTTAAACTACAATATAAAAAAAATATTAATTTAATTGTTAATCCAGATTTTTACCTTTAGTGGTAACTTATTTATTTTTCACCTTTCACCATCCATTAAAGATTCTACCAAATCCCCAATTATTATTATTAATATTTGTTACATGGATTTTGAATATTTGCTCCCCAGTTATTTTCTCATTGCTATCATGCTTCTGAATACTTGTGAGAATTGTTAGCTCGATCCTAACATATTAAGCCTTGCCACCATCCTCATGTAAAATTGAGGTTTTGTGATTTTCGAATTATGCAATTAGGTCTGATTTGTAAGTATTATTACTTAAGATTAAGTTACATAAACCTCATAAAAATAAATTAGGGTTAATTAGAATTGATTTAAAAATACAAAGCATTGATATAGTATAGATATATGTGCAAAAAAAACAAAACAAAGACGAGCTTAAAATTTGGTATTTCTTCTTATTTCTAGGGAAATTAGATGAAGATTGGCCTTTACCGAGGTTTATGCCCCCTCACTCCTGCGTAATTGTTAATAACTGTAGCCATCAGGTTTATTTTTGTTTTAGCAGGAGTGGGCCTCTTCCTTTTGGCAGTTATAAACAGTCCGTTTTGATCTTATTTTGATTTTACAGAAGATGGTTTAGTGTCCCTTTCTTGAAATCAGGAATTAGTTTCCTGTGGCGCTCTACAACCTGAAGCATGTACTGTCTTTGGGGCTCGTCCTTGGTAATGTTATTTGAGTAATCTTGAATGAGCTTCACAGCTCTTTCTGCAAGATCATTTACTATTTTGACACTTCTAACATATTCAAATGCTTTTTTATATTCAGAATCTACGTTCCACTCACTTGGGTCCTTTGTCATCCATTCCATATCTATTCCCAGAGTTTGTAAAAGAAACATAGAGTTTACTCCAATCAGCGAAATTAATTTCGTCGAAGAGTTTAATTTAGGGAAAGTGGGAACTCCCATTTTAAAACTGTTTACTTTTTTCATCTTCATAATTTTTTTTAGCTATTTGGCGCTTTTCAGAGATCTCAATTTTATTTGAAAACAGTGAAAATGAAGCTAACTCTTATGTCATATACCAAATATGTCTTTCAAAGGTTTTTATAACTGCTGAGGCCACATCTGAATCAATTTTACAATAAGAATTTAAATCGTGCCACAATTTTAGGTCGTTTATTGCAGCATCACCTGCATTGATAGCTGATAACCAGGGTTGTATATAAAAAAGCGATGTGAATGTGCAAAAGCGTTCAAGATTTTTTATTTTTTTGGAATCGTACCCAAGTTGACCACTAAAAGCAAACATTTTAGCCGCTTACAAAATGTACGCCATCCACCTTGCATGGTGATATGCTCCTGGCTTTAATCAATGCATACCACGAGGCGTAGTCCCTCCCAAGAGAATAAGCATAAGTTCCGCACACTCTTTGTAATCTTCTCTTGGTAATGATTTTTTGTCAGAACTTTGGGTCAACGTTTCTTGAAGAAATTTTTTAACATCTTCACAACGAGATTTTAAGGATCGATCTTTAAATTCAAGAATTTTTAAATTTTCTTGTTGAGTATTCCAAAAATTCTGAAAATTTTTAAAATCTAAATTATTTGGACTACTTGTATCGCCGAAAAGTTTTGACCAAACTGCTTGCAAGATTCTTTCCAGTATGTGGTGTCTACAAGCAAAAAAGAAAAGTTTTTTTTGGAATAATTCTTCTAATTTTACACAGGCTCCATTTTTCAAGCCGGAGTTGGATGCCGTAGTGTCAAAAACAAGACCATATATATTGGATTCGACTTTCCATTCAGCTACTAGAGAATGAGTAGCATTCGCTTGTGTATTACCAGTGCCATCGACGATTTTTGGAAAGCCAAGGAGCTTTCCCTCTTCATATCCTGGGGCACCAGATATCATCGCTCCTAATCTTTCATCTTCATGCAAAAGTTTTCCATCCCAATGAAGATTACAAAATTTTGGGCATACAAAATTACTTTTGATTTCTTCGCCTTTTTCTTGCCGCACTATTTTACTTGCTGTTCTCGTACTTGTTTTAGACAACGTGATATTCTCCAAATCAACTCCCCCCTCTGTTGCGATGGCAGCCATAAATGCAGTTCTTTGGCCAGAAGATAAATTTAAACGATCAGCCATTTCAGATATTTTTTTACTTTTGAATGGGTTTTGTGGAAGTTCTAGTGTGAGTTCTAGTGTGATAGTTTTCGAACGCTTTCTTTTTTATTTTTTATCAGAATCTGAAATCAGATTTTCATCATTATCACTATCATCTAGTTCTAAATAATCTTCATCAACAATGTCTATCTCATCGTTAAGTTCGCTAGTTGAAGCCTCTTGTAGCTCTCTTCTTCGCATGTTTGTCTCCATTCTGTAAGTGAAATTCTCTTCCCTATTCCATTTAGCTTGAACCTTTTTTGAATAATTTTTATCTTCGGATCCCAAAAGAACTTTTCTACCCTCTTTCATTGCATTTATGAAATCAATATCCTCTTTTTTCTGTTCTGTCGTCCTCAACCGATCAGTTTGAACTCTGCGTTCAGCATCTTTATGGGCAATAAAAAAATAGGAGTCAAGGTCTCTAACAAAATTTTCTTCCTTTACCTTGTTGGAATTGGAACCTTTCTTTTTTTGGGGTGTCCTATAATTCTGTAAAGGTCTAAAATCTTTTTCTTGACTTTATCTTTACGTTGTGTTTCGATTCCTGATTTCATCCACTGCTTTTCTATATCTTCTAATACTTTTTCAACAATTGTACCGTTAAAATTTCTAAATCTCTCTTTCTTCATTGGTCCATCTTTTACGTAGAAAAAATAGCGTAAAATGTTCCCCTTCGTTAGGATTCGAACATCAGAGAGTTTTTCGATAGGCTTTTCTATTATCCATATTATATCATCTATTCTTAAGGAAATATTTGAATTATCCTTTGATTTTTTATTTGGATCATCTTCATTATTATTACCGTTTCCGTCTGCCATTGAAAAGTAATTAATTATTACTCTTCTTGACAAAAAAATAAGTATCAAATTTTGTAATAATTATTTAAGTTTATATAAATTCAAGTAAAACTACGATTTATTTAATAGATACGGTATTTATGATAGGTAAATCTGAAATTTTTTTTTTAAAATGTGAGTATTAAGTATAATAAATTAATTCAATAAAGAATATTTTTCAGCTGCCTGGACAAGACTTAGTATGTTTAAATGTAGTTAATATTTTTTTCTGGCATTAATATGATATAAAAGGATGAGAAGAAGCCCGGGGAGCAAAGTTTTATGAGCTTTTTTCAACAGCTTTTAATTTTCGGAGCACCCTAGTATGGAGGACCAATAAACTTTTTCATTTTCATATAAAAGTGATTTTACCGTATATATATATATACAGTACTGGGCAAAAGTCAGAGACCACTGTCGATCTGATAACTATTAGATAATCTGTTGTATGAATATTGGTTTTGATGCTAAAATACATATTAACTAGAACCTCTGGTTCATATTAACGTATAACTAAGTTATTACTTAAGTGTATAAAGTTGTATAAGCTGGATGACTCTCTAGTCTGCATAAATTGGACTTGAGGGTTGATTCATTATATTACTTATAACGCATGTGTTTAAAGATCTAACGAACTATTACGGATGGATCTGTAGTAAATGCTCCTAAGCTATTGTTCTATCAATATTTACAATTAAAAATATTGACATATTCACTTAAATTCTGCAAAACAAATTTATCCAAAACGTTTCTCATTATAATCCTAATTCATGCTGTTTTTTTTCTTTCACAGGCTTAAGAAATGACAAAAAGTACAATTTCTGATGAGATTAGATAGAAAATAATACATTTGCATGGTGAGGGACTGAGTCAAAGAAAAATAAGTGAATTTACAGGCGTTTCCAAAACTGGTGTACAAAAAATCTTGGCTCGTCACAGCTCAAATGGAACCCCAGCTGATCGTCCTAGATCAGGGAGGCCCTCTAAGCTTTCTCCATCCGATCTACAATATCTAAAGATTACTTCCCTTCGAGACAGACGCAAATCCAGCACTTCACTTGCAGCAAATCTCGAAAAAACAATAGCTGTCTCAGTTGATCCCTTTACTGTATGAAGGAAACTTAACTCAGTAGGTCTTAAAAGACGTGTTGCAGCAAAAAAGCCACTTTTAAGGAATGGAAATAAAGAGAAGAGAAGAAAATATGCTTTAGAACACAAGTATTGGACATCTGAGACCTACTGAATTAAGCTTCCTTCGTACAGTAGAAGGATCAACTGAGACACCTGTTGGTTTTTCGAGATCCGCTGCAAGTGAAGTCCTGGATTCGTGTCTGTCTCGAAGGGAAGTAATCTTTAGATATTGTAGATCGGATGGAGAAAGCTTAGAGGGCCTCCCTGATCTAGGACGATCAGCTGGGGTCCCATTTGATCTGTGACGAGCCAAGATTTTTTGTACACCAGTTTTGGAAACGCCTGTAGATTCACTTATTTTTCTTTGACTCAGTCCCTCACCATGCAAATGTATTATTTTATATCTAATCTCATCAGAAATTGTACTTTTTGTCATTTCTTAAGCCTGTGAAAGAAAAAAAACAGCATGAATTAGGATTATAATGAGAAACGTTTTGGATAAATTTGTTCTGCAGAATTTAAGTGAATATGTCAATATTTTTAATTGTAAATATTAATATAACAATAGCTTAGGAGCATTTACTGCAGATCCTTCAGTAACAGTTCGCTAGATCTTTAAACACATGCGTTATAAGTCATATAATGAATCAGCCCTCAATAGGGCGGATCGAAAATGAGGTTTTTAAACTTTCTTTCGAAATTCAAATATGGCTAGTGCGGACGATATGTGGGTGCTATAGATAATGACTGTGCATAAATATTAGTCCTGCGAAATTATATCTTCAGGTGCCACAAAGCCGTCGAAAAAAGTGAAATATAATGATTTTCTTATATTCTGCATTAGTACAATAACTGAAACTTACTTGTTATTATTATATATTAAGTGTTCCAATTACCAAAATAGTTACTGAATTACGCAGCTCTTAGTTTATTTAGATCAATGTTCTTTTGATTAATGATCTAAATAATCCAGAACTCACCACGAGGAGGTGGCTGCGTGTCGAGCTCCACCCATGCCCTCCCAACCACCCATCCTTGCGCATGTTTTTTTCTATTAACGTTTTATTTAAACTTTATATTCAGCTTTACTTTCGAATGATGGCATTTTTTTACGTGACTGAAGTGTTGATCTTATGAAGCCATCTCGCGCGTTCAATCCAAATACTTTTGATGATGCTTCAGTCACTAATTTTACCATTCTTTCTACTACTTGTGTATGACAAGGGAATTTCTCGAATGGAGGGGTACTCTTGTTTTCTATGAATTCTTCAATCTCATTTTCTGTCAGGTGTCTTGTCACAGGTGGTTCAGTGACAATGCATTTTTGCCAATTAATTAAATCAGTATAATCAGTAGCTTCAAATTGAATAACAGGTACTGTGAAACGCCTCACAACTTTTTCCTTGTTTGTTTGCCTTGCTTTCTTTATTCGCCTCCACGCTAATTTTCTTATGGCGCTGCGGTCATCATGAATCATTGATGCTAGAATATTTTCTGGATTTGCAAAAATGCATTTCTTTGTATGACAGGGTTTACAATATCCTTTACTTCGTCATTCAGTGTTCTTGTTAGTTCAATAGTTTTGAAAACATGTTTTGAGCCATTGACAAAAGACGTACTTTGCTTAATAGAAAACCACATTGGGATGTAGACCTTCATTATAAAAGAAGCAATGTTCATGAGGTTCTCAGATGGACTTACAGTTGAAACGTATAGACGAAGCAAACGATTTGCTGTAGTCAGCCATCGTGAATGTGCCATTTTGCCTGGACTACGATGAGCAAGATCTGGAGAGCAATATCCCTTTGTTATGGCCTGATGAATATCAATTAGATATTTTTGGTCGGTGCTAAGATCTTCACAGTCTACAGTTGGTTCCTCAGCATCAATCCTTTCAAACTCGACAATAGGAAGACTCTCACAATTCTCTAATTCCCTGCCAATAGGACCGGTGAATCCGCGGGGGCCAGATGTTTTTCCATCCAGCTTTGCAACTAAATGGCGTAATGGCAATTCATTGGCATGGAGCTGGCACACTAAATGTTGAACTGGATTCTTCAGCTTCAATTCTATAAGCCTTATAACGCCTCCCTTTTCTCCAGTGTTGACTGCTGCACCATCGCATCCAATGGCAACAAGGTTTTCCAGGTTCATGTCATTATTTCGAATATACTCAAACATTCCTTTACATATTTCTTCAGCTGATCCAGAATTCACAGAATAATGGCCCAAATAATCTGAACCAGGTTCTCTCACTAAAGTGATATGTTCTTCTGTTACCTTCTTCTGATATACTTTGGACTCTTTTTTTTCTTGGAAGAGTGTAGAATCTTTTCGACCATCAAAATAGATTCCTCTGATTGGGACCTGATTTTGATCTTTCATAATTTCTGATCTCTTCTTTTGTCTTTCTCTTCTGATTTTACTCCTATCCACTACTTCAGATGTATTGTCAATAGAAACTTCTCCAATATCTTGCAATACTGCACTAACAATGAATGCTGCAGCTCGATCTGAAACTGCAGTCCTGTCACAAGCAGTAGCCACTGAAGGTAGATTTGTAGTTTTCCTTTTCTTGAATAATTGTTCTTCAGGTTGTTCGAGCTTTCTCTTCGAGCTAACTGGCTCTGGAAATGTATCGTCTGATATTTCGCCAGATTCACTTTCACTATTTGATGTCGATGATGATAATTCAACATTTGTATCCTGCAATTTCTCCTGTGAAGATTCTTTGGTGAGCCTCACAGCTTCTGCTTCTTTTTGCTTTCTTAGCAACGTAGATGCTTTTTTCTTTGAGAGTGTAATATCTACTCTATCAATAAACAGTTTTCTTTCACTCCTTTGATCTAAGAGGAACGTCACTTCTTCCTTTGGAACCGTTTTTTTCTTTGGGACAAGAACATTGTGTTAGTACTTTGCACTTGCACGCTGCAATGTCAAAAAGTTTCGTGTGTGCTTCTTTTTTGAACATATCAATCTTTGCTTTGTAAGCTTCAGAATTTTTTCTGCTTTGGTATGGCTTCATAATGACACGATACTTTTCGTGGTAGCTTCTGAACATTGTTTCAATTCGCCTGTCTGACAGAATTGGGACGGAAGCACTTTCCCAAATTGTTTTCAATTTATCAACAACTTGTTCTAATATTTGAGATATTGAAGGATCTTTATTAGTATTCTGTTTCAAATCGTTTCTTACAAACAAGTAATATTTAAAAACTCCTTCGTATGTAGGAAGATTCCTGTGCCACAAATCTTCCCCCATACCAAACATGGGGCACTCAGTTGAGGCCCTGGTTGATTTTGCACAAACTCGAGACATTTTGAAAGTATACAAATCTGAAAAAGAAAGAGCTAATATCAATTATACGTTAATTTCAGTTAATAGTACATGGCAAACTTAGGGCAACACAATACAGAAATGCAAAATATATAAGAAATATAGTTTAGACTATCTGAGTAACGCCAACAACAGAACACCCACCTGCTACGAGAGCGACAGCTACACTGAACCGAGGTACTCACGTGACAGCTGAGTGAGCTGACTATAGAAAACTGTTTTTAGAGAATAGAAACTTTTTTTAAAGGTTGACTGAGCTATTTTTATACAAGTGTGAATAAATTCTTGTCTATTGTGCATCGTGGACTCTTCTGTAATTATTGGTTAAAATCTGCTTTTTTCAATTTTTTTCAATATTGAAGGTCATTGTGGCACCTGAAGATATTAATGTTATGATTTTAAATTTATGCCAGCTTATTTCCTCACTACTCCACACATTTTCCACACTAGCCAATTTGAAAATTCGAAAAATGAGTTTTTCACTCCGCCCTAGCCCTCAAGTCCAATTTATGCAGACTAGAGGGTCATCCAGTTTATACAACTTCATACACTTAAGCTTAGAGGGCCTCCCTGATCTAGGACGATCAGCTGGGGTCCCATTTGATATGTGACGAGCCAAGATTTTTTGTACACTAGTTTTGGAAACGCCTGTAGATTCACTTATTTTTCTTTGACTCAGTCCTCACCATGCAAATGTATTATTTTATATCAAATCTCATCAGGAATTGTATTTTTGTCATTTCTTAAGCCTGTGAAAGAAAAAAACAGCATGAATTAGGATTATAATGAGAAACGTTTTGGATAAATTTGTTTTTCAGAATTTAAGTGAATATGTCAATACTTTTAATTGTAAATATTGATATAACAATAGCTTAGGAGCATTTACTGCAGATCCATCAGTAATAGTTCGCTAGATCTTTAAACACATGCGTTATAAGTCATATAATGAATCAACCCTCAAGTCCAATTTATGCAGACTAGAGGGTCATCCAGTTTATACAACTTCATACACTTAAGTAATAAATTAGTTATATGTTGATATGAACCAGAGGTACTAGTTAATATGTATTTTAGTATCAAAACCAATTTTCATACAACAGATTATCTAATAGTTATCAGATCGACAGTGGTCTCTGACTTTTGCACAGTACTGTGTGTGTATATATATATATATATATATATATATATATACAGGGTGTCCCATAAGTCCGGCATCATAGTAGAAATTCATATTTTTCTATTTCTACAAACCATAATTCATATTTTTCTCTTTCTACAGGTCATAATGTCTGTAAGCAAGGAAGAACGAATCCAGATAATTCTACTCATAGGAAATCGGAGTCAAAGAGAGGCCGCTGCTGAATTTAACAGACTGCATCCAGACCGCGAGCCAATAACACAGAGTTGTGTTAGCAGACTTGTTGCAAAGTTTAAGGAAACAGGATCCATAGAAGATAAACCACGCAGTGGACCTTCAAGGAGGAGGTCCACTGACGATGATACAGCGACTGCTATCCTGGCTCATTTTAACAGAAG
This sequence comes from Bathynomus jamesi, assembly GCA_023014485.1. Taxonomy (NCBI): domain Eukaryota; kingdom Metazoa; phylum Arthropoda; class Malacostraca; order Isopoda; family Cirolanidae; genus Bathynomus; species Bathynomus jamesi. The sequence continues at coordinate 481,775 of JAJOZX010000084.1, forward strand.
TCCCAATAAGTCTCTTCAGCGATTGTCCGCCGAGACAGGAGTGTCGAAAAGTAGCATCCAGGCATTCTTCAGGCTCACAAATGGCATCCATATAAACTTCAGATCCTACAGAAATTAAGCGAAGATGATCCCGACCGGCGGATGGAATTTTGTGAATGGGCTACGGAACAATATGCTCGGGATGCCAATTTCCCGTCCACCATTCTGTTCAGTAACGAGGCTGTTTTTTATGGAAATGGTGAGGTAAATCGACAGAACACCCGCTACTGGTCTCAAAACAACCCTCACTGGTATACCTCTTCAAAGGAACAAGGTGTATCTCGGGTGATAGTATGGTGTGGCATTTGGAAGGATCGCATCATAGGCCCCCTCTTTTTCGATGAACATGTCACTGGAGGCACCTATCTACGTATGCTCAAGGAAGAAGCATTTCCCAGTGTCTTGAACGAAGAAGGCAATTTTCCAACATGGTTCCAGCAAGACGGCGCCCCTGCACATTACAGCACCCAAGTAAGGGAATACCTGTACCAACAATTCCTTGGTCATTGGATAGGACGTCGATGGCCTGTGGAATGGCCAGCTAGAAGCCCGGATCTCACGCCACTAGATTTTTATCTCTGAGTCCACTTGAAAGCGCTGGTATACGCAGAGAAAATTAGGAGTGTTGAACATTTGCGGCAGCGCATTATTGGGGCATGTAACACCATTACTCCTGACATCATTCACTGTGTGCTTGCTGACTGGGTATCACGTCTGAATTTGTGTATTGAAAACAATGGTGGACATATTGAGCACGTTCTGTAAATAAAAGCTTTTGTTTTGCCTTTTTTTATTATTTTTCCTATGATGCCGGACTTATGGGACACCCTGTACATTATATTATATATATATTATATATATATATATTATTATATATTATATATATGTGTGTGGGTGTATATATATATATATATATATATATATATATATATATATATATATATATATATATATATATAAAATAAAAATATTAATTTAATTGTTAATCCAGATTTTACCTTTAGTGGTAACTTATTTATTTTTCACCTTTCACCATCCATTAAAGATTCTACCAAATCCCCAATTATCATTATTATTATTAATATTTGTTATATGGAGTATGGAGGACCAATAAACTTTTTCATTTTCATATAAAAGTGATTGTACCGTGTGTGTGTATATATATATATAGTGTTCTATCAAGGCGAAAACGTCTGTTTGTAGCATCACTTAACTACGACATTACTAAATTATTTTTAATATAATTTTAAACCAACTTTTAGTTTATAATAAATCTTACTGTTGAAGACACAACCTGTCCAAGAAATAATGCTGCAAAAATAATTAATTGACCAAAATATATGCATATTTTTCCTTCCACCAAGGTTACTGTCTACGCTGTCCATTTACTTTAAGTAAATGTTAAACTGAACAGCCTTGCTCAAGCCAACATCTCTGATATAGCCGAATACCACAGGTTATGCAGAATGTCCGTTTCCATTTTCTCATTGTATCAGTTGCTCGGAGACACTAGCACCGGAGAAATAATTCCCCGTGTACCCGTGATACCAACCAACATCTTTTTATACGTCACTTAACATAATATGCTCTCTCTCTCTCTCTCTCTCTCTCTCTCTCTCTCTCTCTCTCTCTCTCTCTCTCTCTCTCTCTCTCTCTCTCTCTCTCTCTCTCTCACGGCTTTGTAAAAATTTAAGGGCCGCCCACTAAAATTCGTTTAGAGTCTGTCCACTAAAACTCGTTCAGCCAATGAATGATCTACATTCTGAAAGTGTGGGGCGAGGGGAAGGCTTTTCTTCAGCATGCCCCATTCTAGGAGGGTCTTCTCCATGTCCTATAAACAGAGTAGCAGCGACATACATGAAACATTTTAGTGTTGGAGAAGCATTTCAGCTGTTGCGTACAAACTTATAACTAAGAACGCAATCTAACGATCACCCCAACATCAAGTTGTAAGTAATTCTACTTCGTATATACTCTGTTCTAACTATAAAGAAATAGTCTTATTCAAAAGTGCTCTGAGTCAAATATATAGAAGTTAATTCGTCTGTATTAACATTTCTGTAGAAGTGTGTTTTGTGAAGTTTTGTGATTACTGATTTTGTGATTATGTGTGTTATTGTGATTATGCCCATTTTTATCTTTCCATTGTTTTGTCTCAAGGGCCGATTCTTCCATACAGAAATGCCTATCCGAATATGCTTCGCCGCCGATATACCTCTACGGTGATACAATGTGAGTACTACTATTTATATCCATATACATTCAGAACAAGGATTCATGCATTTATTTCAGTTATATATATATGTATATACACACACACACACACACATATATATATATATATATATATATATATATATATATATATATATATATATAACCCATTCTCTAGGTATACATTATTATTTCACAGAGCTGATGCGTGTGTTAATTTGATGGGACACATGGACAATGACAGTGTAATTTCGAGCCAGTCTATGCAAGAATTGGCACCACAAGCCCCTGAACCCGAGACAGGCACTCGTGCGAGAAGCTGATTGTTTAAGGGTACAGCTCAGGTAACTAACTAATTCCTCTTACATAAAAAGCTCTTTTGAAATGATTGGGGAGTTAGTTTTTATTTTTTCTATTTTAAAACCCTGACGAGGTTTTATTTTAAAATAATTATCCCTCTCCTTATCCTATGAAAATAATAATATATAATAATAATAATAATAATAAAGCATGGCTTGCTGTAATATTTTTCTTTTTTGTTTTAGGGATGATCTGGTGTATTATACGAAGGTGCGCCCCGAAACACAGAATGCGTGTTAATCGAGGAAACGATGTAAGTTTTTCTTTTTACTTTTGTTTGTGTGTGTGTGTGTGTGTGTGTGTGTGTGTGTGTGTGTGTCGGTTAAGCATAAATCAAGTATTTTCAAAATTTTATTACACAATAAAACTATTTAATTTATTGTATACAACACATTTTTACATAATATTGCCTTCAGTCTTTTTTGCATATATACTAGGGGAACTCAATATATTTTGCCCCACCCTTTTTTCTTAGCTAAATAATAGGCCATGGTGCTGAAATGTCTTTTGGGCCATAAGTTTCAACTTTCTGCGCTTCACATAACCGGAATTTTCCAGTTTGAAACTTTCCTTGTATAAAACCGCTTTTAAATGCTCTTGTATAAAACCGATATTTAACGCAGTTTAGAAAATGGCATTGACAGTGATGTGAGTCGAAACAGAGAGCTGTTATCGAGTTCTTAACCGCAGAGAAGAAAACAGTTGGAAATATTCAAAAACATCTACAAAACGTTTACGGAGATGCTGTTGTTGATCGAAGCACAGTTGGACACTGGTCTAAACGTGTGAGATCGTCGGAGAGAGGGAGAGCCAGCCTCGATGATGAGCCACGCAGCGGTCGCCCAGCATCGGCTGTGACATCTCACACTGGGATACTAAAAAGTGTGTTCACGGTTTGTTCTTCGCGAACTGACTGAAGATCACAAAGCCCAAAGAAAAGAAATTGCTTCTGAGTCATTGGTCCGATACGAGACAGAAGGGGATGACTTCCTTTCACGATTTGTGACTGGGGATGAGACTTGGGTACACCACTTTGAACCTGAAACAAAACGCCAATCCATGGAGTGGCATCACGCAGACTCCCCACGCAAGAAAAAGTTCAAAATGGCTCTCTCTGCACGAAAGGTTATGGCCACCATTTTCTGGGACATGAAAGGGGTGATTCTGGTGGACATTATGAAGAAAGGACAAACAATCAACTCGGAGGTATATATTGCTACCCTACAGAGACTCCAGAGACGTATAAAGCGAGTTCGACCCGAGAGAAAACTGGAAGACGTCCTTCGTTTGCCCGATAACACAAGACCACACAACAGTTTGCAAACAAGAGAGTCCATCACAAAAATGCGCTTGACTGTGTTACCCCACCCTCCATACAGCCCTGATCTGGTACCTTCAGACTTCCATTTGTTTTGGCCAATGATGGATGCTATTCGTTTAAGAAAAGTTTGAGAGTGACGATGAAGTTGTTAAGGAGGTTAAGAGGTGGCTCCAGCGGAACCCAGCTGACTTTTACCAGCAAGGAATAAAGGCTCTTGTCTCAAGGTGGAGGAAAGCCGTAGAAAAGGATGGAGACTATGTGGAAAAGTAAAAACTTATAAAAAAGGCATTTAACTACTTGTGTACAAAATTTCTAGAACTTATGTTAACCCCTCCGTCTATGGCCCTGGGTGGTTCGAATTGACGGGGGTTCTAGTTAGGAGGCAGCAACGGATATTTCTTCTATAACATTCTAATTCTTTTCTCTCGCTTTATGGTCGACAGTTGTTAATTATTCTCTTTCTATAATACTCTGATACTTTCTGTTGGTACTAAAATTATCGGCTTTTCTTTTATAACTTATCTACTTTACTGACTAAATTCCTGAAGAGAACAAGGCTCGAAGGAAAAGATAAAAACTTCTTTTACTGTAGTTTACTTCTCAAAATGTACAGGTAGTGCTCTGAATTTACAGGGGTAGAGGTTCGACCTCTTTCGACCATGGCTCAGGCCGGAATCTAAAAATTAAGGAGGCAAGGGGCCTCTGCCCCCTCCCCGCAGCGAAGCTGCTAACAAGGGAGTCTCTTAGCAGTGACCAAGGCAGAGAGCCGTAATGAAGTGAAGTTCATTTTACAAATACATGTATAATATAAGCCTAAATTTTGGGGGACGGCAGTTGAAGGTTAAGTTTCCCCCTTTTAAACACGATCAGATGTTTGAAAGATTCAAAATAGAAATTTAAAAAATAAAAAATAAAACTAATTGTATTTTTTTTTGCCGCGTCTTCATTTCTGAAGGCGATATCATTTCATAGTAGTACATAAGTACAATTTAAGTACACGACTGAGTACATTTTCGTTTGGGTTTATTACAATTATGATTGCGATTATGGATTACTTCCCATTCGCTTATGATTGTCCCTTACAGTTCGATTAAAGTACATTCTTACATTATATATAAAGTCATTACATTCAATTACAGTTTCATTGAAGTACATTACGTCGTTTACCATTCTTACAGTGTTTTTATATATTTATATATGGTTATAATATATGGTTATAATATATGGTTATATTATATGGTTATATTATATGGTTATATTATATGCTTATATTATATGGTTATTATATATGGTTATTAGCATAACACAAGTACATGAGCACATACAAGATAATTTATATACAACATAACATGTTACATTATATTATAATATGTTATAAATTTGGATCAGAGCGTTCGATTTTGCTGTGATTCGCGAATTCGAAATTCGACCACTTACCTAAGCCTAATGAATATCTTGTGAGGGGTGAACGCACTTGAGAAAAAAAATAATAAAAAAAAATACATGTGGACGTATTTTACATGTACGTAACACAATAGGTTGTGTGCGTAATATAGAGACGCGTAAAATATGGACTGATAGGTTGATAGGTATCAGTAGACAATAGGTAGGAAACAACATAAATAATGATGTATAGAGAATGAAGTTTTTTTTTTCTTTTTATTATTATTATTATTATTATTATTATTATTAAAGAATTTACCATACATTCAATACGGAAGATGTCCAAATACTAAACACGTGATTCAGTGTTCAAGGTATGGCAAATGTGAAGAGAATTAAGTTACTTTATGACGTCATAGTTATTGAATTTGTACGTATAATACAAATCATTATTAGGAAGATTTACAAGAACGAATTAGAGACAAAGAGTGGGTATTAATGACTAAGAAGTACAACTACGGGTTCCAATCCTGTTATATGCAATGTGTATGCATAATCTAGGGACGAGGGTGAGATGCAAGACAACCATAATTAATTATAATAACTTCTATAACAAATGGAGAATGGATACGACTAAACCATAGAAATGGTAGATCGTAGGGTTGTGACACAAACAAAAAGAGGAAGTTACAAGTAAAATTATTATCCAAACTCGCGTTAAGCGATTTTGGGTCTTATGTAAAAATGAATATTGATTATTCATTGTTCATTTTTACATTGCTCTCCCCTTTAAAATGATATTTATACAATAATATAATAGGGTACAATTCATACAATACAATACAATTGAGAAAATAACATCCTAACTAATTCAAGTTAGATGACGAATTTTTCTTTACATTACAAGTTTTATACAGAACGAGTTCGGGTGGTTGGGTACAATGCAGAGTAATCAAATTTTTAACATGACACTTGCTTAGAGAGTTTTTTATAAAATATAAAAATTCAAAGATTAAAACTTTAATTTTATGCAAACAGAATAAAAGGATTAATACGTTAATTTAGACAAACAATTAAGTTCGACAAAGAATGATATTGTTAAATTTAAAAAAAAAAAATTTTAGTTTTCTGTGGGGAAAATTACATACATAATGAATAGTAGGTAAAAGGGAAAAATATAAATTATTTTTCAAAGTTACCCTCATCGTACAGTCTATAACTAATTTTATTGACTATTGTAGGTAAAAAAACGAATTACGTAATGGATGATGTATAGGCCTGTGGTCTAGTGTGTATTTGTGTGTATTAGATACAAAGTGTGTATCTTATAATTTTGAGGGACAGATTAGGTGCGAGTATTTTTAAATTAACTGAATAAATGCCTGAGCAAAAATTTATATATAGTAAGCAAAAATGCTTAAGACTATATAAATAGCAAAGTTAGCACTTACACGCAATGAAATAGTTTATTGTGATATCCAATGATTTTAGCATAAGGTTTGTATATATATAGTATATATAGTGTGCATACGTGTGTGTGTAAACGTTTAAGGGTTATTATTATTGTTATTATTATAAAATCCTTTAAGTTCAAGGTAGTATTTAAGTATTTAATTAAATCAGTTACACGTATTAAGGTAATAAACAAAACGCACTTAGAGGACCTTACAATTAATGAAAGTAAATCTAGCGGTATTAAAAATTAAATTTTGAAGATGGAATTAAATTCGACTAGTAACATTCTTAGCTATACATGAACTATATAACCATTAACATTAACCAGAAGTATCGGTACGATAATTGAATTAAGAAAATTTAGAATACAAATTAAAAATAGAAATCAATTATGCATTTTAATGAACTAAACATATAGTATACTTAAAAATAAAAAAACACAACTTAACATAAATTGAGGTTATGTTCCATAGTACCAAAGAGGAATTAACCATGGTTGAACCATTTCTCTGGATGACACTGGGGTTGGGGTGTTAAAATAAAATAAAATAAAAAGACAAAGTTTGGAGTACGACATTCGGGGGAATTGAATGACTAAGCAGTGGGTATATGTCTGAAATTGATTACGTTTTTAAAATTAAAAGAGTTCAAACAAAATGGAGGGACGGCATGTTCCTCATATACATTACAATAATTATCAAAATCGTTACAACCTTTGTAAAAACGGTTTTGGCTACAAATAAGAAAATACATAACTATATATTTATATATGCAACAATGGCATGAAAAGAAAAGACAAATCGGTCAATTTCCTTCTTAGAAACAAACAAAAACAAACTTAACCTAAAGACACAAACCGGTCAATTCAGGTTGAATTTAATTCTCTTTTACAACAAAAAAAAAAGGTTGAATTAAATTCTTAGATTACATTTTCTTAAATTAAATTCTCTTAAATTACAAAGAAAAAGCTGAATTCAATTGACTGCATTGAAATGACTTGGGACTCGAAAACTGACTTGGGACTCTAAAACTGACTTGGGACTCGAAGACTGACTTGGGACTCGAAAACTGACTTGGGACTCGAAAACTGACTTGAAATCTATTAAGTATCTTGAAACTTAAACTGTCTAACTTGAACTCTATCAAGTATTTCTATAAATCTCTAGGGCGGTTGTCCCTCTTGGCGCAACCTTCTGACTTGACCTCTTATCAAGTATTTCTATAAATCTCTGGGGCGGTTGTCCCTCTTGGCGCAACCTTCTGACTTGACCTCTTATCAAGTATTTCTATAAATCTCTGGGGCGGTTGTCCCTCTTGGCGCAACCTTCTGACTTGACCTCTTATCAAGTATTTCTATAAATCTCTGGAGCGGTTGTCCCTCTTGGCGCAACCTTCTGACTTGACCTCTTATCAAATATTTCTATAAATCTCTGGGGCGGTTGTCCCTCTTGGCGCAACCTTCTGACTTGACCTCTTATCAAGTATTTCTATAAATCTCTGGGGCGGTTGTCCCTCTTGGCGCAACCTTCTGACTTCAAAACTGACTTGCAACTTATTTGCAACTAAAACTGACTTCAAAACTGACTTGCAACTTATTTGCAACTAAAACTGACTTCAAAACTGACTTGCAACTTATTTGCAACTAAAACTGACTTCAAAACTGACTTGCAACTTATTTGCAACTAAAACTGACTTCAAAACTGACTTGCAACTTATTTGCAACTAAAACTGACTTGAAATTACTTCAAGTATCTCTCTAAATCTATAAACTCTATAAACACTCTCTTTCTTAATTTGCAAGTCAATTCAATTCAATAATTTGAAAATAATTGTAAACAAAAAATAAAAAATGTAAACAACATTTCACTCCCGTACTATTATGTTTGGTACATAAAATAAAATTATTCTATACTGAATATAATAGTGAAATTAACTCTCTGAAATTAACTCTGAAATTAACTCTCTGAAATTAGCTCTCTGAAATTAACTCTCTGAAATTAACTCTCTGAAATTAACTCTCTGAAATTAACTCTCTGAAATTAACTCTCTGAAATTAACTCTGTTACTTTTAACTTCTCTTACTTTTAACTTCTCTTACTTTTAACTTCTCTTACTTCTAACTTCTCTTATATTTAACTTCTGTGAAAATTACTGTTTCACTAAAAAAATGTATCACTGGTGTCTGAAATGTTCACTGTGTTTCTTGTAAATTCTAACTTGATACTCATTATTAACTGTTAATAATACTGACTTTTCAAGTGTTTATAAATTTCTTAAAAAAAACAAACTGTACTTCACAAAATTTCCACGGGCGAAATCCTCAGAGACGTGTCCTGAAGACGTGTCTTGCTGGCTACTTCTTCTTGGATGAAAACTAGGCGTGGAGAACTTCGAGTCGTGACACACCGGTTCAAGGGTGGATGTTACGAACTGGAAGTCGTGACACGCCGGTCAACTGGTTTTATCCTGATGCAGGGTAATTTCTATCCTGGCCAAAGAGTGGCCACTTGTTAAAATCCTCTTCTTAAAATATTCTTCTAATCTTGGTAGTAGGGTCGCCAAATGTTTATCCTGGCTATAGGGTCGCCACTCTGTTAACCCCTCCGTCTATGGCCCTGGGTGGTTCGAATTGACGGGGGTTCTAGTTAGGAGGCAGCAACGGATATTTCTTCTATAACATTCTAATTCTTTTCTCTCGCTTTATGGTCGACAGTTGTTAATTCTTCTCTTTCTATAATACTCTGATACTTTCTCTTGGTACTAAAATTATCGGCTTTTCTTTTATAACTTATCGACTTTACTGACTAAATTCCTGAAGAGAACAAGGCTCGAAGGAAAAGATAAAAACTTCTTTTACTGTAGTTTACTTCTCAAAATGTACAGGTAGTGCTCTGAATTTACAGGGGTAGAGGTTCGACCTCTTTCGACCATGGCTCAGGCCGGAATCTAAAAATTAAGGAGGCAAGGGGCCTCTGCCCCCTCCCCGCAGCGAAGCTGCTAACAAGGGAGTCTCTTAGCAGTGACCAAGGCAGAGAGCCGTAATGAAGTGAAGTTCATTTTATAAATACATGTATAATATAAGCCTAAATTTTGGGGGACGGCAGTTGAAGGTTAAGTTCCCCCTTTTAAACACGATCAGATGTTTGAAAGATTCCAAATAGAAATTTAAAAAATAAAAAATAAAACTAATTGTATTTTTTTTTTGCCGCGTCTTCATTTCTGAAGGCTATATCATTTCATAGTAGTACATAAGTACAATTTAAGTATACGACTGAGTACATTTTCGTTTGGGTTTATTACAATTATGATTGCGATTATGGATTACTTCCCATTCGCTTATGATTGTCCCTTACAGTTCTATTAAAGTACATTCTTACATTATATATAAAGTCATTACATTCAATTACAGTTTCATTGAAGTACATTACGTCGTTTACCATTCTTACAGTTTTTATATATTTATATATGGTTATAATATATGGTTATAATATATGGTTATAATATATGGTTATAATATATGGTTATATTATATGGTTATATTATATGGTTATATTATATGGTTATATTATATGGTTATTATATATGGTTATTAGCATAACACAAGTACATGAGCACATACAAGATAATTTATATACAACATAACGTTATATGTTACATTATATTATAATATGTTATAAATTTGGATCAGAGCGTTCGATTTTGCTGTGATTCGCGAATTCGAAATTCGACCACTTACCTAAGCCTAATGAATATCTTGTGAGGGGTGAACGCACTTGAGAAAAAAAATAATAAAAAAAAATACATGTGGACGTATTTTACATGTACGTAACACAATAGGTTGTGTGCGTAATATAGAGACGCGTAAAATATGGACTGATAGGTTGATAGGTATCAGTAGACAATAGGTAGGAAACAACATAAATAATGATGTATAGAGAATGAAGTTTTTTTTTTTCTTTTTATTATTATTATTATTATTAAAGAATTTACCCTACATTCAATACGGAAGATGTCCAAATACTAAACACGTGATTCAGTGTTCAAGGTATGGCAAACGTGAAGAGAATTAAGTTACTTTATGACGTCATAGTTATTGAATTTGTACGTATAATACAAATCATTATTAGGAAGATTTACAAGAACGAATTAGACAAAGAGTGGGTATTAATGACTAAGAAGTACAACTACGGGTTCCAATCCTGTTATATGCAATGTGTATGCATAATCTAGGGACGAGGGTGAGATGCAAGACAACCATAATTAATTATAATAACTTCTATAACAAATGGAGAATGGATACGACTAAACCATAGAAATGGTAGATCGTAGAGTTGTGACACAAACAAAAAGAGGAAGTTACAAGTAAAATTATTATCCAAACTCGCGTTAAGCGATTTTGGTTCTTATGTAAAAATGAATATTGATTGTTCATTGTTCATTTTTACACTTACAAGGAAACTTGGAAAGAAAAAATAGGTGAGCAAAATATACTGAGTGGCCCTCGTACAAATAGGAGTTACAATAATTACTTTTATTTATATATATATATTTATATATATTAGGATGGCCCTTAGTATATATAGAGAAAAATGAAGGTTGGATATTTGTTTCTCTAACCCCCCCCAATTTGTTCAGTTCCTAGTAAAACCCATGTGTACAAAGTATTTTTGAAGTCCAAGAATATTTAGAGGTCGAAGTTTACTCAGGCAGCCAGGTCCCCCTTCTTCAACAAGCAGTATTAGCCGCACGGTGGCGGGTGTCTCGTGGAAGCTTACTCCACTCATTGTTGCCTGGTTCGAGGTGCAAGTGTCTTCTTGCAGTCCGGGAACTGCCGCCTGTGATCAGCGACAACTTGAAGGAGGAATTGCTGCTGCTCCTCTCCACGAGTCAACTTCTTGTTGAACTCTTGGATGAGAGCTACTCTTCTCTCCGTTCGGTCGTTGACCACGGCGAAGCTTTCAACGACTTGCAGAGCTTTCTTGAAGGAGTCCTCCGCCTGCCAACTCGCCGGATCTTTGTGAAGGAATTCATCCGGAAGCTGGAGGCGAGTGAAGAGAGCCTTGGTGTTTCTCGTCACAAATTGCTGAAGGCCCTTCTTCTCATCGACGAGGGCACTGAAGGCGACTCGTACGTTTTAGCGGATGGTCGACGGCATCTTCGTCCAAGGCTTCGACAATGAGTTTCTTCATGGTTAAAGGTATTCTGTAGTCAAAGAAAGCCATCCCCACGAGTTCCTCCAACAGGTACCAGAGATGGTGGGAAAGCTTCTTGCTGGTGGCGGTGGAAATCCTTCGATGTGGGTAGTGCATCAGCTCCTTCATGAGATGGAATTCGTTCCAGGGGGCTCCCACCGACTGAGGAGCCGTGTTCTATGCTCTCATGTAGATCACCACGGCAAAAACCGCGAGATCACGCACACCTCTCTACTTCGAAGGTGTCAACCGGAACTGCTCCCGGAAGAGCCACAGTTTGATCGCGTATAGCACTTCGCCATCCATCGAGCGCAATGCATTGCTCCGGGAGCTGTAAACTTGATTCCACGCTCTGGTGTGCTTCCAAGGAAGATTGTACTGAGCTCGAGGAATCGAGCAGTTCGTCCGCGAAGATGCCACTGAGCTCTCCACAGAGGGATCAGTTGAAGCTGGCTTGAACTTGTCTTGATCAATGAACTGCCAGTGACCCATAAACCTTTTCTACAGGAGTATCTCAGGTCCCGTCAACGATCCCCCGATGGTTGTCTCGAAAGCGGCTCCAATCACAAGTTCCAACACATGGTGCCGACAGGCAAGAAACAGAAGATCTCTGGCAAGTTTCTCCTCGATGAGAGCACAGGCGCCAGATCGATGACCTGTGTTCGAAGCTGTGGTGTCGAAGCTTAACGACTGAACCCCCGTCGTCGATCCTCCAGTCTTCGAGACACTTGACGACGGCCGCTGCTTGCGCCTCTCCACTTCCGGATGGAAGCTTTGGAACATCCAAGAGTTGTTCAACTCTGTAGCCAGACACGAGGACAGGCAAGCGATCAATATGTTCTCGGGATGTCAGATCCTCCATGAGCTTACCATCCCAATGAACGGTAAGGGGGGACGTTGGTGGAGAACTCCTCCTTCAAACCTCTCGACTGGGCCGAACGATGGCGAGCCCTTTCTCTATGGATGGAGTTGCGATTGATGTTCAAGTCGATGACATCATGGCCAAGGCTTTCAGCGGCCTCGTTAAGAACGTAGGTCGCATTTCTGGAGGAGATCTGCGTCCGTTCGAGGGCAGCAGCCAGTTGAGGTATCATGATATTCTTCCTGGCTCTTTTTAGAGCAGACGCAGTGGCATCACCCCCAACTGTATCTTCCTTCTCCTGGTCATCATCCGTCTCCTCTGCCGCACTTGACGATGAAGATGATGCCAGCACCGCTCGGCTGGTTGAAGCTTCCTGCTCCTCCTGTGCCCTCTTCCATTGCCTGGCCTCCTGCTCTGACCTCTTCCGAGATTCCTCGTCATTCCGGGCCTGTACCATATCCACAGAGCCGATGCAGCCTGGCCTCCCCTTCTGTCTCTGGGCCAGAAGGAAAGCCCGGTCGTCAGGATTCTTCATCAGGACCAGTGCATCCGCATGAGCGATGTCAAAGAGATCTTCCAAGCGCTCTTGAAATTCCTGTTCCTTCTGCTTGTGGGATGCACTGGTCCTGGTCTGATATTTTTTTAGAGCTTTCCACTCCTCGAAGACCGCCTCCAGCTTCTTGATGTAATGCTGGTCAGCAGCTCGCGTTAGGATGCTGGCTTTATCCCATAACGCCTTGATGGCCTCTACTGTTTCGTGACTGGCGTCCCGCATGGTCTTTTTCTTCTCCAAATGAAGGAACAGGAAATGTCTAAAAGCTTGCCGATATGATCACAATTTAGCGCCCTTGTTTTCCGGTTCAACAGAACCGATCAAATACAACATCTTTCTTGATTTCATCCTGAGGAAAGAAAAAAGGAGTGTTAGATACAACTTCCATGTATATGTACAACTTCCTGTATAATAGTAAAACTTCAACTCACGAGGGCGACCTCTAAATATTCTTGGATTTAAAAAATATTTAGCACGCATGATTTTTCCTACCTAGGAACTGCACAAATTGGGGGGTTAGAGAAACAAATTCCAAACTTTCATTTTTAAGGGCCACTCTAATATATATATATGTATATATATATATATATATATATATACACACACACAGGGTGAGTCAAAAGTCTCCATACATAGCCAAAATGGTCACTTTATTATGCAATATCGTAAGTCATATGCTCTATTTGGGCACCATTACACTGAGTGCACATACAGATGCGTTCCTCCCAGTCATGGCAAACGCGCGCTAACACGTCTGGTGTTATGCGTTCCTTTAGGTGGTCTGTGTTTTGTATTTATTTTCACCTGGTACACCATGGCCTTCAAGTGCCCCCACAAGTAAAAATCAAGGGGGGTGAGGTCTGGGGACGTCGGAGGCCACTCCACGGGACCACGGCGGCCAATCCAGTGACCCGGAAACTGCTGCTTCAGCCACTGGCGCACGCAGATACCGTAATGGGGTGGCGCCCCGTCTTGCTGAAAGTACGCTGGAAATCCTCCGTCCTCGTTCAGCAGGGACGGCATGACTGTCTTGCAGCATGTTTAGATACATTTCGGCATTCAGATTGGTGTCAATGAAAAAAGGGCCAACAGTTATGTTGCCCCATATCCCGCACCACACCATCACTTTTCCAGCACCTTGCGTCTTTGAGCGACTCATCCGGTGCGGGTTGTCATCACTCCAATAACGTACGTTTTGACGATTAACCTCTCCATGAACATAAAAGTTGGCTTCTCTGAAAACAGGATGCTAGCCGAGAATTCCATGTCTTCGTCCACTTTTGTTCTTGCCCATTCACAGAATTCCAGCCGCCTGTCCGGGTCGTCTTCGCTAAGATACTGCAACATTTGCATTTTGTATGGATGCCATCTGTGCTCTTTCATAATGCAGACGATACTCCTTTAGCTGACACCCCATTCTGCAGACATCCGTCGAGTGCGTTTTTGGGGACTCTTTGCGAACGCTGCCAGCACCATGGTCGCTGTGCCTTCATCGGTGGCTGTTCGTGGACGGCCACTTCTCGGTTGGTCTGCAACACTTCCACTCTTCTTGAACTTCTCAATGAGTTTGGCAACGGTGTCGTGTGTGATGTGCATGCTGGGGGCATGTCTCCTGTTAAAATCCTCGGCAACCTTGCGACAGCTTCCTGATCCTGCCAGATGAATGATCTCTATACGCTCTTCTTGGGACAAAGGCATCTCAGCACATCACCTGCAAAAAAATAAAAAATAAATAATAATTTATTTATCATGACCATTTTGCCTATGTATGGAGACTTTTGACTCACCCTCTATAACCAATTTTAAATAATTACCGGTTTATCAGTCATTACATTTTAAGTTAGTTACAGAACATAATCCTCGTCCTTAAACATTGCACAAATTATTATTATTAGGGGTACATTTTATAAATTTACACAATGTAATCCTAAAAGCTGTACTGGGCATATTGTTACAATTTAAAATAATTAAATGTTGAAGTTACAATTATATATACACATAGAATTTCACACAATACATTGAGTGCCAACAAAGGGGAACCGTTTTTTTATCTGGATGCATACCAGTTCATCATTCCGTTCAGTGTCACACAAGTCGAATAATTGCAGAAATTCTGTAAATCTCCCGCCACGAGCCATATGCAAGAGAAAACAGAAACAGTACATGCTGCAGACATTGATGTAGTAGCTCTGGAATCAGTAAGGATTCCACACTATCTGTCGAATTTGCAATTGCTAGAGAAATTTTAAATAACACCATCATTCCTTGGCTGTTCGCCCAGTGAATTGAAGAAGTACATTCGCTCCCTAATTTTAAAATAAACGGCAATCCAATGAATTCCTTCTTCACCACTAACATCCGTATTTAGAATAAATGCGCCGCAGTCTCTCGTAGTTGGTGGTTTCAACGTTTTATTCTTCGCATACACACCGATAAATTTGGTGCGTGTGAATCGGTCACTCTTCATCGCTCTCTGGAGTGTATTCGTGTCCATTTTTAAAAGTCTGTAACTACACCCTAAACCTGTCAACCTCGATTAGTACTTGCGATTCGAGGTAAACTACTACAATAATAGGTGCGACTAGAGGAGGCTTGTCGAATTCCAATCTGACTGAGATGTTCCCGCTCTGCTGTGGGTTTATGTGTGTGTTTATAGTCGCAGATAAATCGGGGGTGAGCTCAAAGGGGTACATATTGACCCCCTCAACGAATTCCTTCTGCGTTACGCCGATTCCTAACTCGATGCAATTACCGGCAAAATGTGCAAGATTGCTATACGCTCTCGAACAAAGTGGAAACTCGTCATTTGTAGAATAATTCCAATGTCCCACCTAAGGCCACTCCATTTACGTACAGGGTTATATTTTTAAGCCCGAAATTTTCGAAATTAAATGCGGTCTTTTTGCATTTTTCCATTCACAGAAGCGTGTTCCTGCATTCCAATTAATAGCATAATATGAATCACCACAGGCTTCGAACTCTCTTCTTGGCCAGCACTCAGATTTAAACAAATATCAGGGCTCCTACTGGTGAGGTTTATTTTCATATTGACCCCATTCACAAGCGACTTCTGGAATGTGAAATCTGTGTGTAGGCGCCCAAAGCATTCACATATCTTCTTTTTAGAATTATTAAACTTTTCCTTTATATTACCTTCATCTTTAGCTTGATAATAACCCTCTGCAATTAAAAAGGTATCCTTCGCTTACTTAGAAAAGTTGGGGACATTTTACAGATAGGCCGATAGGTGGTAGTATGCAGATCCTACCAAGATGTTGACCTGATTTAAATACACGTCACACTAGCGTGTAGCGTCATTGGGCAAAGTGTAACGGATCAAGAGGCACATTTCAGGTTTTGTACAATTGACCTCCCTAAATTCAAAAATGAAAACAAAATGTTTGTGTGACAAGTGCAACACCTCCTTTTTCGCATGTGAAAATCGTGAAAATTGCTAGCTACCCATAACTTTTGGACACTTGCTTTCCTAGGGTTTGAGCTATCATTTGACCCCTTACAATGTACTGCTTTTCAGGAAAAATAGAAAAATTTATTTTTGGAATAAACATATACACTGTAGGTAGGTAGGTAGGTAGACTAGATAGTTTTATTTAGTAAATGATACATTAAAATCTTGTTTAGTTTTGAATGACGGCATAAAGTCACGGGATTTAAGTACTGCTCTAATGTAACCATCTCTTGAATCCTTTCCATACACTGCCCCAGACGCTTCAGTTACCATCCTAACACAGCGTTCTACACCTTTGGGGGTGACATGGTATCCGGGCAACAAGGGGCTCTTCAGTGATCTTATCGGGTTGTTCGATAGAGAACTGCTTCGTGAGTGGTGGTTCCATTGTGCACTCCTGCACTGGTGGAAGTAAATCTTTCAAATTCTGAGCACTTTGTTTGATCTTTGGTGGCCGAAATTCTCTGACTTGCTGTTGAGCAGGTTTGGGAGCTCGTCGAATAGTCTTGATTACATCGCTGGCCAATTTCCGGTTTGCTTGATCTGCATCTGCAAGCATTGCCAGTAGAACATTTTAAGGGTGAGCCCAATATGCATTTCTTTGGATCATAGGCCATGTGACAGTCTTGCTAGCTGGTGGCAGTAATCGTAGCAGCTTGATTTGCTCCAGGAAATGTTTTGGGCCATCTGTGCACCTTGGATGGCACTGGGAGATTGGTCCAGGCTTCTCTCGTAGAAGATCTTCATTAATGACACCAGTCCTTATCGCTTTCATCATTCTGTAGAAGTAGGCTTGGTCACGACTCAATTCAGTAAGATCAACATCCGGGAGAGTGTGGCCATCAGCAATTCATTGAATTCCTCTAGAGGAAAATGGCCAACTTTCACATGTGGCCAAAGCTTTGCCAATTGGTCCTTTCCATTGAGTTGCAGATTCTGTTGGGCCGATGAGTTCCTTGCACAAGTGGCGCAGTGGGAGTTCATTTAAATGCAGACTACAGATGAACCAGTGCAAAGGGCGACCCAGGCGGCACTCTAGCAGGTGTATTGCTCCACTTCTGTGCCCTGTGTTTGTGGCTGTGCTGTCAGCTTCCACTGCAATTATCTTGTCTGCAATACCCATTTCTTCAATCGCATTTTGAAGTCCACCCGCAATGACAGTGCCAGTTCCTCGTTCCACTGTCAGATGGCTTAGCTAGAAGGTTCCAGGCTCTCCGACCAGCACATAGTGGTCCTCAACTTTCTTTATGCTGTACCATTTGTTCCCCTTTTTCTCTTTGACAAGTGTCATGTCTTTCCGCCCATCAAAAAATAAAGCAGTGACTTCCACATCGTGGTAAGTTACTGCTTCCTTCAGATCCCTCCATACCTTCTGCCGTGCTCTCCATACTTTGTGGTGGTCAATTACGTTTATCTGATCATCAGAACTAATGATGCCATAGTCAACCAATGTTGCAGTGATGATAGCTGCAGCAGCCCTGTTCGATACACCATACCGGTCAGCTACCAAAGCAACAGTGGGAATCGGTGTGATGTTCCTGTCCTCCTGAGTACTATCACCCATCCACTCATCACCAACACTTTCACCACTGGAGTCTGCTTCTGCTTGAGCTGATTCGACCACATCTGCAGAGGATGCTACCTCTTGCCGTTCCGTTTTTCTTCTATTCTCTTCTTGTCTTTCTTGCATCCGATCCTCTCTTGACTTCCTTCTCTCCATCATCTGAGTCACATTCGTATCCACCCGACTGATCTGCATGATCCGCGTGGTTCTCTGGTCGATCAGAAAGGCATGCTCTCGTCGTGGAACTTTCATTTCTTTTTCACAGTGGCATGCAGACAGATCATCGCATTGGCAGACAGCTGTGCCAAACAATTGATTCAGGCTTTCCTCGAACTTCTTGGTTTTTGTGGCCTGCTTGCCTTGCTTCGATGCTTGTGAGCCTTTTTCCATCAATCGGAGCAGCTTGGTCTTCACATTCTTGATTGGCTGTGATGGAATGTTGGCACGATTCCAAAGGTCAATGAGTGTTTGGCATACCTCCGGAAGAATCTCCCTGTTGCTGGTGTACTTGTTCTCCTTCAAGAAGAGGAAATGCCTTGCAACTTGTATACGGGTTGGAAGTTCAGACAGAGGAAGCTCTGATAGTGGAGAACCAAAGACAATGTCGCTGGCAGATCCCCGTGTTCTTTGTGTGCTCATTGTACCAGCAAAACTCAACAAGTATCACACAGGAACACTGAAACAAAAACACAAACGTATAAATAAAAAATATATATGATTATGAGTATGTATATATATATAAGGCTTGGTTTAGTGATAAACAATAAGTTTACCAATATATATATAAAAATATACTGCACACACACATATGTATTATGTATATAAATATCCATAGGTATATATACACCCTAAGACATATAACAAACTTATAAACAATGTAAAACACAACAAAACAAAGAAATGTGTATAATGTATATATCACAAAACGCACCTTTCGTTAGTACCTTGAGGTTTTTGAACACCCCATCCACAGAAAAAACACTTGTTTCTCTCAAGCGAGCTAGCGTAGAACTAAGAAATTCCAGGGGATGACTCACTGAGAATAATTAGAAAGCTACCAGAAGTAGCATGTCAGTCAGTGTTGCCAACTGTAATTAACAAGAATTTTGTATTTTTTACATGCGAAAAAGGAGGTGTTCTGCTTGTTGCAGAATTTTTTTTATTTCTTTTCTGAAATCAGCACGGTTGATTGTACAAAACCAGAAATGTGCCTCCAGATCGCTCATGACGCTACACGCTAACGTCACACTGACTGAATATGGAGTGTAGAAAGTTTGTTTATGTGTATACAACGTAATTGTTTCCGCAATTCATTCCATCTGAATGTGCTGTTCGTAGGGCGAATCAAAAAAGTAAGGGCCTGAGCTGGGGATCACGAACTCTATAGGAGTACTCGGCGAGCTGATAGTGTTTAGCGGATTAACTGTAATAAAATCGCTATGCTCTATAGATATTTGTGTCGTGGGGCATGTCAAAGAAGGCCAGGTCCGATTTACAACATTGCGAACTACATGCCTTGACTTATCTCTGTTTACGATTTCGTATACTAAATCAGCCGTAAGAGTTGAACTTTTCAGAATCCCATTTAAGTCTCTCACAATATTCCTGGCTGTGTCATAATACCCCGGGCCTAGTGTTATTTTTCTGCTGCAATACTGTGCCTCCCCACTCCAAGCTGAGTGCATGGTATCGTTCAGAGATACTCTGGCCTTTTCACATTCATCGCGACTTCTAAGAACCATAAAAACGGGTTCTTTCTCGTCAATACTTAAAAACTTGGTGACCAATTGAAATTCGCATATTCGAACCTCATATGACTCACGACCCAATTCAATGGGCCCATGCAGTTCTGTTACATAGTTGGCCAGGGTGTTGTTAGGATGTACAGGGCTCCAATAAACCTTAGCCCTCCCGCCCATGGCCTAAACCATTAGAGGTACAGTAAAACTAAACATACCTTACAAAAGAGAATTTAATCCTGCATTTAATGAGGAACAATTAAAACTTGGTGTTCCCGCCATTGGCTTCCAAGACAGCCTGAATTCGCTTTGGGTAGCTTGCCAAAAGTGACGTGAATAGATCTTCATCGTTACGCAAATTTGCTAAAACAGTTTCAATGTGTTGCGTCATTGTATCCTTCGAAAATCGATTTGCTGCAGGTTCTTGAAACAAGAGACATTCAACCTTGTCCTTTATAACTCATCCAATGTGTTCACAGACGTTCAGGTCAGGAGAATTTCCTGGCCATTCTTCATTTCCAAAGAAATCGATCTCATGGTTCTGCAACAACTGTTGAGTGGCTAATGTCTTAAAGCAGGGGGCCTTATCTTGCAGAAGTGTGACCTGATCGACATCCATAACATTGTTTGAGTTTCTTAGAAAAGGAATGACATGCTGGGATAGAATAATATCACGAAAATACTGTCCATCCCAACTCTGACCATTTGGCTTCAGCACCCACATGAGCTTCTTTGCAGTGAACAAAACAATCACACAACACAGTCTGGACTTTTTAATAATTCGCGATAATGTTCATTGTCATCGATTTCATCTGGTGTTGTGGCCCACACTCGATCATTTTGGTAGTTAGGCCGACGTGTTACGTAAACAAAAAATTCATCGGAGACAGCTAAATGCATGAAATCATCCACATCCCAATCTTCAAGATAATGGGCAAACCACATTCTGTCATCGATGTTAAGTTGAGTTTTTCTTGGCTTTGGAAGTTCATGCCAAGGCTTTAAACCTTGCCTATGACGGTACAGTCGAATGATCTCACCACTAACGATCTTTCCTCTCAACACTTCGATCTCTCTAGAAAGTTTAGCACAGCTGTTTTTCCGCTTACGCGTACCGCTTTCAATGATGTCCTTTGTTTCCTGAGAGAGTGGCAAATTTGGGCGCCCAGATTTGGTTGTATCCATTTCACATTCATCCAAAGTTTTATTCCAATTTCTTTTGACGAAGTCCTCACTTCTTCGCAACTTTTTGGCAACCCATGAACGTGTTATGAAGGTGGCTCCAGCATCACTAGCTTCCCGAAATGTTATTGCTCGTATGCGATCTATCACACGTTGCCTCTCCGAATCACCAATTAATTGAGAAGCCATTATATTATCACTTTATCAGCTAGAGTAATTTTAATACCTGCAATAAGTAAAGAATTTTATATATTTTTATAATCACTAAAAACTATTTCGATATAAGTAAACATGTAAGCTGCAAATGGGGGGGGCTAAGGTTTTTTGGAACCCCTTACAGCAGAGCTTTCCAAACTGTGTCGCCAATACCTCCCAGGTGTGTCGCCAAATTTAGTTAATTATTTTCAATTTTTTTGTATTTTGAAAATTTTGATTTTTGTATCAACAAAATCGGCTACAAGATAAACCACCTACTGAAAAATTATCTGATATTTGATATTTGATAACAAAAATTAATTAGTGTGTCGCCAACGTGAAAAGTTTGGAAAGCTCTGCCTTACAGACAGAGAAGAAGAGGACGGGAGTGTGCCGTAGAAGTGGTTTGGCGGCATGCTGTATACTTTGCTTCATTACTACATCAGCTTTTATATAGGTGTTGAAACTTTCTGAGTACCGTAATATTTTTACCAGGTACATTTTTCCCTTTCCTGAACCTTTGCTTCCTAAAATTTTTTCAATTTTAAACACTTTTTTCCAAAATTAAACGACACTTTCTGCAGCTCCTCTCCATAAAACCCCCCCTGCAATTTCTTTTCCATTCAGATCTTCTACGTAATACAACACATCGTCTTTAGGTCTTATAGCCCTAACTTTAAAAATCTCACGTGTTCACCCTTGCTCAAATCCATTCTCGAATTTATTCCCCGAACGCGACAGCCTTACATAATCATTGGTTTTGAAACGCGCAGATCGTGGTGTGGCTCTACGAATATCTTTTCTCACCTCACGTTCTGTGTGCAATAATTTAGGGTGGATCGATTTTACATTTTTTTCGATTTCCATATTCTAATAGAGACAAAAACTTGAGCATGCATGAGAAAATAGCCTCTGCACAATCTTAGCTTAATAGGTAATCATCTTTTGCCCCCAGCAGAGCGATGAAAATCATATTTTAGTAGTCAAAAACGTATTTTTCTTATAATTTTTAAAATATTTCAATATACATCAAAATTATTCCTAATAACTATAAAGTCGATGAAAAAGACCTCATATGATCGTTTTTCCAAGCGCGTTGTCCTACGTTAATATCTTTTGCCCCCGGCAACAACGTCAAATGTTGAAAAAATAGGTAATTTATATACATATATTCAGATCGGCTCTTTGTCTTAAATAATGCATTTATTTATTTCCCATAGCATTTATATCGTTGCTTAGGCATGAAATAACACACACGCAAAATTTTATGACTCTAGGCTAGGGTTTAAAGGTCATCTCTGGTGAGTGCTGCCAGCAGCAGCTGCCACTGACGCGCCAGTACGCACTGCGCAGTTCCCTCAGTTGCCTTTTGACAGCGTCGAAGGCAGGTGTGTATTTTGCAGCTGGCTCCTCGAGTCCTCAGTGTGTGTGTGTGTGTGTGTGTGTGGCTCCTCACTCAGAGTCCTCAGTGTGCTCAATCTCTCTGCTCATATCCTTGTTTGTTTTTCTCATAACTGTTTTTTCGATTTTATTGCGTAACAGAACAATACATTATTCTTTAATCTTTACAGGATGGCTACCGCTACAACTAGAAGATCGGTTACGTGTCCAATATTTGGTGCTGGGAAAGATTTGAATTTGCGATGTTTTCCCACATGTGAAGATGTGATGCAATACTACCATCATGTGAGAACTGAGTTGAGATCATCAAAGAAGGAACCTCCATTCAAAGACATCGCCGCTGTGGTCACGGAGAGACTGGAATACTTGTGGAAATTAGCTTCCATTCCAACAGTTTCGACAGCACGGATAAATCAAATGTTGAAAAGTTATCGTGATAAAATGGCTAACATCATCAAATCACTGAACGCGAAAAAGAAGAACGAATCGTTACAGAAAAATCTTGAGGCCTTCAAGAAATCAACTAAGACCACCTTATTTGACATATCGGCTTGTAAATGCCCTGATTTTATAAAATGCAGCTGCCCTCGTGAACGACGAGTACCACTGAAAGAGCAACAGTTTTTACTCGACCAAAGAAGTGATCGCAAAATGGCAATAGGAACTTTGGATGTTGAAACATCAAATAAAAACGAGATGACTCTTGCAAGAAGATTGGCGATATTGAAACAAGAAGGAATAGCAGAACATCAAGAGCCGTCGACTAGTAAACGACAAGAAACTTCTCAAGAACAACCTTCTTCGTCAGCCTCTAGTGAAACCGAGGATACATCCAGAAAATATTTTGATCTCCATGCTACATGCCGATGAGCAACACATAAGAGAATTGGGATGGAGAAGAATATTAAAAGCACGATCAAAACAATCACCAGCGGGGGAAATTCGAGCCTTTGCCATGCCTGAGCTGCTCTACGATAGTCAAAACTATTACGAAATGATCAACTGGCAAACGGCTGAGGTGACCGAACCCCCCGTTACAAAAACAATACCTGATACCCGAATAAAAGAGTTTGTTGAGACGGGAGACCAGCCTGATGGACTGATCCCACTATTCCCTTGTCATACTCAAGCGGTCGAGAGACTCATCAAATTAGTAACCGAAGCCTCTGCCAGTGTAAGTGGAATAGAAGAGAGGGACGGATTCATCCGCTCCCGTCTTCACTCCCGAACAAAAATTCCACGATTTGATTCTAAGAAAGATTACCGTATGTAAATCGACATGCAGCCAAAGGAAGGGTGGTTGGGGCTGGATAGGGTGGAACTCGACGTACAGCCACCTCCTCGTGGTGAGTTCTGGGTTGCTAATTTTATAAAATTAGCAAGCGAGGAGCTGTACTTAGTACTTATCGTACTTATAACATCGCATTAACGTAATTATAATCCACATTTAGACTTTTCTCGGGGACAGAAGATATTACTCTAGAGTCATAAAATTTTGCGTGCGTGTTATTTCATGCCTAAGCAACGATATAAATGCTATGGGAAATATATAAATGCATTATTTAAGACAAAGAGCCGATCTGAAAATATGTATATAAATTACCTATTTTTTCAACATTTGACGTTGTTGCCGGGGGCAAAATATATTAACATAGGACAACGCGCTTGGAAAAACGATCATATGAGGTCTTTTTCGTCGACTTTGTAGTTATTAGGAATAATTTTGATGCATATTGAAATATTTTAAAAATTATAAGAAAAATACGTTTTTTACTACTAAAATATGATTTTCATCGCTCTGCCGGGGGCAGAAGCTGATTACCTATTAAGCTAAGATTTTGCAGAGGCTATTTTTTCATGCATGCGCAAGTTTTTGTCTCTATTAGAATATGAAAATCGAAAAAAATGTAAAATCGATCCACCCTAGGTCACTGTGCATACCTCTTTGTAAAATTTCGTTAGGTGTTGCTCCAATCGCTCGGTGGTGTGAACGGTTGTAGGACGAGGCCAGCGAATCCAGAATGTCTATATATCTGTATGTGTTTTTATGTGTGAAATAGCGAGGCATGCGCTCCTTTATGGTACGCTGCACTCTTTCACCTGAAGATGCCTTACTGTATATATAGAATTGCTAGTGTAATAACTGATATTAAACTCTGCTAACATGTTCTGAAAAGCTCGGCCTATAAATTCTTTCCCCATGTCAGTACAAAAATAGCCAGGAAACCTGTTTTCTTTCAACATCAACGATTTGGTGGCATTAGCAGCTGTTTCATGCGATTTATTTTTCAGGGGAATTAGCCAAAAATATCTAGAGAATACATCTATTATGAATAGGATGTAGCGGTAGCCTCCATTATACACTGACTATCTCTGCATGTCTGTTAAATCCGTCTGCCAAATAGAATCAACCGAGGCTGCTATTGTCTTGGCTGTTTTAAACCTTTTTCTCACCGGCTTATGAAGTGTATAAGCATCCTGCTCCTGCAAAAACGTCTCAACATCTTTTTTCCTTACTCCATCATTATAAACGTCTGTTTAGAACTGGGTTAGAACTGTCATAATAACGTTTTTTTAATATGTTAGCCATTTGCGTACTTTAGAGGCGCGTGGGGAGGGTTTGCCGTTGTTGTTTGGTCTCTTCTTTATCCTCTTCAAAGATGTTACCGCTGGGGGTGAAGACGTGTTCAGCTGTGGTACATATGAGGCTTGTCCCAAGTCTTTTAACCTGTTCATATTACCTATTAGCGTTTTGGGGACGTTTATCTGCTGTAGTCTTGCTTTAATATATTCCAATCCTGATGGTGGGGGCCTTTCTCACTTTCTCACCAAGTCGTGTACGATATCAATGATGTTCGAACACTGTATCTTTGTTCCTTCAAAAATAACCTCACCTGTATCCAGGGTTGGCAAAAACCCAGAAAAAAAAAAAAAAACCAGCAAAAAGGGTTTTTGCTGGTTGTTTGGGTTTTTGCTGGGTTTTTGCCAACCCTGCTTGTATCGGTCCACTGTATAACGGGATCCTCACTCAATAGATTATAAAGACTTAAACCTTTATTCCTCAATGTATGTGGGAGACTGCTTTTTAATACATGCTCGATATGTTGCGTGGTCGCGCTGTTATTCTTTGGTTGTTCGTCTCTAACCTCGGCCTCAGGTCCTATGCTTCCACAACGTCATCAGCGCCGTGTCTAATAACCACGGGGACCTCTGTCGGATTCTTATAATTTTCGTACTCATGAAGAAATTTCTGAAGAGCTTCTTGGTATAAGATTCTTTTCTCATCAGGAGACTTTTCACCTTTTAAAAGATCTAACAATTCCATTTCCATTCATTTGAGCTTGCTTTTAAGGGGTTCTAGGACTGTATCTGGACTCTTTGAGCTTTGTAGTGAAGCATACACCTCGTGTGGAATCACGACTACTTTCTTCATTATATTAAACTAGTCAGTAAGAGCCCAAAACCTGAAAATCAGATAAGTAGGAATGAGCCCCATCTTTGTACAATAATTCGCTTTTTCTTCCCCACAGTTTGAGTTTTACGAGCGAGTATGCGTATTATGGTCTTTATAATGAAGTAGGCGAGCCTTCTGAGAGGGTTTCATTGGTACATTACATTTTATAACATTAAGACAGATTTCACAGATACATTTTAAAAAGTCGGAGGCGATATTTTTAACACAGATGTTGCAGTGTCCATGGCAGTCGATGATAGATTTTTTTAATTCACGGTATTTCTTTAACCTCTGTCATTCTGGCTATACACCGTTTCATCCTCATTTGGGAATATATTCGTTCTTAGAAGCACCCTAAACGTGTTTCGCGGATGAAGGTCACAATCCAAATAACCGTAACATTGGCTTTTAGCTTCTTTATAAACTTCCAAAAACTCCTTACGCTGATTCGGGCACATTTGATTGGCTAATAACCCAATTTCTGACACGTCTCTACGTTGTGCGAATAAGACTAGATATTTTGTATTTAGCGAAACATCGCGCATATATCTATTTTTGAAAAGTAGATTCTGATTGATGAAGAATACGCTCATGTGAAGATGATGGGAGAACACTGTAAATGTCTCGGCAAACGTTTTGTCCATTTCTAACATGAGATCATCAATTACAACGATCGTGTGCTCATTACCCTTCAACGGACTAACATCTTAAACACCTTTGTGCAACAAAATATCATCTTGGTATTCATTGAATACAGACTGGTATGTCGAATAGCACCATATGACTTTATGCACAAATTTTTAGAACATCTCCCCCTTATCTTTAATGTTTTTAAGCATAAACACAGTTTTACCACAGCCTATAGGGCCAGATATAATGCATTGGGAGGGGCTCGTGAACCTGAATTTTTCTACTGAATCCATCTCTAACACGTCACACTCCTAAGTGGAACATTTACAAAATATAATAAAATTTTAAGTGATGCTCCTTATATTCTAGTCTTGTTTTTCTTCTTCAGAACTGTGAATGATGACGAGGATGAGGTACTGTGCAAGCAACATATCCCCATCATAGCCATTGCTGATGATGTCGATGACAGTGTGGATATTGTTGAGGCTACAGACTCTACCCCGAGTAGCGAACTCCTAGCAACGCCAACTGTAGTACCCTCACGCTGCAATTAGAGGAGAAAGCGGCGGCATGACGAAGTTGAAGACTCGCCTTCCACGTCAGGTGTAAAGCGCGCCAGGAGTGCGTCGGTTGTTAGATCCACAGTAATAGATCCCCAGCCCTCTACGTCTTACGACACAGCTCCCACAGTAGTTCCTTCTACAAATAAAACTATGCCCCCATATTCCTGTTCAAATAGCGTCCATTCCCTCCACAGCAGCATCTCATTCTGTAGACAATGGCATAGCATTCGAACTGGTGGCACAGCCACCCCCACCCCATCCCTCACTAGAAACCGGCACGTAGTCAGGGTCGACCCGCGAACTATGTATAGCAGCGGTGAGGGTCGTGAAGCCAGGACGCGACTGTCCTTCGGGTTCGGGTCAGATGACAGTGATAGAGATGATTTTTGGGTAGTAATACCCTACAGGCGCCTGGCAGCTGTAGATGTAGATTACATACTGGGTCGTATAATGCAGGCCTCTCAAAACAGCACCGTATACCGTATTCGCCATGGACAACTTCACGATAGTTATTGACCGGGTATTCTGTGTTGCGGGACATACGGCCACACCTTATACGCTTAACTTCAATTCTCAGGCTATTTACAGACGGCATATAAACAGCGAGGGTGGTTGCGGCTTTATAGCAATAGTCTTGGCTCATATGTTTATTGTGTTAAATACAATTGCGTATAATATCTAGATGCCGACGGTCTTAAACTGGCCGCAGACTGCAAGCTCAAGTTTGACTGTAATATGGGTCCTGAAGAGTTGAGAAGGGTAGAGCAGGAAATGAATGTTCGTATAGTTGTATTTAGAATGGATGATCGTCGTATGACTGTGTATGTTTTAAAAGCAGTGTGAGAGAATGTACAAAACCTCTACTTATTTTAGGACTGTCAGGGACAACGTATCTCCCCATCCGCAATATAAGGACTCTTTACGCGAGTTATGATAAAAGTCGAAAATATGGAAGGCATCATGATTTGTGTAAGGGATGTCTCGAGTTTGCGGATGATATAGGGAAGTATTGTAAGGATTACCACATGGTATGCGAGCAGTGTAAAAGCTCCAAATGTGAAAGTCGTGTAGTTGAAGTTGAGAAGAGAGACTGTAATGTATGTAAGGACTCATGTTTCAATAATAACTATTTTGAATTCCATAAATCAAACGGCACGTGCAGGAAAATGAAAATCTGCGAATGTGGCATGTTTCATATGATGGATAGCTCGGGTAAATTCTCGCATAAATGTGATGAAATTCACTGTTCTACATGCCACGAGAAATATAAGGCAGATGGTATGAAGCATTATGTTATATGAAAGATACTAAGCCTAAAAATAGACCGTGTATAACTGTATACTACGACAGACTTACACGGATGCTGCCACCAACGAGAGTACCCCACATCTACTTGCAAGCATGACTATCTGCCACGAGTGCATGGACGTCAAGTGTGATGAGTGTCGCAAATGTGGTAAACGAACAAACGTTTTTAAAACGAGCGTACACGACAGCCCCGTGAAGCTCTTTGTGTCCTCTATTGTCAAGTTAGCGGACAAGTTAAAAAAATGATTGTGTATATTCTTGCCCATAACGGCGCAAAATTTGACACACAATTCCTTTATAAGAAACTGCTTGAACACGAGTCATCAGAGATATTTACAGGCGATTCCTTGAAAAGAGGAAACAAGTTTATACAGATGCAAATAAGAGGTAATGTTCAGTTTAAAGACACTTTATTATTCACACCTTGTAAATTAGCCAAGCTACCCAAGTTGATGGGCGAAGCCGCCGAAGTTTCAAAATGGTATTTCCCATACACTTTCCTCACTGGAGACACTTTAAATTACGTTGGACTACCGGCCCCCCCAAACATTACTTTAACTATGCCAACATGAATGATAGTGAGCGTGAAGATTTTGACCGCTACTATAACAGTTTTAATGAAGATAATCCTTATAATCGAGCGGATGAATGTGCGCGTTATTGCGCGAATGACGTGCGCGTGCTTGGAGTATGTTTTCAGTCCTTTAAAGGATGTACATTAAGGCGAGTTGAAAAAATTTAATTTAATAAAACATACTGAAAACATACTGAAAAAGATGCCCGAGTAGTCACTGATTAAGGAATAAGTCATATGTTTTAGAAATATTAATTTCGGTGCTGGCAACTTTGAAAATATAAATGGCGAACAAAAGCCACAAAAGATCCATCTTAGCATGTTTCCTTAAATTAATTTTTTGTCTCACAGGTATGAGGATCTCAACAATAAACTCAATTAATGCCAATGTCTATCAAAAAACCATTAATAAACATTGCTTTTGCTTATTTTAAAATGTAGGACCCATATGTGTTTGACCTATCATGTGTATTTGTGTGCCTACATGTGTGTTTGTGACCTATCATTTGTTTGACCTATCATGTGTATTTGTGTGCCTACATGTGTATTTGTGACCTATCATTTGTTCGACCTGGCAACCAACTACCAACTTGTGAGGATGTATTCAAAGCTTATCTTAAACATAAGCTCATTACTGCAACATTTAGCACTCAGAAATAAGCTAAAATTATCGCGGAAGAAGTGAATCATATATATATCCGTGCTTCCATTCCAGCAATCGATTTCAAAAACATAGTAATTAAGGTAAAGAGATTAATTGAGAAGGGACAAGAACTTAGAAAATATCCCTTGAGTGAAAGATCTTCCAGCACTTATCAAAGTAAATATGATTCCTTCAGAAATTTATTTGACATATGTTGCTGAAAGTTCTATGCCTCCGGTTCTTGTAAAAGAAGTGAATGTAAATGCACTAAGGCGTAGAAAATCCCAAATGATGAATCGGAGTTCTGGTTTGGTCAACATACTGAACGAAAATTGATTATAGGTAAGTTGGAAAAAGTGAACACTTCAAAACTACTCCAAATGGAAAACAGAAAGCATAAAAGACAATTCTTTAAAGAAAAACAAAAGGGTTTTGTCCAGGAAATGCAGGTGAATCCTTGTGATATTGGTGAGATCAGCTCTGACAGTGAAAAAAGTCATCAAAATGAAGATTTCGAATTGAGCGAGTACGAGTTAGATACAGAAGCTAGCACTTCTCAAAATCGACACAAATATCCAGAATTATGCAAGGCAGTTGATCGATGCAAAATAAGCAACAGTGATGCTTGTTTAATTGTTAATGCTGTCTTAAAAGATCTTAATCTATTATCTGAAAATACTACGATTGATCTCAGTAAACTACGTCGTCATAGAACCTTGTGGAGAAGCATAGAAAGAAAGAAGCATGAAGAACGAAATAAAGGAATAGTTTGCCTTGGATTTGATGGAAAAATTGATAAAACTCTTTCGAAAGTGGGAGAATGCCAGCGGACTTTGAATGAAGACCACAATGTGTTAGTTTCATTTCCAGGAAACGAATATATTGACCATATTGCTCCTGAAAGTGGAAGGGCAAGTGATATTGCTAAAGAAATGATATCATTAATTACTGACACCAACTCTGCATCGACTTTAAAAGCAATAGTTTGTGATGCAACTAATGTAAATACAGGTAAATAAAATGGAGTAAATCGAAAACTAGAGCTGACATTGGGAACACCATTACAATGATTTATTTGATTACTTTACACTAATGAGCTTCCCTTGAGAAAATACCTGGAAGTTCTTGACGGGCAAACGACAGGACCAAGAAGTTCACAGGGCAAAATCGGCAAGGATCTGAAGTTTGATCCAAAGAACAGACCAATTGCAAAATTTCCACCTCTCTCTGGAAAAGTGATGGACTTACTAGAAGAAGTGCTAGCAGATTTCAGCAGTGACCAGCAATACCTCCATAAGGCGTGTTTGTCAAATTAAAAGTCATGATAGAGGTCCAGCTATCAAATTGTAAAAAACTGCTCAACCTGGGTCTCTCAATAATGCACGGTGGCTGACAAAAGCAAATCGTCTCTTACGTTATTACATGTCGCAAGAAAAACCATCAGAGATACTTCAAAGGATTGCTCATTTTATACTGAACTTCTATGCTCCTGCATGGTTATATATTAAAGAAAACTGGTCTTGCCAGGATCGGGCCAAAAACGTTTTCTTCACGATTGCACTCTATCAAAAATTACATACAATCGACTAAGACATTATTCGTCCTGTGTTACAAAACAACTGTTACTCTTTTATCCTGAAAATATCCTCTTTATCTGCTATCGCTGACAAGAATAAGAATATTCGGAGGAGGCAGTCGAAAAAGTGCTACAAGCGAAAAGGAGTGTTATGCCGGGTGAAATTCGAATGTTTGACAAAAAATCCATCAGGCTCAACTTCTCAGCTTCGACCTACATGGATGTGATTGATTGGAACGAACTGGATATTACTGTTCCTTCCTTACTCTGATGTTATAAGTAGCACTGATGACTGCCAAAAACCCATAATTCTTGACACATACCCGTGTCATTCCGAGACAGTTGAAAGAAATGTGAATGAAATCTCTGTAAGTCAAAAAGTCTACGGACATGACGCCCGCCATGGAATGGTTATTCTCAGCAAGAAATCTCGGCTAGAGAATCCAGAAAGGGAAACAGTCAGATTTTAAGTGAATCAACAGAAGGATAGCAGTTACACTTCATATAATTTAGTAATGAACACATGTTTTGGTTTATAAAACGAAATATTGTTATAATTTTTAACCAAACTAAAATTGCTTCAAAATTTTGGCTTTTCTTCAAAATTGAGGTCAAAGTTGCAAGAATGCACCTATTCATAGGCTACAAAAGTTGACGTTTTTATCATAGGCGGGCAACTAGAGCACCTTTTCAACCATGTTTCATACCGACAACTTGAGTTCGATATATTTTCGCCCCGCCCCAATGTACATAGACCGGTTCAACTACGACCCGCTACAAGCCGCAAACACGACTGCCTCATTGTGCTTCACGGTGTTCAAGAAGAACTTCATGCCTAAAGACACACTAGCAGTCATTCATAGAAACAACCCACACAGTTATGGGCATAAGGCTATTTACTGGCTTGTACACCTACGGGAACAGACAGGTGTATACATAAAACATGCTAGCAACACGGGGGAAGTGGCCATTAAGGTCAATGGTCGTGTCTTTTAGGTGGATGGTCTAAGCGAAGACCGTGCCACTGTTGAGAAGACTGAGTACTCGTTTAACGGTTGCTGGTGGCATGGATGCCCACGTCTTGAGTGTGGAATCATAGGAGATATGCATGGTAGATCTCCTGCCGACAGTCTCGCATGGACCCGCACCCGCGATCAGCTTATAAGCTACCGGTTCACTCACATGGTCTTGTGGGAGCACGAATATGATGCACGGATAGAGACAGATGGATAGTACCCCGAAGAAATAAACACCATCAAGCGTTCAATGGTGCTGGATCCTCTCATATGCGGTGATAGTTTGTTCGGTGGACGTACAACCCCTTCAAACTATACTTTCCACCTACGGAGGGCGTGAAACTCCATTACTACGACTTCTATTCTTTATAACCCTAGGTGATGAAGAACAATCCGTACCCCTTAGGAGCACCTGAAAAACTGGTCGGTCCCGCCCTGCCTACCATCGAAGAGTTCTTAGCTAATTTGAACGAGAACTATTTCAGCCTTTCTTTCGTAGTTGTGCTCCCCCCTCGTGATCTATGGATGCCAATCTTACCCGTCGTTATAGATCACAAACTCGTGTTCCCTCTGTGCGTGAAGTGCGCAGAGAACAATGGGCATATATACAAGTCCTGAGCTGTCCCTAGCGGTTCGTCACGATTACAGAATATTGAAGATATATGAGATGTGTGGAGGTTTCAGGAGCTCCCCAACTTTTTCACACCATATATAAAAACTTTCTTGAAGGATAAGGTAGAAGCATCAAGGTACCCGCGAGGAGTTGGACCGAAAATGAAAAATCAGCGTATATTCAGCGCTACCGTGATCGTGAAGGGATACAACTTGAACGGGACCAAATTGCAAAGAACCCAAGCAAGCGCTTTAGTGCAAAGTTGTGCCTAAATATTCTTTGGGGAGAAATTTGCTCAGAATACAGACAAGGGGAACGTCCATCTAGCCCAAAGTTATGATGAGTTGTGGGATTACTCCAACGCTCCCAATAAAGAGGTCATGGAGATCGTGAATGTGAGTAATACGTACATAAAGTACAACAGAACCAAATTAGCTACAGGTACATCACGTGTTACAAACATACCTTTAGCCAGTTTCACAACAGCATACGCCCGCATCAAACTTTGGAGTCTACTGCATTCTCTTGGACGGAGAGTTCTATATGCAGACACAGATAGTGTGATATTCACGGAAAGGGAAGGTGAATACATGCCTCCTATTGGGGAATTCCTCGGACAGTTGACTGACGAGATCAAAGATGAGTATAGAGATAACGCCTATGCTGATTATTTTGTCTCAACAGGCCCAAAAACTTATTGAGTCCGGTTAAGGGTGGGGAAGAAGATGAGATATATCGTGAAGGAGAAAGGCTTCACGCTTAACCAGGCGAATCGACCGATCGTCAACTTTGATTCGCTGAAGGAGCTAGCGAGCTTAGAAGATGAGGGTGACCAACCACCCCAACTGACTGTAGGGACTCACAATTTTCGGGCACAGAAGCTGGGGGGCGTGAAGGAACTTAGGCCGAAAAAGGTGTGTCTTAACACATATAGGAAACGCTACCAGGTGCTTGGCACCTACAATACTGTTCCCTTTGGATACCGCGAGGCGTGAATATTGCTGTCATGTTAGCGTACATTTACCTGTTGACGAAATTTTCCAATTTATTTATTTTTCTATTTATTACATGTATTTGTTTCAGCTCTGGTGCATGAATATTTGTTATTTATATACAGTATATATCATGAATTAGAGACTATTTACTTGTTGACGATGTTTTACATTTTATTTATTTTTGTATTTAAAATAAATCACGTATCAGTTAGCGTTTCATTTACACTGTGTGTGTGTGTGTGTGTGTGTGTGTGTGGTGTGTGTGTGTGTGAAGAACTCTAAGCACCACCCACTGCATATTGCTGACCAATAAAATTACTCACGTGACTCATGCTGCTAGTCGGTACATATCTCCTTCCTGCGTACTCAGTTGACCTCCACATGCACTGGATCTCAGACGTGTCTTTTAACTGTTAAAGATTTCTCGCGGAGAAGAAAAAACGATGGCATTCAATAATGCTG
Organism: Bathynomus jamesi; assembly: GCA_023014485.1. Classification (NCBI taxonomy): domain Eukaryota; kingdom Metazoa; phylum Arthropoda; class Malacostraca; order Isopoda; family Cirolanidae; genus Bathynomus; species Bathynomus jamesi. The sequence continues at coordinate 516,538 of JAJOZX010000084.1, forward strand.
CATACTCTACATTCCTGAAGTGGTACTCACTAAAGTCTACAGATATGGTGAACACCCAAAGAATTTCTAGTCAACCCTCCTCTGATTCCTTTAAGACCACATTAATTCGTGCGAAGCATGAGGGGCACGACGTCCAAATACTGTATGGTTATTCCTGCGAGAGCATTGCGGGGTTTCGCAGTACAAACGATGTAATGGATTATGCTGCAGGATTAATCTGCACTAGAACGTTCATATATCGTGAAGTGAAAGAAGCCAGCTTGAAGAAGAGAAGCAAAGGATCTGGGTTGTGAACCTTGTTAATGATTGTGTGACAGGAGATATTACGCCCTGTTACTTCACACCGAGTACGCGTACACTGGGGCTGTGAATGTAAACCTTGTGATTATGGACAGTTTGAAATATTTCTACCACTACATCCATGTATATTATGACAAGGTGCACAGTGAAGTTGTAGCTAAAGGTTTGTGCGAGTTTTTAGTAGAGTTTAGGGACGAGTATAGTTTGTCCGGCAAAAAGGACAAGTACGGACACATGTTTCTCTCAAATAGATTGCCGGAGTGTTGATAAAATGTGCAATTGTGCATAGTTCGAGAAAGTACAACAGTGAAAACCCCTGAACGTAGATGTATGGTACGCATTCCTGGGAGTGGGTGTGATAAACATTAAAACCAATATTATTTCATGTATCGCAAATGGAAAAATTCTCTAAACGCCTACCCAGTTTAATGGGATACAGATATTCGGATGATTCACGCAGCGAATCTTTCATGTTGGAACAATCTCGTACACGAATCACCAACACCTGGGATCGTCACAACTCCGTGTGACTCATATCCACCAAGCCCCTCCCCAACTACCCGTACGGTCCCTCCGAGCCCCCAAAAAACGCGTCGGCTGCTCATAGTCGCCTCAGAGCTTACCTCGTCTGGACGTTCTCAACTCACAATAGAAAACTGTTAAAAGACGGAGCTTCCGTTGAGCAGCGTCCTCAATGCAGTATTCGACGTATCCGTGCTGAAGTCTGTGCGCGTATTCAGACGTAATACTGGTGTTGTTAATTATGTACTTGAAAAGAAATGTAGATATACAAAGTCTGGTAGACGCAATATTATTTATTTAAGTGTTAAAGAGATGAACAGAATCTTCGTGTTGGTTGAGAAGTGGAGCGAGGACAGTTACAAAATATCTGCAGGTGTAGGCACAAAAAGAGAGCAGATTAGCGACGCACCCTCATACGCCATTATTTGCACGCTATCCATAAATCGTGATACAAAACAACCCTTCGTTGATATAAGGTTGATATGGAGGAACGCCGCTGACAATAACACCCTTATCCCCACGCGAAGCCGTTTCATTCTCGACAGAATGTTTGAAGTCGTCAGTTTCCGTAAACTGAAACCTATTGTATATTAGACGTCCTTGTTGCTGATAGGCGTTATTTTCATACAGTACTTGAATACGCGTACACCTTCCTGCTAGATGATTTTACCAAGTGTAGAGCCGAACAAGGCTAGAATAGTTTGGACTGACTACGTATTTAGAAGGTGCAGATTCCTCGAAATATCATAAACTTTGGTAGAAAGGGGTAGAACGGTACTGGGATGAACTATCCTTCACTGTTCACCCTGAAGAATTATTTCTTTATATAAGACACAGTTATCGGCACGATTTAGAAACTTACTTCAATTGCCGATATGAGTTTTGAGCAAAAATTTACAGTTGAAAAGGTCAGCGTTGAAAGACTAAACAACCTGTTTGGAAAGGAGTGTTTATAAACTTGAATTTAATGGTGATGTTGTAGCAAACGATGTCATCTTTGTACGTGCTTTTGACTGTATTCTATCAGCGTTTAAAGAGGGTAATAATTTGTCCCCCATTTGTAAAGTGGATACCAAAATAGTGTTAAACGAGTTGAAGGCCCTTGAAATTGAATATAGATACCCGCATACTTTGAGTGGTGAAATAATGTTAAATCGCATTTATTGTGTAGTACAGAGCAATGAGGATGTAAGTGTGGACTCGATCACATGCGATTTTACTATTTTATTTAAGTAGGGTAGAACTTATAGCATTAAACGTGTATTTTGTTGTATATAGAAATCTTCTGTACAAACTATATTATTTTTTATGCATATATATATATTTGTATATATTTTATTTAAGCGTGGTAGAAACCCACCTTAATTCATGTATCTCCATTATTGGATCACTAGACACTGGGGAAATACCGAGCATCTTGAAAAGAGCGAACATCGTCCCTATATACAGGGTGTCCCCAAAAAAACTATATACTCTTTATAGCATCATATATTTTATAATTTAAAAAAAATGTATATATATATTGTTATAACAATTGCCAATGAAAGGTAAATTAGTAATCTAAGTGATCAAAATGTTATAGCGAGTTGTTTGCATATAAAATTTAATTAACTACGCCAAGTGCTCAAAATGTTCTCCGGCGGCATGAATGCACTTTTGAATGTGTCGACTAACTGATTCGCAGACATAGACTAATGTAGATGCTGTGATGGTCCCGCACTTTTCCCTAATTGCATTCTTAAGGTGTTCGAGTGTTGCAGGTCTTGTACCATAAACTGCATCCTTCAGGTAGCCCTATAAGTAAAAATCAAGTGGAGTCAAGTCCGGTGAACGTGGAGGATATTCAACGCTTCCTCTTCGTCCTATCCAGCGGTTAGGCAACGCTTCATCGAGGTACCTTCTGACATAACAATGATAATGAGGGGGGGGCTCCATCTTGTTGAAAGTAAAAGTCGTCATTTCCAAACAACTTCTGAACTGCAGGAATAATTTCTGTCCGCAGCATGTCGAGATATACGGCACCGGTAACTGTCCCATTAAAGAAAAATGGTCCAACCAAACCCCTGCATGATAAACCACACCATGCTGTTAATCCTGGTAAATTAACATGTTTATCCACATAAACGTGTGGATTATCAAGTGACCAGTACCTGCAGTTGTGTCGATTTACTGTGCCATTCAGCTTGAAGGTAGCTTCATCAGACCACACGATTTTGTTGGCAAACTGTACGTCTTCGGCTTCCATTGACTGAAATCATTCACAAAATTCGAGTCTGCGATCAAGGTCATCTTCAGTCATGGCGTGTAACAGACTTGGAATGTAGCTTTTCCATTTTGCCGAGCTTAAAATCCGATGAACACCTGATTTGCTGATTCCGGTCTCACGGGCGCATTGCCTAGCTGATTTCTGTGGTGATCGATTAAATTTTTGCAACACTAAAACGGAGTTTTCATCACTCGCACTTGATTTGCGTCGTCCAGATCTTCGCTTGTGCATATCTTGAGCAGATCCCTCTGCCTCAAACTTGTCACGGATGCTTGTAATGGCGAGACGTGTTGGTGGCTTTGTACCAAATTCCTGGATCCATTGCCGCTGGACTTCGGACACATTCTCAAATTTCCAATACCATTTCAGAACACTTTTTCGTTGCTCCAGTGTCAAACGTTTACGCAACATGGGTTCTTTTGCTGAACTGAATAAAGTTGAATGCTGTAGAGTTTGTATCGTGGAATGAGTGCGTAGGCTAAGTCCGAAGCAAGCTAGTGAGTGACTAGACTACGTTCGTTCCATAGGCTTCGCCATTACAAGGCCTTTGATAAAACAAGGCCAGGTTTAGTTGACGCATTCAAAAGTGCATTCATGCCGCCGGAGAACATTTTGAGCACTTGGCGTAGTTAATTAAATTTTATATGCAAACAACTTGCTATAACATTTTGATCACTTAGATTACTAACACTGGTATGCATATGAAATATTTTTGTCTGCTGTGAGGGTTTTTTCAACTCATATTATATAATTCGACCATGCTGAATTCGAAAATGACATTGGTTTTCCTCAATCAGGTCAGGTTTTTTCTCTATTGGCCATTTATTATAAGTCCAATTTTATCCCCAAATTTATTGATTTTTTTAGCTTAAACACTGTAGATACGAGTAATATTATAAGAACACTCGTGAAAAATGAAAACATTGTGTGAATAAATACTTTTATTCATACAATGAATATGGAAAAAAGTTTATTGAGGAAGGAATGAAGTTTTTTTGGCTTTCCGTCTGTGTTTTTCTTCGGGCACGTCTCGCTTCAAACACCAGCAATAGTCCGCCAGCATATTGATATCCCAGTTTCCCTGGTACCTCTCTTCCATTATTTTGATATCTTGGTGAAATCGTTCACCCTGTTCCTCACTATAATCCCCGCAATTTTCAGGAAAATAGTCCAAGTGGGACCACAAAAAGTGCATTTTTATGGACATGCGCGACCCATGAGCTTTGAAAGCTTCCATCAAGTTTTCGACAACGGACTCGTATTCTGGACTTCTACGCTTGCCAAGAAAATCAGTGACAACTGATCTGAATGCCTGCCAGGCATTCTTCTCAGTTGAAGTCATTGCGTTTTCGAACTGAGTATCCTTGATCAAAGTTCGAATTTGAGGACCATCAAAAACCCCAGCATTTAGTTTAGCATCAGATATATGAGGAAATTTACTCTCGAGATATCGGAATGCTGAACCCTCCTTATTCATTGATTTGATGAAATTTTTCATCAAGCCCAGCTTAATATGAAGTGGTGGGAGCAAAATTTTTGTTGGTGGTACAAGGGGCACTGAAACGACATTATGCGACCCAGGTTCAAAATTCTCTCTGGATGCCCATTCACGCTGTGCATAGTGCTTCTCATCCGCTCGGCTATCCCATTTGCAGAGGAAACATGGGTATTTCGTGTATCCCCCTTGCATTCCCAATACAAATGCCACAATCTGAAAAAAAATGAAAATATTTAAAGAATTTAGAGAATTTGTTCTATCAGATAAAAAAATCTATGCATTGGACTGTATCACTTCTGTGGGGAAGTTAAGTGTTCTTATACGCTCTCAAATAACCTTTGGAAAAACAACATAGTCAATAGCAATAGTTTACTTATGATATTAGTATTACCTTCAAATCTCCACAGATCCTCCAGTTATGTTGGTCGAATACGAGAGCATCCAGTAAAATTTTCATGTTATCGTAGCTCTCAGTAAGTTGTACGGAATGTGCTACAGGGACTGATGCAACCCTATTCCCAATGTTGAGAAGTACTGCTTTCAAACTTCGTTTAGACGAGTCTATAAATAGCCTCCATTCTGATGCGTTATATGGCAGGCCCAAGGATTCGATTAGCCCCTCAACATGGCAGCAGTACACTAAGGAAGAGGTATTTTCGTGCACTGCAAAAAACTTGCGGAATTCTTCCTCTCGTTTCCTATACCAGGAGAATGTTGTTCCCGGAGCCAGCAAGTTGTCCTCTCGAAGTCGTGAGCCCAAGATCTCGGCAGCTAATTTGGAAAGTCCTAAATCCCTGGTAAGATCATTAAGTTTGGCCTGGTTGAGAGGCCTCGGCTCATTTGAAGCGGTATTTTGAGGTATATACGACTGGGACTGGTCATTGGCATTGGTCATTGATTCATCATCAGAATCATCGAAGTCCAAGGTTTGAGGTGGGTCGGGTATTGGAATTCCAGGACCATCGGGTACAGGTCTCATAGCAGAAGGAATGTCAGGGTATATAACAATGTGTTTATTCTTCTTGTTAACTCCTGAAAATAGAAACACAGAAACATGGATATAAAACTTGCATATGAAATAGAAGAAGCATTCAGACAGTGGCGGCTCGTGAGGGAAGGCTGCGGTCTGTAAGATATGAAATAGGTCGATGGAGTCTGTATATTTTCTTTCTTTTTCATTCATATTGTCCCCTCGGGGACAATATGAATGAAAAAGAAAGAAAATATACAATCATTGTATATGTAAATGTAACTTGTATAACAATATGTATGTGTAAATGTATTTTCTATAACAATATGTATATGTAAATGTATGATTACCATTATGGTGAATATTATGCTATATATGGTGAATATTACATTATGGTGAATATTATGTCAAGTTTCATACGAGGATTTCAAAATATTTAAGAAAAATAAATTTATAAGCCCACCTTGGAGGTTTGTCATGCAGAAATAGCAATCTGTCACGTGATCCTTTCCTTCTCTCCAAATCATGGGAATTCCAAAAGGCAAAGATTTCGCTCTGCCTTTGCTCCATCTTCTCAAATTTTCAATGCACGTCTTGCAGCACATATGAGGGGCGAAATTTTTGTCCTGGTCCCCTAGCTTAATTCCAAAGTATGCTCTATACATTGTCTTCACAAATTTAGTGATTTGGGACTGGTTATTTGGCATGGTAACCGTCCCACATATGTAGCAGAATCTATTGGGATCATTTGTACACGCTCTATTCATTATGAAATATTTTATCTATATGCCTGAAAAGTAAAAAAAGATATTATACAAGTGAAACAAGTGATGATAGATGTTACTGTTCCAATTCCGCTTTGACAAAATCACGAAAAATTCTATTTTACTTATGAGGCCATAGCCGGATAACCTGAGCTGATTGAGAAAAACGGATTGCAGATTCGAAATCAGCAGGAAAACCTCTATAAGAATCACTTACAAAACCTTGACAGCAAAATTGATGCATACCAGTGTAATTTACCTTTCATTGGCAATTGCTATAACAATATATTGTTGTTGTTTTTTTAAATTATAAAATATATGATGCTATAAAGAGTATATAGTTTTTTTGGGACACCCTGTATAAGGGAGGAGATAGATCTCAAGCAAAGAACTATAGACCAGTGTCCTTGACGTCCCACCTCACCAAAATTTTTGAAAGAATAGTCAGAGAGAAAATCTATGACTCCTTGGAGACATTGGAAAGATTCAACGGATTCAATGGATTCCGATCAGGAAGATCATGCCTATCACAACTTATAGAGCATTATAACAATATCCTATGTGCATTTGAAGGCAATGAAAACTATGATGTCATATACACGGATTTTGTTAAAACTTTCGACAAATGCGATCATGGTATAATAGCACATAAAATGAAATATATGGGAATGATAGGGAAAGTGAGAAAATAGATCTACAACTTCCTCAGATATCTACTACAGGTGGCCAAAATTCAAGGTGTATCATCATCAGAATCAGAAGTACGCAGCTCAGAACCACAAGGTACAGTGGTGGCCCCACTCCTGTTCATTATCATGCTAACAGATATAGACAGTGGGGTAAAGAGCAACAGTATAGTAACATCATTTGCGGACGATACAAAGATCAACAGAAAAAGCAGCGCTGCAAACGAAGTTGAGGCCTTGCAGAGAGACGCAAACAAAATATACAAATGGTCAGAAGCCAACAATATGACATTTAACACCGAGAAATTTCAGCTCTTGAGATATTGTAGAAATGAAGAACTTAAAAAGACTGCATATTATGTATTATGTTCCAGATAGACAAGAAATTCAGAGAAGCACGAAAGCGGTCGATTTGGGGGTAATAATGACCGATGATGCCAAATTCGAGGCACAAAATCAGATAGCAATAAACGAAGCAAAAAGAGTCGTGGGACAGATACTAAGAACGCTCAAAAGGAGGGACAAGACAGTAATGATTCCCCTGCTGAGATCACTGATCATACCAAACCTTGAATACTGCTCAGCTTTGACGTCCCCATATAAAAAGGAAGAAATTAATAAACTAGAAGAAACGCAGAGACATTTCACAGCCAAAATTGATGGCTGCAAAGAACTCAACTACTGGGAAAGACTACGAAAACTAAATCTGTACTCCCTGGAAAGAAGAAGAGAGAGGTATACCATAATCTACATATGGAAAATTAGCAAAATCTGGTACCAAACCTCAAACAAAACCCAATTACCATCCAGACAACGCTGGAAAATAGGAAAGGCATAATGTGTAGTGTTCCCAAATTAAAGGCCTGACAAGGGACCTCTTCAACTCTGAAGGAAAATAGCTTGGTTGTCAGGGTGCCAAGAATTTTCAACCAGCTTCCAAAGGACCTTAGAAACATTACAGGAATCAAATTTGAAGTCTTCAAGAGAAGATTAGATGCTTGGCTCAGAACGGTACCAGATGAGCCGGGTGTACCTGGCTATGTACGATGGAGAGCGCAAGAGAGCAACTCGCTCCTCCACCAAGCCAGGCCTAGAGGCCGGGCCACCAGCTTCACTTTCGTGTGAAGAATGACCGACGCACGAAACCCAAACAAGGTTAACAAGGTTTTATATATACAGGGTGGGCCGTAAATTTCCATACATAGGAAAAATTAAACGTTTGTTTTTATGTTTCAGATACCCTAAGAATATGCGTTTGACGTAAGATCTTGTTTACTGATGAAGCAAATTTTTACGTCAATGGAGAGGTTAATCGGCAAAACATACGTCATTGGAGTAATGCTAACCCTAACTGGCTGAGTCCGACGAAGATGCAAGGTGCCGGTAAAGTGATGGTGTGGGCCGGGATATGGGGTGACAGAATTATTGGACCAATTTTTGTCAGTGGAAATCTTAATGCCGAAAGGTATCTTAACATGTTGCAAGAAGAGATTTTCCCATCCCTGCTAAACGAGGAAGGTAACTTCCCAGTTTACTTCCAGCAAGATGGAGCTCCACCTCATTATGGTCTTCACGTGCGTCGGTATTTGGATCAGCAGTTTCCGGATGCTTGGATTGGTCGGCGTGGTCCTGTGGAGTGGCCTCCCAGATCCCCAGATCTCACCCCCCTTGATTTCTATCTTTGGGGGCACTTGAAGGCCATGGTGTATCAGGAAAAGATACGAGACATAAATCATCTAAAGGAACGTATCACCAACGCCATTACAAGCATAACGTCAACTGTGCTAATGCGTGTTCATCAACAGTGGGGAACACGTATTGAAATGTGTTTTCAAAACAATGGCAACCATGTAGAGCATATTATATAAATAAAAATGGTTGTCCATAAAAAAATGTTTATTTTTCCTATGTATGGAAACTTACGGCCCACCCTGTATAATAATAAAAGGACGCGTGTGTGTATGTGTGTGTGTGTGTGTGTGTGTGTGTGTGCGTGTGTCTGTTCCAGCCATAACTCCAAAATGGAAGCAGTTACAAACATGAAACTTCACACACATATTATTAGGTCCCCAGGTTCTGCACCTGGATGTTAATAAATTAAATAATTAAAATTACTGGGCCCGAAGGCCCCAGCACCACGATTAAACTACAGAAAAGAACGCAGCCGTGAAAATTGTGAGCTTCCCATTGTGTCAAGATTTCTGAATCTTAAGATTTTCATGACTAATTAATTATTTAGTCAATAAAACTATAGATAAGAACAGTCATGAAAATCTTGAGCTTCACATATAAGTAAAATTACTGGATGTACATACACACACACACACACACACACACACACACATATATATATATATATATATATATATATATATATATATATATATATATATATATATATATATATATATATAATATATATATATAATATAGGGTGTGCCTAAAATTAAACTTTATTTTTTCTAATACCACATATCTTTATTTGTGGCAATGAATGAAAAACTAACATAGACAAAATTTTATTGAATTTAGTTAATATTAACAGGGTGCTCAATTCACTGAAAAGTTCCACTTCAAAAAAGTTGTACCATAACTAAATAAATTACATACTTTTAAGACTTTATTTCAACTTGAGCTTAATTATTTTCAAAATTTAACATAAATATACTTTTGGAGTCTTCTGAACATTCACTTAAGCCTATCTTTTTTAATCTCTTTGTAGGCTTATACAAAAACTACACACATAATACACATTTTACGCATAAAATAACCACAGTATATTTTTTGAATAACACTTATTAACATACATTTTTTAGTAATATTTCTTGGCTTTGGGGTTTTATTTCCTATGGGGTTCTACAACCTGCAAAAGGTACTGTTTTTTATTTTCATCTGTTGTTAGTGTTGCATTGAACTTCGTAATGAGAGCCACACCACGTTCTGCAAGATCATTTATAACTCTCAAATTTTTAACTATTTCTTTTGCAGCATTGTAATGTGCCGAAACTGACCACCTTTCAGGATCTTCATGAAGAAATTCTGCGAATACTCCTGTGATTGTGAAAAATGATTTGGTTCTTTGCGTGCAAATATCAAGTAAAGTTTTGTGAGAAGGATCAAAGGGCTGAAACCTACGCACAAAATCTTCATGGCAAGGAACTTCATTTGCATTTTTGGCCATCATCCTTTTGACATCAAATGATACCTCTGGATCAAAAAATGCAAGAGCAACACTCATCTCATTTAAGTACCACAGGTGGCATCCAAAGACAGTAGTAAGAGCATTTGATAGATTTTGATTTCTAAGACAGTTCAGCTCTTGAAAGAGCTTCAGATCATTTGCTGGAGCCTTTATGGCCACAGAGCTTTGGAACCATGCTTTTAAATATATATTTACAAGAAATCAGGGATGGGAAACCGAATCGAAATCGAAATCGATAAACCGATAAAACCGATATTTTTTCTTGAAGCGAAATCGAAAAAAAACGAAACTGATATTTTTGGAAAAACCGAAATCGAAATTTAGACCGAAACCGAAAAGAATAAAAAAACTTGAATCGGAATCGAAATCGATAAAAAATATCAGTTCAAACCGAAATTAAGAAATAAAATTTAATATTCAAACTGCTTTCTATTAAAGGAGAGTTGACCAACTTCCGGGGATTAAAGACAGGGCTACTTTTATGATACCTGACTCCTCAAATAGGGTAACATAAATGCGTGAAATTTTAAGATGTATTAGCTTCCTTACATTCCATCCAGTTTTGTTTATTTATCCCTGATTTTTTTTATATATATAAATAGAAACAGGGTGCTTTGACTGCGTTGATCTGATAAATACAGAGTGTCCCAAAAAAAACTATATACTCTTTATAGCATCATATATTTTATAATTAAAAAAAAAAAAACCAATATATTGTTATAGCAACTGCCAATGAAAGGTAACTTAGTAATCTAAGTGATCAAAATGTTATTGCGAGTTGTTTGCATATAAAATTTAATTAACTACGCCAAGTGCTCAAAATGTTCTCCGGCGGCATGAATGCACTTTTGAATGCGTCGACTAACTGATTCGCAGACATGGACTAATGTGGATGCTGTGATGGTCCCGCACTTTTCCCTAATTGCATTCTTAAGGTAAGGTGTTCGAGTGTTGCAGGTCTTGTACCATAAACTGCATCCTTCAGGTAGCCCCACAAGTAAAAATCAAGTGGAGTCAAGTCCGGTGAACGTGGAGGATACTCAACGCTTCCTCTTCGTCCTATCCAACGGTTAGGCAACGTTTCATCGAGGTACCTTCTGACATCACAATGATAATGAGGGGGGGCTCCATCTTGTTGAAAGTAAAAGTCGTCATTTCCAAACAACTTCCGAACTGCAGGTATAAATAATTTCTGTCCGCAGCATGTCGAGATATACAGCACCGGTAACTGTCCCATTAAAGAAAAATGGTCCAACCAAACCCCTGCATGATAAACCACACCATGCTGTTAATCCTGGTAAATTAACATGTTTATCCACATAAACGTGTGGATTATCAAGTGACCAGTACCTGCAGTTGTGTCGATTTACTGTGCCATTCAGCTTGAAGGTAGCTTCATCAGACCACACGATTTTGTTGTATTGAAAGTGCACTCATGCCGCCGGAGAACATTTTGAGCACTTGGCGTAGTTAATTAAATTTTTTATGCAAACAACTCGCTATAACATTTTGATCACTTAGATTACTAATTTACCTTTCATTGGCAATTGCTATAACAATATATTGTTTTTTTTTTTTTAAATTATAAAATATTTGATGCTATAAAGAGTATATAGTTTTTTTGGGGACACCCTATATATTCTCCTCCCTCAAAGGAGGGCGGTTTTAGGCGGGTCCCTAAGTTGTAGAAATAATATGAAAAAGTTTACTGAAAAAAAATGAAGACAACTTCAAGATATAGTACTGATTAAATGTAAATAATCATCCAATAGCACAACTTTTTTATTTGGAATAAGTGTGCAGAAATAATAGATAAAAGCTCATATTATATGTAAATAATGAACATATTATATTGAAATCTGAAAAACTGAAATCGAAATCGAAACTCGAATCGAAATCGATATGAAAAACCGAAATCGGAAAAAAACCTGAATCGAAAAAAATGAAAAAACCGAAATCGAAACCGAAATCGATATTTCTCAGAACTATGAACTGAAATCGAAACTCGAATCGAAATTCATTTCGGTTTCCCATCCCTGCAAGAAATATATTAAAATTTAAAAAGTTTACCCATTTCCTTTCTGAAGCTGTATTTCCTTTTAATCTCAAATTCGGTATTTCCTTCTGTAGATCGAATTGATTTCTAAACAACCACATTTTGAGAGAGTAAATGGCTCTTGACATCCATCTTGCTCGATGGACAGGACCTAGGCGCTTAAAAGAAATACCTGTGATTGGAATCCCGCCCAAAAATATGATTGAGAGCTCCAGAAGCTCTCGATAATCATCCCAAGGCTGTTGTTCGTGTAGGGTTGCGTTTGCGAACATGATAATGTCATCTTTAAGAGCAATAATTTCTTCTGCGCCAACATCTGCATGGGTAATAGGCCGATACTCATTTTGAATGACCTTTGGCCAGAATTTCTGGAAATGCTTGAAAATCTCTATGTTTGGAGATTTTGAGTTATCGCTCAAAAGTATCTCATATGCTTTGCACAAAACAAGCTCATGAATGTGATTTCTGTATGCCAGAAAAAGTATATCCTTTTTAAGGTATTACTCTAGTATAGTGCATGTACCTGCCCTTTGTCCAGTGTTGCTGGCAGTGGTATCGAAACTTAAGCCAATAATTTTATGTGTGATATTCCACTCTTCAATTGTTTCAATTACTGCTTTAGCGACCGTCTCTTCAGTGGAATCAGGAAGTTTTGGGACACTCAGTAATTTTTCAACACCATTTCCAGAAACCGCGATTGGTAAGCGATCAACATTTGTCTGATCTTGACTTGTGAGGTCTGGTAACATTTTGCCATCCCAGTGAAAAACAAAAGGGACATGAGCATTGCCGAAGGAGTTTTTTATTTCCAGCGCACTAGTTTTCCGATATTTGGCTCTAGCCCGATGAATGGCCCTGTGACTAATTATCATGTCACCAACGTCATGTCCAAGACTTTGTGCTACGGCACTGATAATATGCGATGCACTTCTACTTGTTGTTGATGTTCTGTCCAGTGCAGAGACAACTGCTTTATCAATTACCTGTTTAGTGCCTCGTTTAGGTACCTTACGAAATGAAACTTCCTTTAGTGCTTTCTCAGTATTGTAGGTTGAAGTTGAGGGAAGGCAAATATCTTCAACGCTGCTGGAACTCTACAAACAACAGTTGCGACAGTTTCTTGCATTTCTGAATGAGCTTTCAAACGCTGTGATTCCAATGTTCGTTCTCGCTTCATGATTCGTTGCTGTTTCTTGACTTCTTTCTTGTCTATACCTGCCATATAACCTGGTCAGCCTTTATCTTTGAGCAATAAGAAAAGCACGGTCTTCCTCTCTTTTGGTTAGAGATAGGACATTTTGATGAGCAATGTCAAATAATGTACTGAGAGATTCGACAAACTTTTGTTCCTTTGAACACTGAGTCTCTGTTTTCCTACTTTTATTCTTTTTCAATAAATTATAATCATCAACAAGTATTTAATCAGTTTGATAACATAAGGTTTGTGGCTCGTTGCAATTTTTGCCTTGTCCCATATATTCATCAATTCCTCTGCTACTAAATTAATAGACTCCTTACGGGAGCATTTTTCTTCGTGCAAATGGAAAAAATAAACTGACAAAATTTCCTTTTTTAGTGGTCGTTTTGTCTCTGGTAGGTGCGCAAATGGAATTTCTAACAGATAAACAGCTTCTTTACTTCTTGTAGAAGACATAATTTTGTTTAACCACTATAAGGATCGAATATCATATTCTAAACACTATCTGAAAATCTGAAACAGAAAAACACAATTATATATATGACGCGTTCGGTGGAGAAGGGGCGAACGCCACAAAATTCGAAAAATGAGTTTTTTGTCGTATAATTATCCTTTAAAACCTTTGCTTTACCTATGCCAAAAATTAGATGTTAGTCTGCACTCTTTCACGGTAAAATTTAGGTTTTAATGTATCTCAGAGAAATTCACTCCGCATCATTGCTTCACATTGAACACATCTATCTACTTTCTGGTCACTCGACAATGCCCTGTGATGCTCAATTTGGCCAAATTGAACAAAATATAAAAAATAATTACAGCAATATTATTTACACCAAAAAAGATTACGTTACGGCAATAACTACAGCCGTTTCGCAGCGCTTCCTAGTTGTAGAAATGAAACAGGCTGATTTTCTCGATTTTGACGTCCTAGAAACGTGCATTGTCATTAGGAAATCAACAACTACTAAATTTACAGATGCAAGAAAGTTAATATTTGACTTTCAACACAAAGAAGGCTACGTAATATCTACTGCATACCGCACAACCCCAGATAATAGCCATCCCGTCAGACTGCAGAAAGGGAAAAAATCCTACAGTGTCAATTTATTCAATCTAGCCCAGCAGACACTGCAACCAAAGTATTCCCAATTGCTGCCAATAACTAAGGAAAAAATAAAAGATCTCAAAGAATTATCAGACCTAATGCCTGCAACTGCAGGGAACTATTATACAAGATTGTTAAAGGAACTGGAAGAAACCGAAACAGTTGAAGCAGGTAATACAACATTCGACGAAGAGGACCAAATAATGGATTACACCAGTTAACATCAGAAGCTATCAATAAATAATATTGTAAAATTTCTTGGCGTTTTATTATATCGACATATTACACAACAATATTTTACTCAAATATGTGTTCAAATTCATACAACATTTCAATAAACCGGAAAAATACAAAGGTTTAAAGTTTACAAACTTTAACTGCATTTTGTGGCATAATTCGAAAATGTTGCGTTCGCCCCTTCTCCACCGAACGCGTCATATATGGTTGTTACAGAAAAACACAATTATATATATATTATATAGTTGTATACGTATTAGAGGTCTGCGCGGGCACCTTAACTTGACCCGCACCCGCCCCGCACCCGCAAGTATTTTGAAGTGGGGCCCACATCACGCCCGCAATGTGGGTACCCGCGGGCAACCGGCGCAGGCCTCTAATACGTATACACACATGTAAGCGTGTTTGTGAGCGTGTGAGAAAAATTAGCATTGCCTATCTGCACCGACGTAAGGTTCGCGAGTGACAGAATGACAGGTTTAGACTTGAGCTTTTGAAGTCGTTGAGCACCCACTTAATAATCATTAAATTGAACAAGATTTTTCCTAAAAAGTTTTGTTTCGATATGTAACCAATTCACATTGTGTGCTAAGCTGTAAGTCAATTTTAAAATTTTGTCATATATACAATGGGCACACCCTAATATATATATACCTTACCTTATGAACCTTATGTTGTTTCGTGTGTTGGTCTCTCTTCACACGGAGGTCAAGCTGGTGGCCCCGCCTCTAGGTCTGGCCTGGTGGAGGAGCGAGTTACTTTCTTGCGCTCTCCACCGTACATAGCCATGCACGCCCGGCTCATCTGGTACTGTCCTGAGCCAGGCATCCAGTCTTTTCTTGAAGACTTCAACTTTGACCCCCGTTACGTTTCTGAGGTCCTTAGGAAGCTGGTTGAAAAGTCTTGGCCCCCTGACAACCAAGCTATTTTCCTTCAGGGTTGAGGAGGTCCCTTGTCGTGCTTTTAATTTGGGAACACTACACATTCTGCCTTTCCTATTTTCCAGTGTTGTTTGAATGGTAATTGGGTTTAGTTTTAGGTTTGGTACCAGTTTTTCGATCATTTTCCATATGTAGATTATGATGTACCTCTCTCTTCTTCTTTCCAGTGAGTACAGATTTAGTTTACGTAGTCTTTCCCAGTAGTTGAGTTCTTTGCAGCCATCAATCTTGGCTGTGAAATGCCTTTGCGTTTCTTCTAGTTTATTGTTTCTTCCTTTTTATATGGGGACGTCAAAACTGAGCAGTATTCAAGTTTTGGTATAATCAGTGTTTTTAGCAGGGGAATCATTACTGTCCTGTCCCTTCTCTTGAACGTTCTTAGAACCTGTCCGGCGACTCTTTTTGCTTTATTTATCGCTATCTGATTTTGTGTTTCGAATTTCGCATCATCTGTCATTATTATCCCGAGATCAATCGCTTTCATGCTTCTCTGAATTTCCTGTCTGTCTGGAGCATAATATGCAGTCTGTTTAAGGTCTTCTTTTCTACCATATCTCAAGAGTTAAAATTTCTCGGCGTTCAATGACATGTTGTTGTCTTCTGACCATTTGTATATTTTGTTCATGTCCCTCTGCAAGGCCTCCACGTCATGTATATCGCTGATTTTTCTGCTGATCTTTGTATCGTCTGCAAAGGATGTTACTATACTATTGCTGTTTACTCCGCTGTCTATGTCTGTTAGCATGATAATGAACAGGAGTGGGGCCAGTACTGTCCCTTGTGGTACTGAGCTGCGTACTTCCGATTCTGATGATGATATACCTTGAATTTTGACGACCTGCAGACGATCACTAAGGAAGTTGTAGATCCATTTTCCCACTTTGCCTGTTATTCCCATGTCTTTAATTTTATGTCCTATTATACCATGGTCACATTTATCGAAAGCTTTAGCAAAATCTGTGTATATAACATCGTAGTTGTCATTGCCTTCCAATGCATCAAGGATATTGTTGTAGTGCTCTATTAGTTGTGATAGGCATGATCTACCTGATCGGAATCCATGCTGATTTTCGTTGAATCTTTCCCGTGTCTCCAGGAAATCATAAATTTTCTCTCTAACTATTCTTTCAAATACTTTGGTGAGGTGGGACGTCAATGACACTGGTCTATAGTTCTTTGCTTGAGATCTGTCCCCTCCTTTATATATGGGACAATGTTTGCTCTTTTCAAGATGCTCGGTATTTCCCCAGTGTCTAGGGATCTTCTCCATATCCAGTATAAAGGTGTAGCTATTTCATTTTTACAGTTTTTAATCAATAATGCGTTCCAATTGTCCGGACCTGCAGCTGAATGTAGTTTCATTTGTTCTATAGCTCTCGCTACATCTTCTGGTGTAAACTCAAAGTCTGTTATATACTCTCCTTGCAATTCCTCTTCAAAGAATGCATTTATGTCAGGTATCGCTTTGTCACTTTTTGGGGTACTGAAAACTGATTCATATTGAGCTCTCAATGTATCAGATATTTCTTTTGGATCGTCGGTTAGTTCATTATTTCCCGTCCTTAAGGGCCCAATAGCGGTGCGCGTTTTTGTTTTCCTTTTTGCATAGCTATAGAAGTATTTTGGATTTTCCTTTATTGCTTCTACCGCCTTTTCCTCTTCCCTCTCTGTATGGTCCTTAATCAGGGCTTGTATTTCCCTATCGATACCCTCCAGTTTTTCTTTTATTATTTTCCCGCCATTATCTCCGCAGTTTCCTAACTTCGCCTCCACTCTCTTTCTTTTGCGGAATAGTCTTCTCTTTTGCCTTTCTAGCCAGCTCCGCTTTCCTTTTGGCTGTGATTTCGGAGCATATTTTTCTAAAATTCTCAGCGTTTTTTCCTCCAAAGTTGTTAGCATTTCTTCCGTTGTTTTATTCTCGAAAATTGTTCTCCATTCTATTTGGGCCATGTGCGATCTGATTGCTTCCCAATTTATAGTCTTCGAGTTTAAGTTAAAGGCCCCGAATTTACTTCTTTCCACAATATGTGTATTGTCTTCTAATGCTGCCATCATATTTGTTGATATCTCGATTAAGTTGTGGTCTGAGATAATGGTTGGGGTTATTTTTATATCAGCAATCAAGTTCGTGTTATTCGTGAATACCAGATCCAGGCAGTTACTTTTTCTGGTATTTTCTGTTATCTCCTGTGTCAGCATAAACTCGTTTGTGAGAGCCATCAACATTTTTGCTTGTTCCTGATCTTCTCTTGTGCCCCCCTTGTCCTGGTGAATATATATATTCCTATTCACCTTTTTGTATTTTATAAGTGGGAAGTTAAAGTCTCCGCAGATCATTATATTGGGGGATGGAGGGTTTATGGCCTTTATTAGCTTTCTAATGTCATCAATGGCCTCCGAGAATTTTTCGGTTGGGGTGCTTGGAGGTCTATAGATGACTATTACTATCAAGTTTAGTTTTTCTATTTTCACTGCTAGGAGTTCCACATAGCTGTTTGATTTACTTATTATCGTCTCTGTCATATGACCTTCCTGTACATATATAGCACAGCCACCTTTCCGTCTCGTCGTTCTATCCGCTCTTAGTAAGTTGAAGCCCTCTATATTTATCTCTTTCTTATCAATACAATGTTCGCAGTTTTCACAATTTCCTTGGCAATCTTTAAGATGAGTTTCTGTGAGGCATGCGATGTCCGCCCTTGTTTCGTCCATAAATCCTTTCAGGTACGAAACCTTATTGAGTGATTGGTTTGGTCTTATTCCTTGAATATTAGCCAGGACAATTTTTATGTTCTCTGTTTTTCGTTGCCCCTTGTGCATTTCAAGTTCGTTTTCCTTCGATATCGCTTGATTCGTTGCTCTATGATCCTCCGAAAGAGATCCGTTTCCTCCTACTTGTATTGGTAGCTTCTTGCCCGGTAGCGATTTGGCTCGGGGGTTTCCAGCTGTGTCAACTGCATGTGGATGACATTTAGCATTCGTAAGGTGTCTGAGATGTTGAAAAAATTTTCTTGTTCGCTTATTGTGTTCCTATTGTTGTTCCTATTGTTATTTTTATTCCTACTGTCATTTAAACTATATATATATATATATATATATTATATTGATTAGGTCCCGAGGTTGTGCACCTGGGTGTTAATAAATTAAATAATTTATTTAAAAAAATTAAATGATGTCATCAAGATCATTACGTCATTTCGTATGTATATATATATATATATATATATATATATATATACAAACTCAGAATGGTCCCCTCAGAAACTTATATGTTAAACACAGACCATGTATGGAACAAGGAAGTCTTCTGAGAAATCGCATCCACTATAGTTCGAATAAGTAATGATAACTAACAAATACTATAGTTTTTTCTTTTTCATGATGGAAAGCCCAACATGGGCACCAGGTTACTGGCAAAGAGGCCCCAAAATATAGCTTCCCTCACCAGCTATCTGCAAAGCAGATAGGATCCAGCTTTGGGACAGTGAGGGAAGCTATATTTTGGGGCCTTTTTGCGAGTAATCCGGTGCCCGCGTTGGGCTTTCCATTATGAAAAAGAAAAACTATAGTATTTGTCATTTATCGTTACTTATTCGAACTATAGTGGATGTAATTTCCCAGAAGAGTGTCTTGTTCCATGCACGGTCTGTGTTTAACATATAAGTTTCTGAGGGGACCATTCTGAGTTTGTGTATATTAAACGGACTTGTTATGTGCCTTGAAAAGTGGACGCTCAATGTCCCGGTTGAGGTTTAAGTTTTGTTTTTTGGGCTAAAAATACAATAGTTACCCCTTTTCCTTTGATGTATTCAATCCGATGTGAATGCAACGAGTTTCTTGCGTATATTGAGGTTCTGAATGTAGTAGGATAGGTGTAAGCTGTAAACCCTAGATCCTGTCCCAAAGCTGGATCCTATCTGCTTCGCAGATAGCTGGTGAGGGAAGCTATATTTTGGGGCCTCTGCGAGTAATCCGGTGCCACGGTGCACGGTCTGTGTTTAACATATATATAATATATAATTATATATATATATATATATATATATATATATATATTATATATTATATATATATATATATATATAACTATTAGATAATCTGTTGAATGAAAATTGGTTTTGATACTAAAATACACTAACTAGAACCTCTGATTCATATTAATGTATAACTAAGTTATTACTTAAATGTATAAAGTTGTATTAGCTGGATGACCCTCTAGTTTGCATAAATTGGACTTGAGGGTTGATTTATTATATTACTTATAACGCATGTGTTTAAAGATCTATCGAACGATTGATGATGGATCTGCAGTAAATGCTCCTAAGCTATTGTTATATCAGTATTTACAATTAAAAGTATTGACATATTCACTTAAATTCTGAAAAACAAATTTATCCAAAACGTTTCTCTTTATAATCCTAATTCATGCTGTTTTTTTCTTTCACAGGCTTAAGAAATGACGAAAAGTACAATTTCTGGTGAGATTAGATATATAATAATACATTTGCATCGTGAGGGACTAAGTCAAAGAAAAATATGTGAATCTACAGGTGTTTCTAAAACTGGTGTAAAAACAATCTTGGCTCGTCAGAGATCAAATGGGACCCCCAGTTGGTCGTCCTAGATAAGAGAGGCTTTCTAAGCTTTCTCCATCTGATCTACAATATCTAAAGATTACTTCCCTTCGAGACAGACGCAAATCCAGCAGTTCACTTGCAGCAGATCTCGAAAAAACAACAAGTGTCTCAGTTGATCCCCTCTATTGTACGAAGGAAGCTTAACTCGGTAGGTCTTAAAGGACGTGTTGCAGCAAAAAAGCCACTTTTAAGGAATGGAAATAAAGAGAAGAAAATATGCTTTGGAACACATGTGAGACCTACTGGTCCCATTTCATCTCTGACGAGCCAAGATATATATATATATATATATATATATATATATATATATATATATATATCGAAACCTAGCGGAGCGACCCAGCGTTGCCGGGTGTATGTTGAACGCTATATATATATATATATATATATATATATATATATATATTATGTATATATATTAACGTAAAGAACGACGCTTGAATAGAAGAACATTCCGCGCAAGATGAGGAGGGAGAACGAACAAATGAAAAATGAGGTACCTCCCGGGAATCGAACCTGGGATCATCCGATTGCCCGTCAGATATGCTATCCACTACACCAACGACCTCGATCAATCAGAAGTCGTAATTCTCCTACATAAGAGCAGAAACCAATGCCCTGAGGGGGCACCTTCGCATGCCGTACATATATACATTTTAACTGCAAACAACACAGTATAATTAATGTAAAGAACGACACTTGTGTAGAAGTGCGTTCCGCACAAGATGAGGAGGGAGAACGAACAAATGAAAAATGAGGTACCTCCCGGGAATTGAACCCGGGATCATCCGATTGCCGGTCAGATATGCTATTCACTACACCAAGGTCTTCGATCAATCAGAAGTCGTAATTCTCCTACATACGAGCAGAAACCAATGCCCTGATGGGGCACCTTCGCATGCCGTACATATATACATTTTATGTACGGCATGCGAAGGTGCCCCCTCAGGGCATTGGTTTCTGCTCGCATCTAGGAGAATTACGGTTTCTGATTGATCGAGGTCCTTGGTGTAGTGGATAGCATATCTGACCGGCAATCGGATGATCCCGGGTTCGATTCCCGGGAGGTACCTCATTTTTCATTTGTTCGTTCTCCCTCCTCATCTTGTGCGGAACGCTCTTCTACACAAACGTCGTTCTTTACGTTAATTATACTGTGTGTTGTTTGCAGTTAAAATGTATATATGTACGGCATGCGTAGGTGCCCCATCAGGGCATTGGTTTCTGCTCGTATGTAGGAGAATCAAGACTTCTGATTGATCGAGGTCGTTGGTGTAGTGCAGGGGTTCTTAACCTTTTTTCTTAAGTGAGCAAATTTTTGGCACTTAATTACAGAGTGAGCAACATATATAAAAAAAAGCCTTTAACTTAAACTTAAAGTTTAAACTAGATAAATATTTAACTATTTAAATATTTCTTTAAACGCATGCAAACTTCATAATGCTTAATTAAAATTTTTAGGTATATTGAAAAACATCATTAAGTTCTAATTCTGCAGCTGCTATTTCCTCTTGTTTGAAAATTTGTGTCGGATCATCAATCTCGAAATTTATGTAGTTTGTCAATAATTGAAAGTTTGGTAGATGCTCTTTTAAGTGTTTGAACCTCTCTTCGAACTCGTCACTAATGTTTACGAGTGCTTTTACTACGAGTGATGGACAGTTGCTCGCAGTTTCAGCCAAACATTTTTTAAGTTCAGGAAAATGATTAAGATTCTCCTTAGAAACTTGGCTCTAAAAAAGTTTTTTTTTTTTTAAATCCCATAATTTCCTCATATAAGGCAACAACAAAATTATTTTTTCCTTGCAACCTCAGATTTAAGTCGTTTAAATGGCTAAAAATGTCGACCATGAATGAAAATGTTATCTTGAAGTCAGCAGTAAAAATTTCAGGAAAAATATTATCCGTTTTGCTTTGCATTAGAAAAGCAGGCTTTGTTCGTGAGCAACATTTGCCCATTTGAAGAGCAACATGTTGCTCACGAGCGACAGGTTAAGAACCCCTGGACTGTAGTGGATAGCATATCTGACCGACAATCGGATGATCCCGGGTTCGATTCCCGGGAGGTATCTCATTTTTCATTTGTTCGTTGTCCCTCCTCATCTTGTGCGGAACGCTCTTCTACACACACATACATATATATATATATATATATATATATATATATGTGTGTGTGTGTATCTATATATATATATATATATATATATATATATATATATGATGAATAAAACCACGAAGGAAAGGAAACACAGAATGGTGCTCAAATGCTTTCGTCTAATGACATCCTCAGGAGGATGTCCTGAGGATGTCATTAGACGAAAGCGCTTGAGCACCATTCTGTGTTTCCTTTCTTTCGTGGTTTTATTCATCATAAATATTTTTCACGTGTTACTTTCGTGAAATAATTTTCATATATACATATATATATATATATATATATATATATTAAACATGGGCTATGTATTTTGTTGTACGGGGCTCCAATAAACCTTAGCCCCTCCGCCCATGGCCTAAACCATTAGAGGTACAGTAAAACTAAACATACCTTACAAAAGATAATTTAATCCTGCATTTAATGAGAAAAAAAACTTGGTGTTCCCGCCATTGGCTTCCAAGACAGCCTGAATTCGCTTTGGGTAGCTTGCCAAAAGTGACGTGAATAGATCTTGATCGTTATGCAAATTTGCTAAAACAGTTTCAATGTGTTGCGTCATTGTATTCTTCGAAAATCGATTTGCTGCAGGTTCTTGAAACAAGAGACATTCAACCTTGTCCTTTATAACTCATCCAATGTGTTCACAGACGTTCAGGTCAGGAGAATTTCCTGGCCATTCTTCATTTCCAAAGAAATCGATCTCATGGTTCCGCAACAACTGTTGAGTGGCTAATGCCTTAAAGCAGGGGGCCTTATCTTGCAGAAGTGTGACCTGATCGACATCCATAACATTGTTTGGGTTTCTTAGAAAAGGAATGACATGCTGGGATAGAATAATATCACGAAAGTACTGTCCATCCCAACTCTGACCAACTCTGGCTTCAGCACCCACATGAGCTTCTTTGCAGTGAACAAAACAATCACACAACACAGTCTGGACTTTTTAATAATTCGCGATAATATTCATTGTCATCGATTTCATCTGGTGTTGTGGCCCACACTCGATCATTTTGGTAGTTAGGCCGACGTGTTACGTAAACAAAAAATTCATCGGAGACAGCTAAATCCATGAAATCATCCACATCCCAATCTTCAAGATAATGGGCAAACCACATTCTGTCATCGATGTTAAGTTGAGTTTTTCTTGGCTTTGGAAGTTCATGCCAAGGCTTTAAACCTTGCCTATGACGGTACAGTCGAATGATCTCACCACTAACGATCTTTCCTCTCAACACTTCGATCTCTCTAGAAAGTTTTGCACAGCTGTTTTTCCGCTTACGCGTACCGCTTTCAATGATGTCCTTTGTTTCCTGAGAGAGTGGCAAATTTGGACGCCCAGATTTGGTTGTATCCACTTCACATTCATCCAAAGTTTTATTCCAATTTCTTTTGACGAAGTCCTCACTTCTTCGCAACTTTTTGGCAACCCATGAACGTGTTATAAAGGTGGCTCCAGCATCACGAGCTTCCCGAAATGTTATTGCTCGTATGCGATCTATCACACGTTGCCTCTTCGAATCACCAATTAATTGAGAAGCCATTATATTATCACTTTATCAGCTAGAGTAATTTTAATACCTGCAATAAATAAAGAATTTTATATATTTTTATAATCACAAAAAACTATTTCGATATAAGTAAACATGTAAGCTGCAAATGGGGGTGCTAAGGTTTTTTGGAACCCCTTATATAGAATTCTTCTGTACTATCTGTATTATTTTGGATACATATATATATACACATGTGTGTGTGTGTGTGTGTGTGCTTGAGGCAGAGCGATGGTAATTCACAATTATATGCACGTAAATAACTGTGTACGTCCTATACGACTGGCTGCGAGGTGAACGGTTGCCTTCCAAGTCTAATGGCTGTGATGCTGAAGACACCATTATGCGATGCTTCATGGCTACGAACGGATGGATTTTCTCTCTATTATAAAAAGATTTAAAGATATATTTGTATATTAAGACAGAAGTTTTGTGTTTGTTTAAATTTGTGGTATCATATTTTAGTTTTTTATTAAAAGAGCGCCTAGCCACTAATACATTACGATGCTGCTGAATTCAGAGACGCCGCAGTGAAAGGATATCTCTATTCCTTCTGGTGTTTAGGCTACCCACACACCCACACGCATATATATATTTGAAGGTGGGCCTGAGCATCCAGGTTATGTTAGCCTTTGGAGTTCACATACAAACAACTCGATATATATATGTATATATAAAAAGCTTTGCTCTACATGCATACGCATATATTTGGGTGGGCCTGAGCTGCTTAGGTTAGGTTACTCGTTGGAGTTCACATACATACATGTATATATAATAAGCTTTTCTATACATGCGTACACACTCACACACACACACATATATATATATAGAGAGAGAGAGAGAGAGAGAGATTTGTGGGCCTGAGAAGATATATATAATTTTTTGGGCGGAGGAGGTGAAGGTGGGTTCAAAAACACTCATCCAGTTGCATACAATGTTGCAATGCAATTGCAATCTAACATTTTGCAGTCATACTACTGTGGCCACAACTACATCACTGGTTTCTTTTATTTTTATGGTCTACTTTACACAACTGCGTATAGGACAAACTGTCTTTTAAAAACAATTTTATGAGCAATATGGAGTTCTAGCTACGGTTTATCAAAATATCGGATTTCAGTTCATTAAAAGCATATTCCACACACAGGTCAGGATTAATTTTCTTTCGTGAAAGAAATTGCCCCAGTAAACAACTCATACAAAATATCCAACTTTGATATTAAATCATTATTCACAAACTTTCCAGCTGCTAAAACCATTAATATACAGAAAGTATAAATACTTTAAATTATTTTGAGTTTGTGGTCGTGACAAAGGCTAGCTGAAGGACTTAAATTTTCTGTAGATTTTATTTTCATATTCTGTAATAAAACTTTAAACTTTAAACACAACATAGGATAATACATTATCTCTTGACATCATGAAACTAAATGGATGAGGCGCCTCTCTTTCCACTGTCAAACCTCTTTTTTTAACAGGCAAGAGATAAATGACATATTTCTGTTGTTCAAATTTCCGGACAATGTTCCCTCGTATTCCTTCGCTACTTCAGTTTAAAACACAAACAAAATCTGATTGAGAAGTTTAAGGACTTAAAAAAAGAAGCGTTCTTGAAATCCGTACAAACACTCGTAGACTTCTTTTTTTCTAAGGAAAAAGATAATACAATTTATTTTTCCTTGCTAAAAAACTAAAAGAAAATATTTATTTGCCTCGATTTCAAGAAAGTTTTTTTAAGCCTTTAAAAAACGTTTCTATCAGTATAGTTTTATTAACAAGGACTTCATCTATTGTTTTTCCCTCAACTTTTCTTTATTCCTTTCTCCTTTCATTTTATGGTATTTCAAAGAGGATTAATAAAGGCAAGAAGATAACCAGTAGTGCCCATGAGACAATGGTGATTATGATGACAAGCAAATGATGAGAGTGCATTAGAATTAAATAGTAAAACAATTTATAAAGAACGTTTCTCACACTAAGTAACGAATCCTCAATTATTTTCTCTGGAGCTTTTTAAGAGTCTAGTAGCATGGGCGCAAAAAGTAAGAATGATGGGGAGTGGAGGGGAGCGGGGGAAAGAAAAGGAGGGGGGAGGGGAAAGAGGGGAAAAGAGAGGATAATGATAATAACAAAAGTGTAATCTCTCAAAGAGATTTCAGGGATGATAAAGGGGAAGGGTGATAAGATGTATGAGGCGTTCTATAACACTGCCCAACAAAAAAAACATTTTTGCTGCTGATTTAATTCTAAGACCTGTTTCTGGATAATATTGATGTGCTGATTTAAAAAATCACCTCAGATTTTGTCCATCACATCAGGTTTTCGTGCAATGCAATATGCCTATTTTGGGTGATCCATGAAGGGCGCTTATCAAAATTGATGATTTTTGAGACCTGTTAACAGCTGTTTTGCTGTTAAAATTTTATCTGTGGAATACGCACATCTGTGCATTAAATCTAAAGGTCATGTACAACATTAAAATCTTGGGTATCTGTGATTTCCCCAGGTGTGAGCGTGACGTCATGATCTGAGAGAGATTTCCCATTGGCGGAGTGAGAGCAGCCGGTTCCGCTAGTGACGTTACTTGTAAACTTTCAGCAGTTGGGTTGCAACATGAGCATTAAAGTTCACTATCTCAACAGTCATCTGGATAAATTTCCAGAAAATCTTGGTGATGTAAGTGAAGAGCAAGGTGAAAGGTTCCACCAAGATATCAAAGTGATGGAAGAACGATACCAAGGAAGATGGGGTACCCATATGATGGCTGACTACTGCTGGAGCCTGCAAAGAGATTGTCTTGACATCTCTCATTCTAGGAAGTCCTATAAGAGAAAATTTATCAGCACTGAAAAGTAAGAAAACAAGAAAAAGATAATGTTAAGAAAACTGGTCCCGTGCTTGCTTTAATATGGATTCATTTTTTGCTTATTTAAACACTTTTAATCACTTTGTGTCAATATTACCATTGTATATTAAAGTTCACTCCCTGCACAATTGTTTACTTTTCCATGCTGATTCTGAGTACGTAAAAACTTATTTTTTGAAAAGAAAAAAAATTGGGCATAACCCTGCCAAAATGCGATATCTCCAAAATATCCGTATTTGATTGCTCGAAAACCTGACGTGATAGGCAAAACCTAAGGTGATTTTTGAAATCAGCACACCAAAGTTACCTAAAAACAGGTGTTAGAATTAAATCAGCAAAATTGGTGTTGGGCAGTGTAATCGATGTACAGAGCCTTAAGATCATTAGGATTATTTTTGTTCCTACTTTACACTTGGCTGAAACATTTTCAGTAAATTAAACAATATGCTTGAGTGCACGGCTGGATATTACAATATTATCAAGAAATGTAGTTTTATATAAAGGGTGTTTCTAAAGCCTAGAATCATAAGAAATATTTTTAATGTTTACACACACAAACACATACACACACACACACATATATATATATATATATATATTATATATATATATACATATGTGTGTGTGTGTGTGTGTGTGTATATATACACATACATATATATAAATAATTGAAAAATAAGTATTCCTATGTTTCTGGATATTTTAAATACAAGACTGGAATCACAGAAAAAATTATTTTTCAGTTATCTTATATATATATATATATATATATATATATATATATTGGGTGGGTGGGTGTGAACATTAAAAATATAATAATAAATAATAATAATAATAATCTTCATTCACAAAGAACACATTACATAAGATATACGTTACATCCATATAGGTTTACACAATGTTGGTATAAATGTTTAATTTTGCATTTTTTTTAGTGACAAGTAGTTTAATTACGGTATGATTATCTGAATATTTAGTTTTAGAATATTTAAATTTCTGAACATTCGAGAGATATGAGATTGCTCTTATTGTTTGAGAGATTTCGTAAACATTTTTTATGGATTACTTCTAGCGGATATCGCATATAATTCTTTGTACTACCCGATGCTGTGATTCCATATTGTAAATGTGAATGACTAAATAAGCAATACAGTGTCAGGAGGGCATTTTGGGGAATTGCTTTTTTTTTAGTTTAAATATTATGTAGAGAAATCTAGATATTTTTAGATTTGATAAGTTGTGTGTGGCTTTTGAAATTTAATTTTTCATCTAACTTGATGCCAAGAACATTAACTTCAATTACTTTTGCAAGAGGAGTGTTTCCAATTATTAATAGTGTGTGCACGCTTGTATTTTTTTTAGTCACAATCATATATGATGATTTTGTCAAGTTTAGTAAAAGCTTATTTGCACACATCCATTTATACACATGATTTAATTGCATGTTCACTTCGTTCATTAGATATTTGATATCGTGGTGTGTAGAAGTGAGTGTTGTATCATCTGCATAGTGAATACAGTCTAATGTTGTTGATCGATAAAAATAATTTACATGGTATTAAGAAGAGTAAGGGTCCAAGGATTGATTCTTGTGGAACCCCATATTCCAATATAGCATATTCTGATGAAATGTCATTTACTTTAACATACTGGTGACGGTTAGAGCTATATGACTAAACCAATTTAGCATATTTCCCGTTATGCCATGTGTTCAATTTATCTAGTAAAATATCATTTGAGAGCGTATAAAAGGCTTTCAACAGGTCAAGGAAATCTAAGATTGTGTATTTTTTGTATAAGTTTTTATAGATACAGAATTCTCTAATAGCATGTTAATGGCGTCTTCTGTGGTGTGGCCTTCTCTGAACCCAAATTGTTTTTACTAGGATGACGTATTTAGCTAAGAATTTGATTAGTCTGTTGTACACGATTCTTTCAAATACTTTACTTAAAGTTGGTAAGATGGAGATTGGCCGGTAGCTGGATGGAGAATCAGAGTTGCCCGATTTGAATACTCGACAAACCTTGGCTATCTTCAGGTGATCAGGAATACATCTTGTACTATTGACTCATTCATAAGTCTTGTGAGTGGTTTTTTTTAGGTAAATGTACAGTATTACACCCGTCTCCCTTTCGAGGTGAAATTTATGTTTTTCCTATGGTTTTTGATGTGTTTTGAACGAATCTGACCTTCAAAACCGTCGGAAATGACTCGTTTTTGAGATAACCCCCCTCCCCCCAGCCGGCAATCGAAAACGAGTCATTTCCGACGGTTTTGAAGGTCAGATTCGTTTAAAACACATCAAAAACCATAAGAAAAACATAAATTTCACCTTCAAAATTGACCTAACCTAACCTATCCTAACCTAACCTAAATCACTTATAGTCTTGTAGGCAGCCCAGGAATCACTATAAATCACAGAGCCAGGCCTAATGTACTTCTGAATGAGTGGAATGAGTGTTCCATTCCGGTACGAAAGTAATTCAAATTCGAAATGGATGGAGCGCAGTGATTGGGCAGACATGTAACGAACACACAAACGAACGTACGCGCACACAAACGAACGTACGAACACACACTAGATACACACCAAAAAAATGTTTATATCTCTAAAACGAAGCATTTGCGACGGAAACGCTATAGAAGGAAAGTGTCTTAGAATTACAAAAATCTACTTAATGAACATATAATAATTGCTGGACGTTAGACGGGTGTAATAGTAGAATAATACGTTTTATATATCACCTGATATTAGTTTATATGTTTTCAGTGAAATTGAACTGATATCAACCAGCGCTTTTATTTTTTAAGTTTTTCTATGTAGCTGATGTTTCGTTTGGCAGAATCGGTTCAAATCAGAAAGTATTTGGTATGGGTTGTGGGCATATATTGTTGGTAATGACCGTCTAATTCTGGAGTGGCTGCTTCACAATTACTTTGTTATTCTCGACCAGTCAAAACTTGATATATATCTGATAAATTTCAATTTTTTGGTGTGGGAAACTGGGTTCGACACAGTCCCCGATGTTCACATAAAGATTTAGATCAAAACCTCAAACGAAGGACCAGACGCCCTATCCAACGAATCGGTTGAGTTCCTTTCTGAGCGTCAGGGAGGGGAGGAAGCTGCAGTCAGGAGTAAACGGCGTAAAACATTACTCCCAACTCAAAGCTCCCCTGGGAAGTAAATACCAGCTCAGAAATAAAGAAGACTGCGTACAGTAATAATATTCATGAAACAGTATTCCCCTCCCCAAATTAAATAGATAATTTGAAATAAACTAATTCCAAAAATAATTCCAAAATAGCCTTCTAACGACAATATCCACGCCTAACCTAACCTTCAAAAATGGCCAAAATCTAAATCTAATTAAATTGATATAACACAAAGAATTTGGGGTACTAAGATCCCACACTGAACTATAAATTCAGTGTCAGCGAATAAAAAATAAAGAATAAGAAAATGAACAAATATAAGAGATAACGATAATTGTGAACAGCGGAACGAGCTCCAGGCGTTCGTTTAAAATCAATGGATATAAATTTAAGTTTACCCCGATTAACCTAATCTAAAATTCTCACACACTAATTATAAACAAATGGATTAAATATGCTTAAGCTAAATGTATGTACTGGGAAATAAGATAAAAGATCTATGATATGAAATTCCTTCAACATTAAATAAAAAATTATGTGAAATCAAAGGTAAAGTCGAAGGCAAATGCTACTTTGTTACAAATTTAAATTAAAGAATGCGAGCAAATAAATGCCGAAGATAATAAGGCTACAAATTAGTGCGCCAAGAGAAACGCCCAAATGTTCCAAAATTAAAGCGCGACTGCCCGCGCGAGCGTCTCCTCATTTCCGAAATAAAAAAAGCTGTGAGGGAAACGCATGGACGCACAAACCTTTTCTGGTACTTAAATATATCAACAACTATAATAAGTTTTGCCTCTTTGGGGGATCATATGCGAGAATTTATAAACTTCTCCACAATTGTCATAGGTGTAAGGTCTGTTGTCAATTTTTATTTTCTCCTGTATTTGTAAATGGCTAATTAGCATTGTGTATGTGGGCAGATGGTCCGTAATATGTAATAGGAGTATACCTGACGTACAGTCAAGGGAAGATCGGGCCGAGATTTGGTCTAATAAAGTGAATTTGTTTATGGTACTATGTAGTCTTGTTGGCTTAAGTTAAATTAAAGCCATTTGCGGTAACGAGATTGTAGAAGTTAACATTATTATTAGAGTTTATTTTAGCGAGATCGATGTTTAGATTTCTCGCAATGATGCAGTTATTGTTGTGATTAGAAGTTAAAGTTTTATCTATGCTCGCAATAAACAATGGCACGTTACCATTTGGTGGTCGGTAGATGTCTAATATTGAATAGAAAATATTATTTATATGCACCTCAACTGCTGGGGTTTCAGAATGATCATTTATAGCTGTCAATTGCTCAATACTTTTACTTTTATATTAGTGTTTATATAAATGTTTACTCCGCCACCTCTGTTATTATTTCCACATATGTGGTGGCTCATGTAGCCCGGTATATTAAAAAATTACTTATTTTAATTTTCAGTCAATATAATGCATGTGAATTTATATTGTAACAATTTTAGATTGGCCATCAACTCATCAAAGTGATTTCCTATGATTCCGGACTTTTGAAACACCCTCTACAATACACTCTAACAGAGCCCTTATTCTCTTTTCACCCTTTTCTTTCACCTGAAAACTATTTAGTGTTCATATCGATGTACAATGAACTCCTCTAAATCGTGAAGGCAGTTAGAACATGTATAAAAATACAGCTCCGCCGGATAAACGGTGAAGGCGAAAGAGGGGCTGTACCGCTCTTGACCACGGTCACAAAGCGTGTGGCACATATCAGGGAAATGTCTTCTAAATATTCTCTAACCTCCAATCTGTTATCATCATATTCATCTCTATCCCTCATAAAATCATTAAGTAATTGTGTACAAGCATGCTCGAGTACGGTATCAAAATTACACATATCATCAACTCGCGCATTTAATAAAGATTTCAGGTTAGGGAAGCCAGCTATTTTAAATAAGCTATCAAGAATAAAACGGTAACGCGTTGGCACTAGCCCGTTATTAACTGAAGGGTTTTAGATTATTTTTTTACATCAATCGTGGTTTAAAGTCACATGTTGCTGGTTCGGGACTCAGGAGCGGTGGACAAAACATGAAAGGCTATGCATCAACATGAAAACATAGTTTCGGGCAGGGAAATAGTATAGACACAAAGTTACGTAACACGTTAAATGATTCGAGAGTAATTCACTTAACACTGATGAGCTCTATTCGAGATGGTTTCCTCAACCGGTCTTCGCGGCGAGGCCACCGATGGGGAATCTCACCCTTTTTGTGTTGCGAATTCAGCTCTCGAACGAGGCAAGCGATATTCGACACATGATGGAAGAAGTCATTGGCGAACACAGTATATTGTTAGTTTAAGTAATAAATAAAGGTGTAAATTCGCATTTCAACCCGTATCATATGAGTCAGTGGCCAGACGGTATTATTGTTAAGGAGTTTATTTCCAGGAGATATGATAACAGGCAAAATAATAATAATAATAATAATAATAATAATAATAGGCGCCCTAACGGTAATGCCTGAAATTTGTATTGTGTATAATAATAATTATACTAATAATAAATTTTCTATCAGTCATGGCGGATAACTCGTTGAAAATAGCCTCATATAATGTAAGGTCAGTGAGGAATTAAACTGTAGATGTTCATAAAATCTGTGATAGTGCAGATTCGTTACTCCTGCAGGAGCACTGGCTACCTAAGTAAGAGCTAAAATTCCTTTCTACCATCCATTGATGACTTTATTTACCATGCGTCATCAGCAGTAGCCTTGTCAGATGAATTAATGTACGGTAGGCCTTTTGCAGTTGAATCCTTATGATATTGGTGAGATCAGCTCTGAAAGTGAAAAAGGTCATCAAAATGAAGATTTCGAATTGAGCGAGTACGAGTTAGATACAGAAGCTAGCACTTCTCAAAATCGACACCAATATCCAGAATTATGCAAGGCAGTTGATCGATGCAAAATAAGCAACCGTGATGCTTGTTTAATTGTTAATGCTGTTTTAAAGGGTCTTAATCTATTATCTGAAAATACTACGATTGATCCGAGTAAACTACGTCGTCAAAGAACCTTGTGGAGAAGCATGAAGAACAGAATAAAGGAATAGTTTGCCTTGGATTTGATGGAAAAATTGATAAAACTCTTTCGAAAGTCAGTGAAGAATTCAACTGTAGATTTTCAGAAAATCTGTGACAGTGCAGATTTGTTACTCCTGCAGGAGCACTGCCTACCTAAGCAAGAGCTAAAATTCCTCTCTACCATCCATGATGACTTTATGTACCATGCGTCATCAGCAGTAGACTTGTCAGGTGAATTAATGTACGGTAGGCCTTTTGGTGGTGTTGCTTTCTTAATAAGAAAAAATTTGTCAACATACAAAAAATTTATCAAGCGATAATATAAGGTTATTAGGCATTGAATTACAAGTGAACAATGATTGCATATTAATTGTAACCTGCTATTTATCATTTATCATCTAGATGAATACATTGATTTGCTGTACAAAATTAGGTCATTATCAGATAACCCCAAATATTCTCACTGTATAATAATGGGGGACTTTAACGCGTATGTGAACTCGAAATTCTTTGTACAATTGGGTAACATGTACGAGACGGCCAAATTAAGTATAAGTGATGTAGAAGTATTAGAGGTAACCAGTGGTAATTTTACATACGTTAGTGATATGAGTGGTACCACCAGGTGGATTGATCATTGTCTCACTAGTAATAATCTAAAGGATCGAATTGTTAGAGTTCGTATTCTGCATGATTTCCTTCTTTCTGATCATAGACCATTAGAAATATTAATTAACTTTACCAATTTATGCGCAGCACGTCTTAACAAGAACTCAATAGGTAAGAATAATCGCGTCGATTGGTCTAATGTTAATATGCAACAGAGAACAGAATACAAAGACAGAACAGGTCACCTCTTTAATAATTTAGAAATTTTTCATCTTGTCTGTAGTAATCCTTGCTCAAATGATTCTCACTGTAAACTCATGGATAGGTAATATAGTAAGATCGTATCCCTGTTAAGAGAAGCAGGAAGCCCCCTGATTAAATCTTACAACTATCATACTAAGATTATTCCTGGATGGAATGATTTTATTGCCCCCCTGAAGAGGGAATCGAAAGACGCCTATGATTTGTGCTGCTTTCATGGTAGACCCAGATTAGGACCAGTTTACATGAATATGTGTAGAAGTAGGGGTCAGTATAAGGCGGCCATAAGGCGATGTAAACAGGAAGAAGAGTCTATTCCAGCATCAAAAGCCTGTGAAGCTCGTATAAATAACGATAATAACAAATTTTGGAAATTTGTTAAGAATTAAACGGGTGTCAAAAATGTCCTCCCTCCGACAATCGATGGGGTGTCGGGGAAGGATGAAATTGCAAAGCTGTGGAAAAACCACTGTTCTAACATTCTTAACGGTGTGAGTAGGAATAATCTTAAGATAGATTGCAGCGAAACGACTGTGGGAGGGACAAGGGAAAATACTTTAATATCAGTTCCTGAAGTTAAGAAGTTAATTAAAGAGTTAAAGACTGGTTCTGCGTCAGGGGTAGATGACTCATCGAATGAGCACTTAAAATTTGCAAATGACGTAGTATGTCTGCATATATCATTGCTCCTATCAGCCATATTTGCTCATAGCTATATCCCTGCAGAGTTCATGAGCGTATATATCTTGCCCCTGGTCAAAAATAAGACGGAGACATTCTGTCCAGCAATAACTACAGGCCTATTGCTGTCGCTTCCCGCTTCTCGAAACTACTAGAAAACCTCTGTTACTCCGAAGGTCCCACTCAACTGACTTGTGTATTTATGTACTTAAAGAAACAATATCTAAATACATCCACAGTCATTCAACTATTTATAGCTGTTTCCTAGATATAAGTAAGGCATATGATGGGGTGAACCACAATATTTTATTTTCAAAACTAGAAGACAGGAAGGTTCCCATGTACATATTAAATTTATTGAAATTTTGGTATTCCCACTAATCTTTTACCGTTAGGTGGGGCAGTGTACTCTCCGAGTGTTTTTGCTCCTCTTGCGGGGTGAGACAAGGCTCCTTGCTCTCCCCTATGCTGTTTAATGTGTATATTGACGGATTAATTGCTTCACTTAATGAGGCAACAGTGGGATGTTGTATAGATAACACAAGGATAAATAACTTAGTTTATGCCGATGATTTGGTGTTAATAAGTCCCTCTGTTAAAGGTCTGGATCGGCTATTAAAAGTCTGCGAAGTGTATTCGCAGAAACATGATATTCTTTTTAATGTTACAAAAACTAAGGTTATGCAATTTCATCCTAAAAGCTGTAATCAGCCAGCTGATATTAGGTTTAAAATGAAAGGTGAAGTAATTGAGGAAGTACAAGAGTTTAAGTATTTGGGTCAAACTATTACCAGCTCCTTGAGTGATGACTCGGATATAAGAAAACAATCTCGAAGCCTTTGTGCTAAAGCGAATATAACTATAAGGAACTTTCGGTTCTGTACAAGTGAAGCTAAAGACACTCGCTTTCGTACTTTCTGCAGTAATATATACGGACAGCAAATCTGGGTGAATTATAAAAAAGGTTCTGGCAGAACCCTAAATTTGCTGTACAACAGCAAATGTTTTCTACCCGCAATGTCCCGAGCTTCCCGGAGGTAACAAGACGTGCTCAATACAGTCTAATGCAAAGAATTAAAAAAAAATCAACCAACCCGATTATCCAAGCTATCCATGAGTCCTGCCGTTTGTTCTCTAAGCTATGGAATTCTTGGTACGAAAACGTATATCTGTCGCTCCAGCTAACAGCGAAATTACTGTATTATTTCTAATCAATTGTATATATTTCAACCATTAGTATGTGAACTGTCATTGTATTAATAATATTTGTCATATGGACTATAGTCTGCCAATAAACCTTTCCATTTTCATTTTCATTAATTTTCATTTGCATTCATTTCGAGAAATAGGCGTATCCATACTGTTCCACTTTGGAAGACAAAGTACTCGTCCTCAAGTTTTATTAAAAAGTTACACAATCACTACCTCACTACATACCTCATCATGGTAAACGTTATTGTAGTGGTAAAAATATTTTATATTATCTATAATCACTAGGTTCACGTTTTTTTTTGGTGGGGGCGGGGGGTGTAATCGGTCAGGTGTAATGTGACGTAATAAATTTTCTCGTACCATTCGTGAATGAGCTTCATAACCCAGAAACTCTGTTTTTCTTTACAAGGGGCTGACTCCGTCACTTCACCATAACTATACTCTTTAACAAAGCTTAAATTTAATACCTACACCAAGACGTCTTTAGCACTCCAAACCACTGTGATACTGTCGTTCGAAATGGTCATAAAAAACTTGAGCATCCTGTCCGTCTTCCTTGTATAAATAAGGTTGATTTAAAAAAAATAGGCGTGAAAGGACGGCCGACGAGTATTCACTACATCTTCAGATTTTACAGAGTACCACTTGACCAGGGTGTTGCAAGCTATATCAAAGGCTGCCATCGTTGATAAAAAGTTAAATTTGGGGATGGACTACAAACGCACTTACACAGTTAATTATGAAGAAACTTCAGCAGCTGTACGTGTCTACGACAGCGAGGTTTGCGAACGATTAACAAGGGTAGACATAGTGAATAATGACTACACCGGTTTCTGAGCGGAGCCTATACTGCATGACCACACAGGAAACACATATTAAGCACAGTTATTCGTGCGCTCATCCATACAATGAGCAGAGTCTATACATCATGTCCAGATGAGAATGTTACACACACACACACACACACACACACAAAATAAGGAAGCATGGTTTCGTCACTATCTTCAGGATTCTTCAGGCCCATCAAGTTTTTGGATGATGTGAAGTTGATGATTTGAAGGTTTGCTGTGTTTAAAGTTATTCCCTTCGCCTTCAAGATGTACAGGGTGTTCGAAAAGTGGAATAGTGATTTTTCCTGACGAGGGTGCAATTTACCGTAGCGTCAAAATGAGAAATGTTTACTTCTGGAGCAAGGAAAATCCACACTTCTTTGAGGAACTGGAACACCATCCACCGCACGTGATGATATGGGCTGCAGTGTCTGCTAGGAACTTGTTCCGTCCATATTTTTTTGAGGGTCCTGTCAACCAAACTGCCTACCTCAACATGTTTCGGGACTGGGTTGTGCCTGAGCTCGAACGTTTAGGGTTGCTTGATCTGGTGTGGTTTCAGCAAGACGGGGCTCTGGCTCATTTTGCCATTAATGTGAGGAAATTCCTCAACGAAGTGTTCAGAGACAAATGGATCGGCCGTGGCTCGCAACATTTATCTGCCACTCTTAAGTGGCCGCCCCGAAGTCCAGATCTGTCTTCATGTGACAATGTGTTATGGGGTTTCGTCAAGCAGAACGTATCCCGAGAGCGTTACCGCACAACAGAGGAACTGAAACACGCTGTTCGAGATGCATTTCGTGCAATCACTCCAGCAATGCTACGTCGATTCTCACACCGCACATGGAGGCGCATAATCCTTTGTTACGAAAATGGTGGTGCACACACAGGTATTCTTGATTAGTAACTATAATTAGTAACTGTATTTACTGTAAATAAAGTAATTGTTGCTAGTCAGTTGTTTCTTAAATTACCCTACCACATATAAATACAATTAATCACACAAAAATAAAATTGGTATAACAATATGTACATTTTGTAGGGGGCGACGGGACTTTTCGAACACCCTGTACTTGAATTCTTACCCACTCCTCACACGTATTCCGTACGTTTTTGGTCCGGTTGAGCAAATGAGTATTTATATGCATTGTCCCCTTACTAGTCCTTGATCTCGTCAGTGAGTTCATCAAAGAACTCATCTATAGGAGGCGTATATTCACCTTCTTTCGCCGTAAACACCAAACTATCAGTGTCGGCGTACAGAATGCGTCGACTAAGAGAATGCATTAGCTCCCAGGACTTGTTGCGTCCATAAGCCGTCGTAATATTAGCCAGAGGGATGTTTGTGACGCGGGATGTGTCTGTAGCGAACTCGGTTCTATTGTAACGTATTATATACATATTACCTACATATACAATTTCAACAAACACTTTTTTGTCAGCTTTAACGTTATCCCAGACTTCGTGAAAACTATGATCTAAGTGCGCGTTCCAGTATCAATGTTATATGCAAATTTACCCCAAAAGACTGTTTAGACCAAGGTTTTCACCAAAACGATCGCCAAGGTTTCGCGCAATATGCTCCCACTCTAGTTGTATCCCCTCATGGTCAACGTAACACTGGATATAGGCTGTTTCTTCATCCTTGGTCTCTAAACCTGGTGAATACCCTGACGCTTCAACTTCATCTTTCAGAAAGGTGTTGATATAATGTGTGAAAAGGTTATCATGTTTCTGGAACCTCCACACCTTATAAATCTTTAATATTCTGTAACCGTGACGAAAGGCTAGATCCAGCTCAGGACTTTTAAAAACGCCGCGGATCTTCCCCTGATTGATGTGTGATAACAGTCCCCATTGTTCTCCTTTCTGCACACTTCACGCACAGGGTAAACGTGAGCTTATGATCTATAACAACGGATAAGATGCGGATCCATAAATCACGAGGGGAAACTACTGGTACGTCAAAAAATGACAGACGAAAATAGTTCTCGTTTAAATTGTTTGAGAACTTTTCGTTGGTTGATAGGGTGGGTCCCACGAGCTTCTGAGGAGCACCTATTGGGTACGGATTATTTGTCATAACTTTGGTGAATCTTTACACCATCCCTCTATGGAAAGTATAGTTTGAATGGGATTGTACGCCCTCTAAACTGTCACCACACTTGAGAGGAAAACTATTATTGAACCTTTGATAGCCATTATCTCCTCACAGTATTGCCCGTTGGTTTCCATCCACTCATTATACTCGTGTTCCCATAATAAGTTGTAAGAGAACTGAAAACTTATAAGCTGATCTCGAGTACGGGTCCAGGTCAGACGGACAGTAGGGGATCTGCCATGTAAATTATCTGTGATACTACACTTAGAAGGCGGGCATTCGTTCAAAAAACAAGCGTGGAAGGAATACACTGTCTTCTCATCAGTGTAGGGTCCTCACTCAATCAGTTGTCCTAAAAAGTACGGCAGCTGAACTTGATAGCTACTTCTCCCGTGTTGCGCGTGTGTCTTATGTGCACACCTGACTGTTGTTGTAAAGGACCTTACATACGAAACTGCGCGGATTGTTTGCGAAATGATAGCAAGCGAGTCCTTTAGCATGAAATTGTTTTTTAATACAATGAAGCACAGAGAGGCAATCGTGGTTGCAGCATGTAGCGGATCGCAACTGAATCAGGTAATGCAAAAATTTCTAAAGCTTCGGAAGGAAACTCTAAACATACGTATAGTCCTCTGCAATAGTCGCGATCCATCCCTGTATAGTCCTCTCCGAGATGTGTCAAAAACGCAGTGGTCGAAGAGGAAGAAGCAGAAGGAAAGAGAAAGTGGGAATATGAAAAGTGGAAGGAGGAACAGAGTTAGCATTCGGTCAGAGCGAGAGGTGGATAGCGTGTGTGTGTGTGTGTTGTGTGTGTGTAAATACTCCCACACTTTATTTTTTTCCTTGAAACACTGTTCTATATACCATTATCACATCTGATTTCCATCAGTTTCCAATGCAACGTATAAAATAGATAATATTCTTAAATAGAGAAAAGAGTAATATGATTAACAATTGTTCTACAAAGTATGTAATTTTAATATTGTTGCACTCGATTATAATATATATAGAAAAGAAAAGAGTCACTTCTTACATTAATAAAAAAAATCACGATTATCTCAGTTATTATGGTATACCTAAATATAAGAAATGGGTTAAAGTAGGGTAAAAGGGAAACGACTTACAGTTCGTATATGATAGTGACCTAACTTGGATGCCCAACCCAGACAATACGAGGCATGCCAGCCAACAAATTTATGAACTGGCAAGGCGTGGACACGTGATCTGCAATGTGTGGGGATGTGTGCACCTGTACGTCATTGGAGACATACGCTTTGCCCCATCCTGAGCGGATTATATTTATGCAGGTAATTAAGACAACTAAGGGGTTCCAAAAAACCTTAGCCCCCATTTGCAGCTTACATGTTTACTTATATCGAAATAGTTTTTAGTGATTATAAAAATATATAAAATTCTTTATTTATTGCAGGTATTAAAATTACTCTAGCTGATAAAGTGATAATATAATGGCTTCTCAATTAGTTAGTGATTCGGAGAGGCAACGTGTGATAGATCGCATACGAGCAATAACATTTCGGGAAGCTCGTGATGCTGGAGCCACCTTTATAACACGTTCATGGGTTGCCAAAAAGTTGCGAAGAAGTGAGGACTTCGTCAAAAGAAATTGGAATAAAACTTTGGATGAATGTGAAATGGATACAACCAAATCTGGGCGCCCAAATTTGCCACTCTCTCAGGAAACAAAGAACATCATTGAAAGCGGTACGCGTAAGCTGAAAAACAGCTGTGCTAAACTTTCTAGAGAGATCGAAGTGTTGAGAGGAAAGATCGTTAGTGGTGAGATCATTCGACTGTACCGTCATAGGCAAGGTTTAAAGCCTTGGCATGAACTTCCAAAGCCAAGAAAAACTCAACTTAACATCGATGACAGAATGTGGTTTGCCCATTATCTTGAAGATTGGGATGTGGATGATTTCATGCATTTAGCTATCTCTGATGAATTTTTTGTTTACGCAACACGTCGGCCTAACTACCAAAATGATCGAGTGTGGGCCACAACACCAGATGAAATCGATGACAATGAACATTATCGCGAATTATTAAAAAGTCCAGACTGTGTTGGTGTGTTTGTTTTGTTCACTGCAAAGAAGCTGATGTGGGTGCTGAAGCCAAATGGTCAGAGTTGGGATGGACAGTATTTTCGTGATATTATTCTATCCCAGCATGTCATTCCTTTTCTAAGAAACCCAAACAATGTTATGGATGTCGATCAGGTCACACTTCTGCACGATAAGGCCCCCTGCTTTAAGGCATTAGCCACTCAACAGTTGTTGCGGAACCATGAGATCGATTTCTTTGGAAATGAAGAATGGCCAGGACATTCTCCTGACCTGAACGTCTGTGAACACATTGGATGAGTTATAAAGGACAAGGTTGAATGTCTCTTGTTTCAAGAACCTGCAGCAAATCGATTTTCGAAGGATACAGCGACGCAACATATTCAAACTGTTTTAGCAAATTTGTGTAACGATCAAGATCTATTCACGTCACTTTTGGCTAGCTACCCAAAGCGAATTCAGGCTGTCTTGGAAGCCAATGGCGGGAACACCAAGTTTTAATTGTTTCTCATTAAATGCAGGATTAAATTCTCTTTTGTAAGGTATGTTTAGTTTTACTGTACCTCTAATGGTTTAGGCCATGGGCGGAGGGGCTAAGGTTTATTGGAGCCCCGTACATAATTTTCATTACACAGAATATGCTTTCATGAAAATGACTTAATTAAGGTCAAGCAGTGTATATTTTTAGGTAATATGATTAAAGAAGAGCATCAGTAAATGTAGCTTTAAATGTAATTTCCAATGTATCTTTATTTTTTTTATTTATTTATTTATTTATTTATTTTTGCGTCCTCTTAAGGCAACTTCAAAAAAAAGTATTGATGAGATGTGAACTCTCAAGTTTTGCTAATTCCTTTTTATAGGATGACTGCCCTGTTCATACTGCCAGGATCACCAGACGGTGGTTTCAGGAAAAACGAGAAGTCGAGCTGCTGAACTGGCCACCAAGGGGTGTTACCTAAATCCCATTGAAAATGTGTGGGCAAATGTGGTTAACGCTTGGGAGCCTGGGCACTGCAGGAGCGGACATCTCGGCACCTGCTGGAACGCACTATGGCAGAGTGGAAACTTTTCAGCACGAACCCACAAGTCATCTACAATCACGTGGCATCTGCATCTGTTTCAAATAGGCTACGAGAAGGCATTAATAATAATGGAGGATGGACCAAGTACTGAGTAATTGTGTATATTAATGTTATGGTTGTGATGTAGTAAATATACATTTATTTACTTGAACAATTGTCAGTTTCTTATAATTTGAACATTATGTTTTGTATTTTCTTAAGAAAATTCCTAAATTTACTTGATTCATGTTTATTTTTGTAATAAAATATTTAACTGTTATCATTATCTCTCCATGGATAGACCCTTTTCTGGATAATCATTTGTTGATGATGCATGGACTTTAAACAGTAATGTTATTCCCTGGAAGAAAAGTCGCTACTACAACTCGGGCATCAGGATGGCATCGATGCTTGGGTTAGTAAGCCGCTTGAAGGGGATGAATAATGAATGATTCGGTTCACATAACACTTTATTATAACTAATGGGGGTAAATGAACCGGCCTGACGGCAACGGGTTTATGCGAATAGCATTGGTCTGGAGTCGGTAGAAGAATCGTTCAGGGTGCGGCTCGACTGGCCCTTTTATACATTCGAGTCTCGCGCATGCGCATTGGACCTACGGAAAGGTTCGTCATTCTATAACATATATATATATTAGTGGTGGACCGGATGTCAGTTTTTCAACATCTGCGGATGCGGATCTTTAATTTCAATATCCGCGGATGCGGATATTTAGTTAATCTATCAATATAATATAGAGTTATGAATATATGACATAATTTTTCAAATTTCATGATATTACTATTATGGCAGGCAATGCATAAGAATTAAAATTAATATTAATGTGTTCATTATGATAAAAATAATAACTTTCTCAAGAGTTTTAGCCACAGAAAATTCAATGAAACAAGTTTCATTCAATTTTCTGTGTTACCGGGTATTTATATTTTGAGGTTTATATATTTGTTTGTTCATTAATAATTAATACTTTACATGAACTGTGCATGACTGGGC
This sequence comes from Bathynomus jamesi, assembly GCA_023014485.1. Classification (NCBI taxonomy): domain Eukaryota; kingdom Metazoa; phylum Arthropoda; class Malacostraca; order Isopoda; family Cirolanidae; genus Bathynomus; species Bathynomus jamesi. The sequence continues at coordinate 559,548 of JAJOZX010000084.1, forward strand.
CTTATAAGCTACTTTATAAGCTAATTTAATTGTAAATTGCATAATTTATTAGAGGTAATATCCGCATAACATCCGCAGTCAGAAGTGCGGATGCGGATGTTAAAAATGATGCGGATATCCGGTCCACCACTAATATATATATATATATATATATATATATATATATATATATATATATAAAACAGAAATATATAACAGAAACTGATACGCCTATTTTGGGACTATAATGGAATAATACTAGAAAAAATTGAAAAAAAAAGGCACTTTTTCCTGTAAACGCAAAAATAGGCGAAAAAATGCATTTATGGCATTTTGCCTGAACATTAGGGCTTTAGTAATAACGATCAAAGACTGCTCGTTCACTGACACTCATACTGTCGTAGTTAAAGTAATGTTTATGGATAGCACTGGTATGCATCAATTTTGCTGTCAAGGGTTTTGTAAGTGATTCTTATAGAGTTTTTCCTGCTGATTTTGAATCTGCAATCCGTTTTTCTCAATAAGCTCAGGTTATCCGGCTATGGCCTCATAAGTAAAATAGAATTTTTCGTGATTTTGTCAAAGCGGAATTGGAACAGTAACATCTATCATCACTTGTTTCACTTGTATAATATCTTTTTTTACTTTTCAGGCATATAGATAAAATATTTCATAATGAATAGAGCGTGTAAAAATGATCCCAATAGATTCTGCTACATATGTGGGACGGTTACCATGCCAAATAACCAGTCCCAAATCACTAAATTTGTGAAGACAATGTATAGAGCATACTTTGGAATTAAGCTAGGGGACCAGGACAAAAATTTCGCCCCTCATATGTGCTGCAAGACGTGCATTGAAAATTTGAGAAGATGGAGCAAAGGCAGAGCGAAATCTTTGCCTTTTGGAATTCCCATGATTTGGAGAGAAGGAAAGGATCACGTGACAGATTGCTATTTCTGCATGACAAACCTCCAAGGTGGGCTTATAAATTTATTTTTCTTAAATATTTTGAAATCCTCGTATGAAACTTGACATAATATTCACCATAATGTAATATTCACCATATATAGCATAATATTCACCATAATGGTAATCATACATTTACATATACTGTACATATTGTTATAGAAAATACATTTACACATACATATTGTTATACAAGTTACATTTACATTTACAATGATTGTATATTTTCTTTCTTTTTCATTCATATTGTCCCCGAAGGGACAATATGAATGAAAAAGAAAGAAAATATACAGACTCCATCGACCTATTTCATATCTTACAGACCGCAGCCTTCCCTCACGAGCCGCCACTGTCTGAATGCTTCTTCTATTTCATATGCAAGTTTTATATCCATGTTTCTGTGTTTCTATTTTCAGGAGTTAACAAGAAGAATAAACACATTGTTTTATACCCTGACATTCCTTCTGCTATGAGACCTGTACCCCATGGTCCTGGAATTCCAATACCCGACCCACCTCAAACCCTGGACTTCGATGATTCTGATGATGAATCAATGACCAATGCCAATGACCAGTCCCAGTCGTATATACCTCAAAATACCGCTTCAAATGAGCCGAGGCCTCTCAACCAGGCCAAACTTAATGATCTTACCAAGGATTTAGGACTTTCCAAATTAGCTGCCGAGATCTTGGGCTCACGACTTCGAGAGGACAACTTGCTGGCTCCGGGAACAACATTCTCCTGGTATAGGAAACGAGAGGAAGAATTCCGCAAGTTTTTTGCAGTGCACGAAAATACCTCTTCCTTAGTGTACTGCTGCAATGTTGAGGGGCTAATCGAATCCTTGGGCCTGCCATATAACGCATCAGAATGGAGGCTATTTATAGACTCGTCTAAACGAAGTTTGAAAGCAGTACTTCTCAACATTGGGAATAGGGTTGCATCAGTCCCTGTAGCACATTCCATACAACTTACTGAGAGCTACGATAACATGAAATTTTTACTGGATGCTCTCGTATACGACCAACATAACTGGAGGATCTGTGGAGATTTGAAGGTAATACTAATATCATAAGTAAACTATTGCTATTGACTGTTGTTTTTCCAAAAGTTATTTGAGAGTGTATAAGAACACTTAACTTCCCCACAGAAGTGATACAGTCCAATGCATAGATTTTTTTATCTGATAGAACAAATTCTCTAAATTCTTTAAATATTTTCATTTTTTTTCAGATTGTGGCATTTGTATTGGGAATGCAAGGGGGATACACGAAATACCCATGTTTCCTCTGCAAATGGGATAGCCGAGCGGATGAGAAGCACTATGCACAGCGTGAATGGGCATCCAGAGAGAATTTTGAACCTGAGTCGCATAATGTCGTTTCAGTGCCCCTTGTACCACCAACAAAAATTTTGCTCCCACCACTTCATATTAAGCTGGGCTTGATGAAAAATTTCATCAAATCAATGAATAAGGAGGGTTCAGCATTCCGATATCTCGAGAGTAAATATCCTCATATATCTGATGCTAAACTAAATGCTGGGGTTTTTGATGGTCCTCAAATTCGAACTTTGATCAAGGATACTCAGTTCGAAAACGCAATGACTCCAACTGAGAAGAATGCCTGGCAGGCATTCAAATCAGTTGTCACTGATTTTCTTGGCAATCGTAGAAGTCCAGAATACGAGTCCGTTGTCGAAAACTTGATGGAAGCTTTCAAAGCTCATGGGTCGCGCATGTCCATAAAAATGCACTTTTTGTGGTCCCACTTGGACTATTTTCCTGAAAATTGCGGGGATTATAGTGAGGAACAGGGTGAACGATTTCACCAAGATATCAAAATAATGGAAGAGAGGTACCAGGGAAACTGGGATATCAATATGCTGGCGGACTATTGCTGGTGTTTGAAGCGAGACGTGCCCGAAGAAAAACACAGACGGAAAGCCAAAAAAACTTCATTCCTTCCTCAATAAACTTTTTTCCATATTCATTGTATGAATAAAAGTATTTATTCACACAATGTTTTCATTTTTCACGAGTGTTCTTATAATATTACTCGTATCTACAGTGTTTAAGCTAAAAAAATCAATAAATTTGGGGATAAAATTGGACTTATAATAAATGGCCAATTGAGAAAAAAACTGACCTGATTGAGGAAAACCAATGTCATTTTCGAATTCAGCATGGTCGAATTATACAGTATAATATGAGTTGAAAAAATCCTCACAACAGACAAACAAATTTCATATGCATACCAGTGTAGTAGGCCAATGTAGTTTAAAGTGTCACTAGTGAGAAAAGTGTAAGTGAAATACGCTTTTGGAACCTTTTCATTCTCCCCTATCACCTTGGGTAGTTTAGCTAGCTTATAAGATGTCGACAATAATGTGTCTTTAATCTGTACCTTATTCCTTATTTGCATTTGTTTGAGCTTATTACCTCTTTTTAAGGGGTCACCCATGAATAGTGCTGATGACTTATGTTTAAGCAGCTCCTTTCAAAGAAAGGTGGATCAAACTTTGCAGGGTTATGCGCTAGAACATACACAGTCATTTTTTTGAACTGATCAGCTAGCCTTATTATATAATTCACAAACAGTTTCACAGATGATTCTGTTATAGTCGTCTTAAAAATATTGATACGTTTACCACACTTGTGATACTCATCACACTCAACATTCGAACATTCGTCGCAGAGGGTTCAGCTCACGAGTAAATGAAGGATAACTCTTTCGTCTCAGAGTTAGTGTAAGTCTCTATGTCGTAGTGTACAGTAATACACGATTTAATTTTAGGCTTCGGATCTTTCATATAACAAACATGCCTCACCCCATCCGTCGTATACAGAGTGATGCATAAATGTGTTTCATAAATAGCAGGATGTATCCTTGAGACAAAAGTAAAGAAAAAAGACTATATAAACATAGGTCGAGAAACCTCTAGGTTTCGAGCTATAGCACGGAACAGAAAAATGAAATTCCTGATGTCTTATATTTTATGCAAATACAGTGTGATACATTTGCTTCCTTAAAATAAATGTTCGAAATTCTATCTTACTTCTTGAATGCATGCCTCAGCACGTCGCACCAGTTACTCTAAAAACTAAAATATTCCTGGAGCATTGCTGATCGTTTCGCAATTGTCTTGAATTCGTTGCCACAGTTCATCACGTTCTCGGACTTAAGTGATCCCACAAGTAATAATCAAGAGGATTTAAGTCTGGTGACTGAGGTGGCCACGGAATAGGACCACCTGTCAGGATACACAGCATCGAGTTATTCCCTCGTTAAACGGGCGAAATGAGCTGGTGCACCATCATGCATGAACCACATTTGTAGTCGAGTTCTGAAAGGCACATCTTCAAGTAGCACTGGCAAAATCTTCTCAAGAAAACACCTATACGAATCTTCAGTCAGTCACTGTGGTCGCGTGCTATAGCTCGAAACCTACGGGTTTCTTGACCTATGTTTATATGGTCTTTTTTCTTGACTTTTCTTTCAAGAATACACCCTCCGTTTCATGAAACACATTTATGCATCACCCTATATAATAATTTCTCATAGCACGTAGGGAAATGAATTTTATCACGGCCATGCCTGAAATGTCCCCAATCAGACATCATATGAAACACTCCACATTCGCAAATTCAAAATTAAAAAAATTAAAAAAAACCTTATTTAGAAAAGTTTTAAATTTTTTACATATTTAATATGACATTAATATATTCACAGTACTCTTATCGGAATATGCCTTTCAAAGGAAGGAGGACTTTACGCAAAATTAATGCCATTTAGTTTATTTATTACATAAAAATGTGAAAGTGGCAAGTGACAGTAATAGTGGTAACAAAACAATAATAGCAATAAGAATAATAAATACAACATGAAATTTACAAAATGTTACATAATTTTAAATTAAATGAGTTATTGTATACAGTATTTAGCAGAAAATAAATGAAGCGTAATAAAAAATATATAACAAGAATAAATTACAAAATTAAAAGTGCTTAATAAAATTAGCATATTTTAAATAAATTATTATAAAATGGGAACTAGTAGCTAACTTATACATCAGTAAGAGTTAATGAGGTTTATTTTAGTGAGTTATTTGCGAAATGCAATTTGTGATGAAGCCGACCTCATATGCATGGGAATTGCATTCCATACATCTGCTCCTTTGAAAGAGAGTGCATTTCCTACAGTTTCTATTGCATTGTTAGGTTTGTGTATAAAATACCTGGACAGTCTGGTGTTATAACGATGGCGTAGTTGATGGTGGGTGATTGTTCTTTGAATGGGTGATTTATGTTGAATTTTATTGATAACACTGCCCAACAAAAAAAACATGTTTTGCTGGTGATTTAATTCTAAGACCTTTTTCTGGATAATATTGATGTGCTGATTTCAAAAATCACCTTAGATTTTGTCCATCACATCAGGTTTTCGTGCAATGTGCAATGCAATATGCCTATTTTGGGTGATCCATGAAGGGCACTTATCAAAATTGATGATTTTTGAGACCTGTTAACAGCTGTTTTGCTGTTATAATTTTATCTGTGGAATACGCAAATCTGTGCATTAAATCTAAAGGTCATGTACAACATATTAAAATCTTGGGTAGCTGTGATTTCCCCAGGTGTGAGCGTGACGTCATGATCATGGATTCATTTTTTGCTTATTTAAACACTTTGAATCACTTTATACAGTGTCAATATTACCATTGTATATTAAAGTTCACTCCCTGCACAATTGTTTACTTTTCCATGCTGATTCTGAGTATGTAAAAACTTATTTTTTGAAAAGAAAAAAAATTGGGCATAACCCTGCCAAAATGCGATATCTCCGTATTTGATTGCTCGAAAACCTGACGTGATAGGCAAAAACTAAGGTGATTTTTGAAATCAGCACACCAAAGTTACCTAAAAACAGGTGTTAGAATTAAATCCGCAAAATTAGTGTTGGGCAGTGTAATTTTTAACATATTGACAGCAATACTGAATTTATATAAGTCATTTAGTTTTAAAATATTTATCTCTTTTAAACACTGGGAAGTGTGACTTTGCCTGTTGTCATTATTGAAGAGTTCGCAGATTTTTATGAATTACTTCCAAGGGATGTTTTATATATTTCTTTCAGCTACACCATGTTGTAACGCCATATAATAAATGTGGATGGATGAAGTGCGTCTTGAGGAAAGGACGTTTTTAGTTTAAATAATATGAAGAGACATCTTGATAGTTTGGATGTGATATATTGTACATGACCTGAAATTTAGTTTTCTGTCTAAATTAATGCCAAGTACTTTAACCTCGTTCACTCTTGCAAGACTAGTATTCCCAATATTTATTTGACAGTTTGTATTAATGGGTAATTGTAATTTGTAATTGTATGATAATTGCTCGTAACTAATTAAATTTGTCATGTAATTGGTAAGTAATTATAATTGACAACCTAAAATGTAATTGTTATTGCATTTGCAATTAATTACACTTGGAAACCAAAGTAATTGATACAACTAAAGTGAATTAGATGAATATTAAAGTTAATGGGTCATACTTATAGCTTAACTACTTAAGTGTTCACCATGTCTCAGGGAGCTTTCTTTTGAAATAAAATATTATTCTTTTTATTTGAAATAAAATGTTCCATTTATTTCAAATGTTCGGAACTAAAGTGTTAGTTTTTTGCCTTTATTATTTTGATAAAATAACTGTCAGTTCTTTTGTCTAACATTTGTATTTTTTTAGTGCCTTATCTTTGGTTTCATTAGACCATATCACATACATACTCTATGTCCAATGTCCAATTGTCCATAACAAGAACTGCTTGATGAAAAATACAGTTCCGTGCAATGTTAAAAAAGAATAATAATAATATTATCTAGTTTTCATTCAAGATGATGGCCAAAGCTAAAAATGGAATTGAAATACATAGTAGAAAAGCATAACATAAGTCAAACAATGTATATTTATGAAAAAAAATTCAGTTCTTTGTAAATGTAACTGTAATTGTAAATAATTACTTTACTAAATAATTGTAATTTTAATTAAGTATTTAGCCATGTACATTAATTGTAATTGAGAATATGTCGAGTAATTGTAGTTAATTACGTTGCCTGGTATTAATATGTTTTGTGGTAATAATCATATAAAATAACTTTGTCAGGTTCAATAAAAGTTTATTAGCACACATCCATTTTTCTAATTGCCGTTTTGTTTTATTAATCAGAAAGTCTGAGTTGTGATGGGAAGAAGTAAGTGTGCTATCATCTGTGTATTGTACACAATTTAATGTGATAGAAAGATGAAAATCGTTGACTTGTGGGGCTCCACTAGTTAGTATCGCCTTGTCGGATAATTTATCGTTAAATTTGATGTATTGATGAGGATTTGATAGATATATTTTAAACCAATCGAGGATATTTCCTCTTTTTCCGTATCAGCGAAGATTTCATGCGAAAGTGTATCAAATGTTTTTGATAAGCCGAGGAACATCAAAGCAGTTTTTTTTTTCTGTCAAAGTTTTAATACACATTTTCTAATTGCATGCTTGTGGCATCTTCTGTGTTATGTCTACCTCTAAATCTAAGTTGTGTTTTAGGTAGAATATCGTATTTCATTAAGAATTTAGTAAGTTTATTGTACACGATTTTTCAAATACTGTACTTAAGGTTGGCAATACGGAAATGGGGGCGACAATTGGATGGAGTATTTGGGTTTGCTTCCTTTAAACTGTCAGGGAATATACCTAATGTTACTCACTTATTCATTAGCTTATTGAGTGGCATTGTATTTTCATCGGATACTAATTTGTGTATTTTTTCCGGAATCGGATTGATGTCAGAATTTTTGTTTTTTATCTTTTATTGCTAGAGAGATATCGTATGGTAGGACGGGATAAAAAAAATGAGTTTGGATATGGTTATGGCATGTATTGTCGGTACTGAGTGTCTGTAAGTGTGATTGAGGCTGCGGTAATGGAGCCAACATTTGCAAAGTTGTTTAATAAATTGGCCATATCTTTGGGGTCACTTTAAGAATTTGCGCCTTGTGTTAATTAACTCTTTCAGTGGTCTATTGGAAAATTATAGCGGAACTAGTCTCCAATTTTTTTTAACCCTATAACCTCAAACAACAATGAAAAGAAGAAAAGAAAGAATGTGTCGTGTTCCTAAATTAAAGGTTAGACAGGGAACATCCTCAACCCTGAAGGAAAATAGTTTTGTAGTGAGAGGAACAACAACTGTTCAACCAGCTGCCCAAGCAACTAGGTAAGGAACGTGAATGGTGTAGTGGTAGATATAAGTAGTATGGGTGCAAAATGGGAGAGTGCAATGCAATGTAACAGTGTTTCAAATGTTGATCAATGTTGCAAAATGGGGGGGGGGAATGTTGCAAGATGTTATGCAACAAAGGGGGAGGGGTCTTCAACAAGTCAATGCTGCAAAGTGTGGACGGGGTTATGCAACAAGGGGAAGGGGTTATCCCCCAAACTGCAATGAAGGGGGGAGGAGGGAGGATGACCTTCCCCCAAAAGGGTAACCTTAACCTAAGAGAGGGAGAGAAAGGAGAAGGAGGAGGGTCTTTGGGGGAGAAGTTGGGATGTCCTCACCCACAAAGGGAAACCCTAACCTAAACCTCAGCCTAAGGAGAGAGGAGTATCCGCCTGGGTCAGCCAGACGCATAATGAGAGTTCATCCGAGCGCCCGCTCTCTTATAAGGTATAACTCAGGTAGTTGGCTTAAGCAGCCAGTCGGCTTAGAAGGCGTAAATGGCTTGTTCAGGTGTACCTTATTAGGGTTGAGTTGCCAGATTGCGCTATTTATTTAATTGAAAGCATATATTCTTGACAGTTGGCTTAGAAATCCGCCAGTCGGTTTAGAAGGCGTTACCAGCCATTTGGTATACATATAATTAATTAATATAATTTATATATTTATATATACAACCAAAAGATTTCTATTTATTTAGAAGAATTATTGGAATCAATTTCAAATAGAGAGAAAATAAATATACAGTCCTATACAAACGATGGAATATATATGATAAAAAACTAAAAGAATAAATAATAGTATAAGAATACGAAGGAGGAATATATATATATATATATATATATATATATATATATATATATATAATAAAAAAAAATAATAATAATATAAGAAATACAAAACGATGGAGTATAACCATCAACATAACAATACAGAAAAAAAATATACACACACACACAATTATATTAAACAATTAAATATATTGAAAATAAATATACATCAAAATACATACACTTTATGTTCTACTGCGCTTAACTAAAACACTAAACTTGCACGTAATCGACTCTACAGTCACATCATTATTGCTTTTCTCTACGCAGTAAATAAGGCCTAATATTATTTCACCGCTCAAGTTACAGGGATACCTATATTCGATGTAATTGGCCTTCATATCGTTCAACACTATTTTTATGCCCACTTTACATTCGGTTGGCAAGTCATCTTTAAACGAATACAATCAAACGCACGCACAAAGAGGTCATCGTTAACCACATCATTATTAAATACAAATTTATAAACACACCTTTCCAATCGATGGTTTATTCTTACCGATCCGAGCTTTTCAATCATGAGCTCATCTTCACAATGCATAGTGGCAGTTGAAATAATCTTCTAAGTCGTAACGACACCTCATTATATAAAAACATAGTTCTTCAGGATGAACGGTGTAGGTGAGCTCAGTCCTGTACCGCTCAAGTGCTTTGTACCAAAGTTCATGATATTTCAAAGAGTCTAAACCTTTTAAATAAGCATCCAGCTCTAGACCATTCTCGCCTTGTTCAGTCCTACACTCGGTAAACCCATCGAGCAGAGCGGTGTATGCGTATTCAAGAACCGTATCAAAATAAAGCATATCCGTAACACGTGCGTCTAATATAGGCTTCAGCTTACAGAAACCGACGATTTGAAACATTCTGTCGAGGATGAAACGGTTTCGCGTAGGGACAAGAACGTTATTATCAGAAGCATTCTTCCACATCAGTCGTATATCAATGCATGGCTGATCGTTATTTATACACAACGTACCAACAATGGCATATGAGGAGGTATCACTAATCTGCTCTCTTCTTGTACCTACACCTGCAAGAATTTTATAACGATCCACACTCCACTTCTCAACTACCACGAAGACTCTATTCATCTCCTCAACACTTAAATAAACAACATTCCATTTACCAGAGTTTGTTTGTCTACAAATCGTTTCCAGATATTACTTACAGAGGCCTGCATTATAGAGCCTAATATATACTCTATATCTACAGCTGCCAAGCGTCTGATTGGTATTACTACCCAAAAATCATCTACATCTCCGTCATCTGACCAGAACCCGAAGGACAGTCGCGTTCTGACTTCACGTTCGTCGCGGTTCTGAAGGGCAAACTCTCGTGTATTCCGTGTTGCGGGTCATAGTGCCACACCTTACACACTTAATTTCAATTCTCAGGCTATTTACAGGCGGCATATAAACGTCGATCGTGGTTGCGGTTTTATAGCAGTAGTCTTAGCTCATATGTTTACTGTACTAAATACACGGACCCAAAAAATTTGGTTGCCCACGGTAGTAGAGTGTGCTCGTAAACTAGCTGTAGACTGTAAATTTGTGTTTGACTGTAATGTGGGTTCTGAAGAGCTGAGAAGGGTAGAACAGGAAGTGAATGTTCGTATAGTTGTATTTGGAATGGATAATCGTCGTAGGACTGCGTATGTTTTTAAAAGCTTTGTGAGAGATCGTACAAGACCCCTACTTATTTTAGGACTGTCAGGAACAACATATCTCGAAAATACGGACGACATCGTGATTTGTGGAAGGGGTGTATCCAGTTTGCGGATGATATAGTGAAACATTGTAAGGATTGTCACATGGTATGTGTGCAGTGTAAAAGCTCCAAATGTGAAAGCCGTGTAGTTGAAGCTGAGAAGAGGGATTGTGATGTGTGTAGACGCACATTTTTCAATAATAACTGTTTTGAGCTCCATAAAACAATTGGCACGTGCAGGAAAATGAGAATCTGTGAATGTGGTATGTTTCATATGAAGGATAATTGGGGGAATTTCATGCATAAATCTGATGAAATTCACTGTTCTACATGCCATGAGAAACATGAGGCGGTTGTAGTAAAGCATGTATGTTATGTGAAACACGCTAAGCCTAAAAATAGCCCTTGTACAACTGTGTAATACGATATAGAAACATACACGAACACCGAATCCAAAGAAGTTATTGCACATTTACTTGTAAGCCAGACTGTCTGTGATGAGTGTATAGAGATCGAGTGTGATGAGTGTCACAAATGTGGTAAACGGACAAATGTTTTGAAAAACATTGCCCACGATAGCCCTGTGAAACTTTTTGTGTCTTATATTGTCAAGTTAGCGGACAAGTAAAAAAAAATAACTGTATATTTTTGCCTATAACGGGGCAAAATTTGACACAGAGTTCCTTTATAAGGAGTTGCTTGAGCACGAGTCGTCGGAGATATTTACAGGTGATCCCTTGAAAAGAGGAAACAAACTTATATAGATGCAAATAAGAGGTAATGTACAGTTTAAAGACACTTTATTATTCACACCTTGTAAATTAGCAAAGCTACCCAAGGTCATGGGCATAGCCGCTGAAGTTTCAAAAGGATATTTCCCTTACACATTCCTCACTAGCGAAACTTTAAATTACGTAGGACTCCCTCCACCCAAACATTACTTTAACTATGAATGTATGGACCGCTACTACAACAGTTTTAATGAATTTAATCCTCATAATATAGCTGATGAATGTGAGCGTTATTGCGTGAATGATGTGCTCGTGTTAGAGTATGTTTCCAGGCATTTAGAAGGACGTACGTAGACCCTTTCAAATGCGATCCGTTGCAAGTCGCAACCACGATCGCCTCATTGTGCTTTACGGTGTTCAAGAACAATTTCATGTCTAAACACACCTTAGCCGTCTTTCACAGAAACAATCCCCGCAGTTATGGGCACAAGGCTATTTACTGGCTCATACACATACAGCAGCAGACAGGTGTATACATAAAGCATGCCCGCAACACGGCGGAAGTACCCATTTAGGTTAATGGTCGTGTTTCTTGGGTTGATGGCCTGAGCGAAAACCGTGCCACTGGTGAGAAGACTGTGTACTCCTTTAACGGTTGCTGGTGGCACGGATGCCCCGATCCTGAGTGTGGAATCGCAGGAGATATCCACGGTAAATCTCCTGCCGACAGTCTTGCATGGACCCGCACCCGCGATCAACTTATAGGCTCCCAGTTCACTCACAAGGTTTAGTGGGAGCATGAGTATGATGCACGGATGGAAACAGATGGACAGTACCGTGAAGAAATAAACACGATCAAGCGTTCAGTGGTGCTGGTTCCTCTCAAATGCGGTGATAGCTTGTTAGGAGGGCGTACAAATCTCTTCAAGCTATACTTCCCGCCTAAGGAGGGCGTGAATCTCCATTACTACGACTTCTATTCTTTATATCCCTACTTGATGAAGAATAATCCGTACCCCGTAGGTGCACTTGAGAAACTGGTGGGACCTGACCTGACCCCGATCGAGGTGTTCTCTACAAATTTGAACGGGTACTATTTCGGCCTTTCTTTCGTAGATGTGCTCCCCCCTCACGATTTATGGATGCCGATCTTACCCCTCATATAACCAATCAGCGTAAGATCAGAGGTGTATATGCAAGCCCTGAGCTGGACCTAGCCGTTCGTCATGGCTACAGAATATTGAATATATATGAGGTGTGGAGGTTTCAGAAGCTTCCCAACCTTTTCACGCCATATATATAAACGCTTTTTTCAAGGATAAGGTAGAAGCATCAGTGTATCCGCGAGGAGTTCATACCGAAGATGAAAAATCGGCTTATATTCAACGTTACCGTGATCGTGAAGGTATACAGAAGGTATACGTTCATTTCGAACAAAGTTATAATGAAGTCTGGGATTATGCCAACGCTTCCGACAAAGAGGTCATGGAGATCGTGAATGTAGGTAATACTTACATAATAAAGTACAACAATACCGAATTGGCCACAGATACCTCACGGGTTACAAACATACCTGTAGCCAGCTTCACAACGGCCTACGTCCGCATCAATCTTTGGGGCTTATTGGATTCTCTTGGTCGGAGGGTTCTGTACGCCGATACAGATAGTGTGATATTCACAGCGAGGGAGGGTGAATACATGCCTCCTATTGGTGAATTCCTCCGAGAGTTAACTGATGAGACCAAGGATGAGAATGGAGACACCGCATACACCGACTCTTTTCTCTCAACAGGACCAAAAATTTATGGGGTGAAAGTTAAGGGTATCACGCTCAAGCAGGCGAATCGGCGGGTCGTTAACTTTGATTCGTTGAAGGATCTAGTGTGTTGGATGATGATGAGGGCGACCAGCCATCCCAACTAACTGTAGGGACCCACAATTTTCGGGCGCAGAAGCTGGGGGGCGTGAAGGAACTTAGGGGTACAAAGGTGTGCCGTAACACCTATAGGAAACGTTACCAGGTACCTGGTACCTATGATACAGTACCCTTTGGATACCATAATCCTTGATTGTTATATATATATATATATGTCTATTGTTAACGATATGTTTATTTATTACATGTATTCGTGTATATATATACACCTTGAATATTTCGTTTATTAAATAAATCTTGTTTCAATTAGCGTTTCACTTTCTCCTTTGTGTATGTATGTGTGTGTGTTTGTGTGTGTGTGTATGTACAGGAGATAGTTCTAAGCTCCGCCCCCTGTATGATCGGTCACGTGATTCCTGTTACTACCTGCGCATATCTCTTCCCTGCGTGTTCAGTTGACCGCTGCAAGCTCTGGTCTCAGACGTGTATTTTCCGACGTAGACAAAAAATAGTAATGACTACCTTTAATATTGCGTGTTCGACGTTTATGAAGTGCTATTCGCCAAAGTGTGAAGATATGGTGGATACTAAATGGCTCTCTATTCCACCCTCCTCTGATACTTTTATGGCTACAATGAACCGTGCGAAGATTGAGGAACAAGAGGTACAAATATTCTACGAGTTTTCTGGCGATAGCATTGCGGGATTTCGTGGTACAAGCGATGTATTGAAGCATGTTGTAGGACTAAACTTTATAAATGGTTACATATACCGTGAAGTAGAAGAAACAACACGTGCAGAAGAGAAGCAACGGTTATGGTTAGGAGTCTTGTTGATGAGTACGCGTTCCCTGCGGTTGAGAATGTAAATCTTTTCATCATGGAGAATCTTAGGTATTTTTACCACTACATTAATATATATCATGACGAGGTTTGTAGTGAGGTTGTCTCTAAAGGCCTGCTTGAGTTTTTAACAGAATTTAGAGAGGAGTATCGTCTACTAAGCAAAAAGGAAAAATATGGTCATATGTTTCCCTCAAATAGTGCGCCGGAGTGTGAATAAAATGTTTATTTCGTGGAAATGAACGAAAATGTCTGCTGCGCATTCTGGGTCGTGATAAAACATTAAAATCGGTATTGCTTCATGTATCGGAAAATTTCTCAAAACACCTACCCAGTATAATGGGTTACAAGTATTCACGAGTGGCCGATTTTCTTTTTGTTTTCTTTTTGTTTTAGCTTTATAAGGCTAACTAACGAAAATATCACGACCTAACCTAACCAGTCGTTAGGTCAACTTTACGTCCTTGACGACTGGTTAGGTTAGGTCGTTATATTTTCGTTAGTTGGCATTATAAAGCCAACTAAAGAAGGCTGGGTGTGGCTTTCTTTCACTGATCCAAATGTAGTAAGAGGTGCAAATCGTGGTTACAGAGCACTGAGAGTTCCAAAATGATACCCCATTGGTAGAGACTAGGGTTACCATACGTCCGGTTTTTCCCGGACATGTCCGGGAGAGTTGAATATTTATAACATTGATTTTTGAGGCCATAACACTTGTTCTTATTTATAGATACTCAGTATAGACGACATGTAGTACGCAGTATATATAACACATTAATACAACGTGAGTTGGTAGATACTGATACAAATACACCCCCCCATCTCCGGAGTGTCCTCCTTTTTGAAAGTTCAAATATGGCAACCCTAGTAGAGACGGGATGGTTGATATAAATTCTTGGGAGTCAAAACCTCCGAACAGCTAATTAGGTATAAAGGATGGCTACGCTTTAAGTACATATTGTTTATTTATTGAGATAGAAGCAGTGATTTCCCTTAAAAGAAGTAAATGTAGTGGGAGGCACTGGTCTGGTCTGGTTACAAAGCAATATGTGTTGTCACTGTGAGAACGCTCAGGAGTACCAAGGGGGGTTATAAGGGGAGTTGGTTGGGGTGGAGTTCGGGGATGGTGATGTTCCCTTTTGATCGTAAATGTAGCAGGAGGCGCTGGTCGGGTCTAGTATCAGAGCAGTGGGAGTTCTCAAATATTTTTTTCGTATTTTTTTAATATTTTATTTGTGTTTCTGATAGACGGGAATTCTCGGGAGTCAAAACCTCCGAATGGCTAATTAAATTATTTTTGGAAGCCATTCTTCTCTCCCCTTCTTTCTTTTGCTCCTTCCTTCCTTTGTTTTTCATTATTAAAAGGGTTCTGCTTGAGGGGGGGCTAGTTAAGATAGAGTAGAAGTAGTACTGTTCCCTTTGAAATAAATATAGTAGGAGGCGCTGGGTGGGTCTGGTTTCAGAGCACTGGGAGTTCTCAGATGATACCCCATTGGTAGAGACAGAAATCTTGATGGGATCGCTCGGAAGCCAAAACCTACAAATAAACGTTTTCAATTTTAGAGACGCTACTTGGATTTATAATGTACGAATGTTAGTACTTCTTAGGTAAATCGCAGATTATATCACTGGAGAACACAACTTTTGGTGACTTAGATGTTAGACCTGTTTCTGGGTATATTGAGGTCGCTGATTCTAAAAATGACATTAGTTTTTCTCCATCAGCTCTGCTTATCAAGATATGATATATATCTATATATATTTCTATATAATGTATATAATATTATATAATTGCTGACTGGCAATCACTGTTGTTGTCAATTGAATACAAAAGTATGATGAATGTCAGCAAAAATAGTGTATTAACATCAAACAAGCATAAGGTACGAAAAATATTTCTTAAATTCAAACAAGCTTGAGACACGAACGGCAAAAAAAGTTCTTTCATTGAGATATCTCACATAAACCGCGTTTCTGAGATTTCTTGCGATGAGATGTGCCAGGACATTCGCGTTGGATGCTCCAGCAGTAATCTGCCATCATGTGAGTATCCCATCGTCCGCGGTACCGTTCTTCCATGGTCCTTAGTTCTTGGTGAAATCGTTCACCCTGTTCCTCGCTTAAATCACCGAGGTTATCTGGGAAACGATCCAAATGACTGTGGAGGTAATGCAGTTTGATGCTCATTTTACAGCCAAGTTTACAAAAAGAAGAGAGCATATTCTCCACTAGTTCACCGTAGTTATCGGCCTTATAGTTCCCAAGGAAATTCTTCACAACCATACTAAACGATGACCACGCACGTGCCTTAATGTTGTCCATTGAATCTTGGAAACGTGGGTCTTTCATGAGTTCCCGGATTTGCGGTCCATCGAAAATACCTGCCTTCAGTTTTTCCATGCTCAGCGCAGGAAATTTTCTACATATGTAGCCAAAACACGTCCCATCTCTGTTCAAAGCCTTTATAAATTGTTTCATCAAACCTAGTTTGATGTGCAGTGGTGGCAATATGATCCTTTCTCTGTCAACCAAAGCTTCTTTGATGATATTTTTTTCTCCAACCACCATGTTTTCTCTCAGAGGCCACTGTCTTCTCACCCAGTGTTCATCTTTAGCTCTACTGTCCCAGAGACATATAAAGTACGGGTACTTGGTGTACCCGCTCTGCTGGCCCAGGAGAAAATTCACCATCTCCAGATCCACACAGATCACCCATTGGTGGTCTCGGTATGATATCTTTTCTAGACTAGGGCGACTGTCCCGTGCTCTTCTCTCATACCGACTGAGTGACCAATTGGATTGATCTGTATCTGTTGCCGTTGTGTAGAAGAACACATTTTAGGCTCCGTTTGGAGCTATCTATGAATAACCGCCATTCACTTGGTGTGTATTCCGATATGCCCATTTTCATCAGCAATCCGCGCACATTGTTGCAGAAACTAAATCGTTCTCTTTTGAGAAGAAGGGCAGTAAATCCTTTTCTCTGTCGCGATATAACGTGATTTTGGTTCCCGGCAGCAGTAAATTTTTTCTCCCAGCCTGGAAGCTAACAATTCAGACGATTTCCTCGAAAGACTTAAGTCCCTTATGAGGTCGTTTAATTCGTGTTGACTAAAACCTTCTGCAACTGATGACGGTCCTTCGAAAAGATTTTGCACTTTGCCCACATATGCTTTCTTTGTCAGTAGCAGATTCATCATCTTCTTGAGGGAGCTCTGGAAGATGGCTGAATGATGGGACAGGTATCTCATCTGAATGTGAAACAGGCCGTCTAGCTGAGTCTATGTCAGGATACGTCCATTTACTCCGGTTACGTCCATTGATGCCCGTTATATTCACCAAACAAAAGTAACAGTCATCACTGTGGTTTCTCTGTTCTCTCCATTCCATTGGTATACCAAATTTCAGGCACCTCCTCTTTCCGTTGGTCCATTGCCGCAGATGCTCCGTACACGTTTTACACACAACATGAGGAGCCCATGGCTTATCTTGGTCCCCTAGTTGTACTTTGAAATAGGCAAAATAAGCTTTTTTCACAAAATCAGTAATAGTTTTTCTCTGTTCAATGAACGTGTACTCTCCGCAGATAAAACAAAACACATCTGGATGATTTAAACACTTTCTTCGTGATGAAGCCATGTCAATACCTGTAACAGGAAAGAATTCACGTTAGTACATGTACAATACACATGCAAAACAGCAACATCAGCAAAATCATAGCTACAATTTAATTATACAGATGCATTTAGATTTACGAGCACCTCATAATACTGTTCCAGAAGGGTAATAAAGTAGGTAATGACGTATGCAATATCTCAAAAACTAGAGCTGCTAGAACAAAATGGATGATATTTTCTGAATCAGTGGCATGAAAATATCCAGAATAAGGTCTAAAATCTCAGGCACCAAGAAAAACACTTTTTTTTGTTCCCCAGTGTTATCTAATTTAGTTAGCTAGAGAAAGTTTTATAATTTTATATAGAAGTAGTGGTGTTTGCTTTTGCAATAAGTGTAGTAGGAGGTGCTGGCCGTGTCTGGTATCAGAGCGCTGGGAGTTCTCAGATAGTGAGAAGCTTGATGAGATCTCTTGGAAGTCAAAACCTCCGAATAGTCATACTCATCTCCATGGAAGCTATTTAGTTGTAGTGGAACTTTAGTTTTGAATATTGTACACCAAATTTCGCAATAAAATAAATAAATTTCGCAAGATAAATAAGAATAATGCATGTTATGCATTATTATTCCCCATTATGGATAGGGAATTCTTAAATTGTAAGTCTGGTCAGCTGGAGGTACCCTCTGGACAAGTGCTCCATTATGTTTGTTTCAAAAATTTCCTCCTCCACTTTGTCCTCCCGCCACTTTAGATACTCTTCTAATTGCATTGTGCCTCGCATAGTTTGATCAATCATCGAGCAACTCATCTTTTGATTACTTGCTTCATAAACACCTCTGATTGGCAGACGCTTGAATTCGCCGTAGCAACAACGGGTGGTCACCCCCGAAACACTCTCATACTCCACAAGGGACAAGTGCACGAAGATAGATATAGGGACCCTCCAGTTATATTCCTCGTCATTAAGCGAGTTTCTCTACTCTCATGGTGGCAAAACACCGCGAAGAATGAGCAACTCTATATATTACTTGCCATATAAACACCTTTTACGGCCGGAGACCCTAGTTGAAACTCACGACATTCAAAGAGTTGACAGACACATACTGTGCACATGACAGACATCCAATTAGAGAAAACACGCTCACACACACGACTACCTTGTTATAGACTTGATAATTGTTTTACAGAAATGCAAAATATTAGCTAGGTAATTCTTATGCTTTATCTGGTGAATTCCTATGAGAAGGACGCAAAATATGATAAATCTTCGGTACGGTGGCTTTAGCAGGCTACGGAGAAATTTACGATGCAATAACGAAATGATGACTTCTTGTACATAATAAATAAAAAATTCCTTAAAAAATGGATGGCGTAGATTAGATTAGTAGTTCAGTATTCATGCTATCCTGTACTTTCCGCTGTCTTCTAATGCATAACTTAGCACACGAGGTACGTGTGCACATGGTGTGAATGAATTCTGAAACTATTCTTTTCATTATACTTTTCCCTACTTTCCTATAACTCGTCTTTCGCCACTATTTTCTGTCAGCAGTGGCTAGCGGAGGAGGGAGAGAACCTTGTCTGTTCTATACTAATTATTACTACTGCGGTGGGACAGGGAGCTATGAAAACGAGGATGGAAAATACCCTCAAAATACGAGGCCCAAAGTTTTCAATGCCCTACCAAAAGAAGTGGGGAATCTCCAGCACACCGACCTGAATAACTTCAAGAACCAGCTGGACAGATTCCCATGTAAAGTCCCTGACCAGCCATGCGTGGCTGGCTACGAGGGCAGGCAATTCCCTCCTTCACCAAATCCCGCAAATGAGGCGGGATGGTGCAGAGGGGTCGACTGCAGGTCGAGCCTGGACCGTCGTTCGAACTCGCATAAAGTAAGAAAGTACACCTCGGTGGTGTAGTGGTTAGCGTCACTGACTACGAATCCATCGGCCCAGGGTTCGAGACCCGACGGCATCCGGCGCGCAGCAAAATCCAGCTGTTCATCCTTCCACACAATAAAGAAAGGGCGTGGTTGGGATGCGTGGTTCGGATTCCACGTTAAACTGTAGGTCTAAGGTGGAGTGAAAAGCTTGACCTTCGTCAGAATGAACAATTCGGGCGGAAGCTAACCAAAGTATTCCTGTGTGAAGGCTTTACGCGTTTATAAGTTCAAGCATGGTAAAAGTTTTCAGTGTTCTTTTTTCATTGCTATTTCTAACATTTCTACCTCCTTTTTGGGCTAGCCTAGAGTGGATTTTTGGGTCTTTATTGGCCTATAACTCAAATATTATGCACAGAGAAAAATACATACGGTTCAATGATGCCAATCGCTTCTGGGAGAGAAGTGATAGACAATATATGCATACTGACGCAGCTCTCACTGATCATATATATGATATATTAGGGTGTCACTTATTTGTATGGTAAGAATTGAACCATCAAGAAGTTTCGGTCTGACCCTCTAGAAATGTGACATTGCATGTAAAAACGCTGATTATGAAGTTTCATGAGAAAATATTAATATTTAGAGGTCGCTCAAGGCCATTAAAATTTTGATGACGCGTCGTTACTTGTCCTAAATTGAAATGCGCTTCCTTTCTATGCCTCACCCCATTATCATTTCATTCGCCTTAATGGTAGGATGTGTTTGCATTAGTGTGTGTTATTTTAGTCTTTTAGTCCTCCCTGATATCAAAAATCGCATGGTCATATCTATGACTATTGTTGATGGACAAGAGAACCCTCCAAAGCGTGTGGTTGTTGACCTGGATATTGTGAAAGAAAAAAGCTTGGAAAACTTTGTAACAAAAAACACAAAATCATTGTTCACGAAGCTCAACCTCCCAGATGAATTCTTGGAGAAAACTGCTGAGCAATGGGAAGAGGATACCCATTACCAGACTGCGAAAGAAACTGTAAAAACTCTAACTGTAACAAATGACTTGGCTGAACGTGGAGTTGCTCTCATCCAGGATTTTTCTGGATACCTAACCAAAGATGAAGAACAACTCCAGTTTCTTCTCCAAGTTGTTGAAGACCATCGCAAGCATTGGACATGGGGACAAAAGCATACCTTCAGTGGAAATAATGATTAATCATAATAATTATGCTACTGTCTGATGTTAATATACTTCATCTTAATATTATGATAATGTCTAGTGCACTTCCTGCTAATGTAGGAACATAATAAATTGTTTAAATACATTTGGAAATTGTTTATATTCACACTTTCTGAGAATCTCGTATCCAATACTTCGAAGCCGTTGAGCGACCTCTAAATACTAAGATATCTCAATAAAACTTTGTACACAGTGTTTTTACATCATACGCCATACTTTGATGGGGTCAGAGCACGGACTTTGTAGGGGAGTATCAAATTAAAGGTTATAGACCTTTTGTTAAAAACAGAATAGGTAGGCGAGGAGGCGGTGTTATGTTGTATATCAAAGATAATATAGCGAACGTTATAGAAGTAAAGCACACAATTCCAGAACCGATAGATTCGACTATAGCAGAACTTAAATTGAACGATTTCAAACTTGTTGTTGCGGTTATATATAGGCCCCCTAATCAAACAGCTGATACGAACGAAGCGTTATATCGTGAACTAAAGCGAATAATCGGTAGTAAGCAGGCTTTAGTAATGGGTGACTTTAATTGCGCCAACGTAAATTACGATACAATGCAGGGAGACGCGGAAGGTAATCGTTTAGTTAATTTTCTCGAGGATAGCATTCTTATTCAAAAGGTTGGGGAACCTACGAGGTTGGACTGTATTTTAGATTTAGTAATAACTACGGATGACAGGCTAATTACTGATCTTCAAATAATAGAACCGTTGGGCAATAGCGATCACAATATGGTAGAGTTTGTCCCCTCAGTAAGTCACTCGAAACCAGCTAACTCGACTAAAATTCCTAACTTCCAGCACGCAGACTTTAGTAAATTTCGAAATAAATTGTCACACGTCAATTGGGAAAACGTGCTGGGGAACTCCAACGCAAAACTAGTGTGGGAATCGTTCGAAACAGTATTTAGGACTATAAATGAGGAATGTGTACCGTACAAATTTAAGCGTGCGAAAGTAAACAACAAGCCTTTGTGGTTTACTTCTAGAGTTGGAGACATTATAAAGAGTAGAGATAGGGCTTATAGGCTATATAAGTGCGATGAAGATAATCTGTTGTTACGAAACAACTACATATCTCTAAGGCGTGAAGCAAAAAGTGTAATAAAAAAGTCCAAGCGCGAATTTGAAATCTCCATAGCTCGTGACGGTAAAGAAAACCCCAAGCGATTCTTTCAATACGTCAATAATAGAAATACAGTAAAAAGCGTCTTGGGGCCTTTGAAAAATGTAAACGGAGATCTAGTTTCTGAGAAAAAGGAAATGGCTACCTTGCTAAACGAATTTTTTACGTCAGTTTTTACTATAGAAGATGTAACAAATATCCCTACGGTCACAGACATAATACCTTTTGATAATGGTAATATTTTGGATAATATAGTGGTTACTGAAGGGAAGGTAACGCGCTATATTGATAAAATGAAAACGCGTAAATCACCGGGGCCGGATTCCATATATCCCATACAACTAAAAGAATTAAAAGATAGCATTGTTGTGCCGCTAACAAAGATTTTTAATGCGTCTATTTCTCAGGGGTGCGTACCAGATAATTTCAAGTTAGCAAACGTAACACCTATCTTTAAGAAAGGCGATAAAGGTGCGGCGGGAAATTATAGGCAAATCAGTTTAACGTCTGTTGTAGGTAAGCTACTGGAATCAATAATTCGGGATCGTATAGTCGAACACTTAGAAGTGTATAAGCTAGTTAGAAATACGCAGCACGGATTTAGGCGAAACAAATCTTGCTTAACTAATCTTTTAGAATTTTTCCAAAGCGTGGTTGACGTTTACGATAGACATCGGGCGGTTGATGTAGTGTATTTAGATTTTCAAAAAGCATTTGACACCGTGCCGCACAAAAGACTCATTGAAAAAACTAAGGCTCATGGAATCAGGGGTGTAGTAATAAATTGGCTAGAAGAGTGGTTGCGAGGCAGGAAACAGAGGGTGGTCGTTGATGGAGCGGAGTCGTGTTGGGCTAATGTAGCGAGTGGCGTTCCTCAGGGTTCTGTATTGGGCCCCTTGCTTTTTCTATATATATTAACGACTTAGATGTCGGCCTAGTCAGTACAGTTTCAAAGTTTGCGGATGACACGAAGCTGGGTGGTAGGGCGATTAATGACGAAGATAAAGGTAAAATTCAGGAAGATCTGAATAAAATCGTTGATTGGTCAGTCACATGGCAAATGAGATTTAATGTTGATAAGTGCAAAATTTTGCACATAGGTTCGCGTAACGGTAATTTTGCGTATAGTATGTCAGGGAAAGATTTAACAAGCGTAGAGCAGGAAAAAGATTTAGGAGTTATAGTCACTGGTGATTTAAAAGTAGCGAAACAAAGTACAGTAGCGGTCAATAAGGCGAACAAAGTGTTAGGTTTTATAGCTCGAAATTTTGAGTACAAATCGCGCGATATTATAGTTCCACTTTATAAATCATTAGTTAGACCCCATTTGGAGTACGCGGTCCAGTTTTGGAATCCGTATATGCGCAAAGATATAGACAAAATCGAGAGAGTTCAAAGACGGGCAACTAAGATGATTCCGGCGCTTAGGTCAAAGTCGTACGAGGATAGGCTTAAGGAGTTAAAATTGACAACACTCGAGACTAGGAGGTTAAGGGGTGATCTAATCCAGGTTTTCAAAATTATGAATGGGTTTGATAACGTAGATAGAGATAGCTTTTTCGAAATATCTCAATATAATAGGACTAGAAATAACGGGTGTAAGTTGACAAGTAGAAGGTTCGAGACAGCAGTTGCTAAAAACTTTTTTACGCATAGAATAGTAAATAGCTGGAATAGTTTGCCGGTAGAAGTAATTAGTAGCACGTCTATAAACATGTTTAAAAATCGATTGGACGCATATGTTGATAGAAAGGGTATAGTTTAAGGTAGTAAAATTAAGGCTTCTGGGGATAGATCCCACAGCTCATCACAAGTGTTGTGGGATATAGGGAGGCAGCGTCTTGGGTTAGGGGATACTCTCTGTCCTTACACACCCTATTTAAAGAGATTCCTCTGCCGAGCGGTGCCCCCCATAGTACTGTGAGGTATTGAAAAACTCATGATCTTCACTTGCCCCACAAACACCTTTAAATGGGAGACCCAAAATAGGTGCACACACATTTCTACATTACTGTACAGTCTTTACAGCCACACCTACACTTTTCCTCGTAAGTGTATATATTGTAATGTATATGGTTGTAAATTTTGACTTGGTCCGCAATCGATATGGACCGTGACTTGATGGATACCCTAATGAAATTGACTGGATTCTTTGGATCTGATATACTGTATTTGCATGTCCGTTATAAATAGATATAGATTGTACATATTTGTGGATAGTAGTCTATTATGACTTAATCCTCTGGATCCAGAGATTCTATCTTTAGTTTTAAATCGATAATTAATTAGTTTTAAATTGATAAATATTTAGTTTCGTAAAAATTGGTTGTTGCCAATTTACCAGCAGTTTTTACATAAATTTCTTATGTTCTTGTGGTTCGGAACCCACGTAAAATTGTAGGTCCCCTCCGCCACCACGGAGGACATACACAATACACGATTACGAACACAGTTAGGTAGACCAGCCATGAGTGGATCCTAGGGTCTTTGTTGGTCTGAAACATTATAACATTATAACATTATATATATATATATATATATATAATATATATATTATATATATATATATATATATATTTTATGCAGGAAGGAGAGGCCAAGGGCAAAAGCGCCCGCGCCCCTCCCTGTAAGAAGAAGAGAAGCCAAAATCAAGGTCTGGGGTTGTCAAGATGCTTGGACACTGCGTTTGAAAGATGGGAGGTAATAGACAGGAGGAAAGATGAATTGAGGAAGACTGTTCCAGAGTTGACCAGTTGAGTAGCTGAAAGACTGAAAATACCGATTAACCCTTGCATTAGATAGGTGGACAGAAAAGGAATGAAAAAGTGTAGAAAGTCTGGTATTGCGTGGAGGCATGCAGTTAGAGAGTTCAGAAGAGAACTGTCCGTTATAATAGTGATAGTACAGTAAAGAGAGAGTGAGGCAACAGTGCGGCGAAGAGAGAGAAAATGAATACAATCAGTAAGATATATGCACCTTTTCTTTCAACCTTTCAAATTTTCCATGCAATGATTCCTCATTTCAAGGAGGTCAAGCTTGCTGCTCCTTCTCTTGAGTTGGCCTGGTGAAGTAAAGAGTTGGTTTCCTGTGCTCTCCACTTCACATAGACAAGTATTCACAGCTCATCTGGAAATGTTCTGGGCCAAGCGTCTAGTCTTCTTTTGAAGATATCAGTAGCATGGGCGCAAAATGGGAGAGTGCAATGCAACGCTGCAATGTTGCAAAGGTCGATAGATGTTGCAAAGGGGGATATGTTGCACTAAATTAGGCAACAAGGGGGGGTTTGCAACAAGTCACTGGTGCATAGGGGGGAGGGGGTATGCAACAAGGGGGAGGGGTTATCCCCCAAACTGCAATGAAGTGGGGAGGGATCTTTGGGGGAGAAGGGAGAATGACCTCCCCCAAAGGGGTAACCTTAACCTAAGAGAGGGGGACAAAGGAGAAGGAGGAGGGTCTTTGGGGGAGAAATTAGGATGTCCTCACCCCCCAAAGGGAAACCCTAATCTAAGCCTTAACCTAAGCAGGAGAGAGGAGAGAATTCTTTATTCCACCGGTGACCGTCGCATAATGAGCGTCCAGAGGCCCAGCATCTGTTATATAGAGGGTCGTGAGTTGCCAGATACCCCTATATATCTTAATTATGTTCAGGTGTACCTTATTAGGGTGAGTTGTCAGAAAGCACTATTTATTTATTTATAGATGAGTTTCCAGAGGCCACTATTTAATTATTTATATATGCAGGGTTACCAGACAGCACCATTAAATTTAATTACTTATTTATTAAGGGCAAATAATTTTTTTTTAGTAATATAATAAATAAGTAAATTACCGAAAGTGTCTATTTACTTTTTGTCATTCCTCTGTGTCTTCTCAATATGGTTACCTAAGCGAAAGCTTTACACTGCCCACAAGAGACAGGAAAATGTTCTCCATAATTGCTCGAATTATTGCAATATATTTAGACACAAAACGATTCTCACTATTTAAAAGAAATACAATTAAGCCATGGCTTAGCAAAATTATTAAATAAAACACCAATATTAATAATAAAAGAAATACACAGGATTCTTTATACTGTACATTATTTCAATAACATATTCTATAAGAATGATATTTAATTTACCTATAATTCGAGAGACCTGAATCGCTTTCATTTACTTTGTCGAAAGCCAAACCGAAAGTGTCTATTTACTTTTGTCATTCCTCTGTTTGCAAGAGACAGGAAAACTCTCCGTAATTGCTCGAATAATAAAAGATATACACACGATTTTTTATATTGTACATTATTCCAATAACATATTCTATAAGAATAATACTTACCATAAATCCTGGCGTATAAGTCGACCCGGCGTATAAGTCGACCGAAAGATTTTAGGTAAAAATTTCTGATTTAAAGGTATACCTTGTGTATAAGTCGACCCCCAAATAATCAACCAACATCCAAATGCCAAAGGAATGAACCAAGTAGATGTATTAATCCTTTTGTTTATTTCAGGCAGTAACCTCGAACTTTTGATAGTTTAAACTTATAGTGTCCTGAGTATACCGTAATATGGAGCCTCCAAAGAAAATAATGAAATATGAAGCAAAATTCAAATTAAAAGTTGTCTCGTATGCAAAAGAATCCAATAATGTTGCTGCAGCAAAACATTTTGGAGTTTGTGAAAAACTTGTGCGTGATTGGATTAAATGTGAGGAATCCCTGAAGAGAATGCCTAAATCAAAATGTGCATTAAGGACTGGAATCTGTCACTGGCCAGAAATGGAAATTTATTTAGAACAGTGGGTCAACGAAAACAGGCAAAGTGGTTTTGCAGTTACAAGGAATTGTATACATATACAAGCCCTTAAGTGGGCAAGAAATCACCAAGATCAAAGCAGAAATTTCAAAGCTACAGCAAACTGGTGTTCTCGTTTTATGAAGCGGAATAACTTGGTGTTGAGGCAGAAAACGAAAATTGCACAAAAATTACCTGTGGAGTTGGAAGACAAAATTATGAATTTCCAAAGATACATTATTGGATTAAGAAAGGAACACAGCTTTCCACAATGTCAGATTGGTAACATGGATGAAACTCCCTGTTTTTTCGATATGCTTTCCCCAAGAACAGTCGACGGCAAAGGTAGTAAGACAGTTTTGATAAAAAGTTCTGGCCACGAAAAGACAAAGTTTACTGTAGTACTAAGCTGCCTTGCAGATGGGACGAAGCTTAAACCCATGGTTATTTTCAAACGGAAAACAATGCCACATATACAGTTCCCTGAAGGGGTTTTTGTTCATGTCCACGAGACAGGATGGATGGACGAAGCTGGAATTCAGTTATGGATTGACAATGTGTGGAGAAGAAGGCCAGGTGGATTACGTGAAGAAAAGGCGATGTTAGTGTGGGACTCATTTAGAGCACATTTAACAGATAATGTTAAGAACCATCTACAGAGAATTAAAACTGTACCTGCAGTCATACCAGGAGGACTAACATCTGTGGTTCAGCCCCTTGATGTGGGTTTAAATAAGCCATTTAAAGATAATATTCGTTGTGAGTGGAATACATGGATGCTTGAAGGTGAGAAAACATACACAAAGGCCGGTAATATGTGTGCTCCATCAATGGATATGTTGTGCACTTTTGTGATCAAGTCTTGGAACTCCATCCGTACAGAAACTGTTGTAAAATCATTCAAAAAATGTGGGATTTCTAATGCAATGGATGGACAAGAAGAGGACTTACTGTGGGAAGATGATGAAGAGGAAGAAGCTGAGATCAACAGTAATTCTAGTGATACTGATCCTTATGATGACCTTGAATAAATACCTAAGTTTTTAATTTATCTTTTAATACAGTTAATAAATGTTTGTACTCATTAAACTAACCTTATATTTCGATATTTTTTATTATGAAACCTCTTTGTTAGCAACCTGTGTTAATGGTTCTCTTTTTATACCTGGCGTATAAGTAGACCCCTACTTTTAGAGCTTCATTTCAGTGCCTCGAAAATCGACTTATACGCCAGGATTTACGGTAATTTACCTATAATTCGAGAGACCTGAATCGCTTTCATTTACTCTAAAGCCAAACCGAAAGTGTCTATTTACTTTTAACAATCCTTTCTATATACCTTCTGTTTTTTTATAAAGAAAATTCCGCAAAAATCAAGAAGAGGAATCCTTTATTCATTTATTTTCAATTAAAATTAATTCGTACTTTCATGCTAGTATATTTAATTAACAATAAAAGAAAAATGCACAAAAAATAACAATACACACTTTAAACGCTGTGTGTGTGTATATATATATATATATATATATATATATATATATATACAGGGTGTCCCATAAGCCTGGAATCATAGGGTAAAATAAGTAATTTATGTTTTTCCGTTTATGCAAGTGCCCATGATGTCTTTGAGTAAGGAAGAACGCATCCAGGTAATTCTGCTCGTCAGAGGGAGGTCGCTGAGGAATTTAACAGATTGCATCCGGACCGCGCGCCGATAACACACAGATGTGTCGGCAAACTTGTAGCAAAGTTCAGGGAAACGGGATCCATGGGAGATAAACCACACAGTGGACCTCCGAGGACATCCACCGACGATGACACAGCCGCTACCATCCTCGCTCATTTCACAAACAGTCCCAAAAAGTCTCTTCGGTGTTTTTATTGCCGTTTTTATCATTTTTCCCTATGGTTCCAGACTTACGGGACACTCTATATATATATATATATATATATATATATATATATATATATATATATATATATATATATATATATATATATAATTACCAACTGTGGTGGATTCCATACCATGTTTCCAAGTTATACTGTAGGTTTAAGGTGGAGTGAAAAATATAGAATATTGATTTTAACCCCAAATTCATTATGTTATTTTTTATAAAGAAAATTCCGCGAAATCAAAGACGAGGAATCATTTATTCACTTATTTTGAAACTCATTTCAATTAAAATTAATTCGTACTTTCATGCTAGTATGTTAAATTTGACAATAAACATTATAAATATTCTCATAGACATAGAATAAAATTTTAACAGTATCTACATACTTTTGTCAAACCTTTCTTTGAAAGCATTTCTGGACAAAAATGTACATGGAGGTAAACTCGGCTCACAAAAGAAACATCTGATTTGCCCGAGGCTATTTCAAAACTGTAAAAGATCGTACATAACGCATTTTCACCCGAAAAACTCCGGTCCATCTCCTCTCACTCGTATTATTATTATTGCCATTATTATTATTATAATGGCTTCTTGCACAATTTTTTGAAAAGAAAAAAGCATCAATTTTTCATAAGCATATTGGAACTCATTTACCGAGTTGGTTTATGATGGTCGTAAGTAGTCACAGCAAAATTTAAAAGAAAAATATAAGAAAAAGGAGTGAAAAAAAAAATATTTATAATTTCTTTATTATAAAATCCTCTCGATAAGATCGTGAAGGGAAAATTTGTAAAAAAGAGACTCATCAATTCATTTTATTAAATTGAAAAATATAATTGATTTCTTGTGCAGACTTTGGCGGTGAGGCTCTGGTTCGTTCCAGCATGCTGGCTCCTGAACCTAACCTGACCTATGGTTCAGACCATAGATTCTCCTTGTACTGTAACGACTTTTCCCTGTTCAAATTATACGGCGATTTTCCTATCCAAAATGTGGAAAAATTGAAGATTCAGTAGTATGACTGCAAATAATAATGCAAAATATTGTCGTGAAGAGAGTGCAAGTTGCAATTCACCTTGAGATGTGAAAATAAATCTACAGAGAGAATGAACCGATATAAATGTATCCAAAATGTGGAAAGTTGAGGATCAATCTGAGAATAGTATGACCGCAAATAATAATGCAAAATATTGTCGTGATAGAGAATGCAGTGTTGCATATGTTGATCAATGTTGCAAGGGGGTGAGAAATATTGCATGAAGGGGTGGGTTCCAAAATGGGAAAGCTGAGAATAGTATGGGCGCAAATAATAATGCAAATATTTGAAACTATCGTGGTAGAGATTGCAAGTGGCAATTCACTCATACAGCTTGAGATGTGAACATTAATCTACGGAAAGAAGATAAAGACACCATTAGTCGATCAATCAGGACGTCCAAAGCGTGGGTCCGTTATATCGGTGTTACGATTGGTACAAAAATTTAACATAGCCCCGCTCAGTTATATTGACAACCAATCAGCAAACTTACGAACCACATATTAGTCTTTTGGGGATCATGCATATAAAAATGAGTATTTTCAGCTGGGACTTACAACAGTTATTTTCACCAGTGAATAAACATTCCCTCCAATTATGAATCAAGAACTTTATAGTTTACCTGATTTATATCAAGAGGGAGACACTGCAGCGATGCCTACAATTAATATTTTTAACGCAGCCGATGGGACGGATTATTTCCAACGCAATCCGTTGAAGATATTTGTAATGACGCTCCTTACGATCCGACGCAAGGGACTGCCGGCCGTAGAACTGTAAGTATTTATGTGCCTGTAATTTTATTTTTGTAGCCAATTATTCGCGAACTTGTTATTTATTTAGTGTGCCTGTCATTAGGAGAAAGAGCACTGTTCTAGATTATTTCATCATATATATGGAGGGTTGTAGTAATTCATCTCATCACATTTAAAATGCTTTATTTAAATAGTAGGTATTCGCAATTATAGATTAGTTTGCAATTAATATAATGCTAAAGTCTTGTTTTGATTCGTTGAATTTTTATAGCAATCCTTTGCAAGTTTTAAATAATTTTATAATTTCCATAATATATGAAATGTTATTCGGCATTTTCTCTTAAAGGAACTTCTCTGAGCGTTTCGAAGATATCTTGACATTGTAATACTCTGCATATGTTTTAAGCAATTGGGTTTTTATTAAAAAAGATTCAGTATGAACTAATTAATTACTCTTTCTCCTTTAAGGTCCGATGAGGATTTGACTCGTGTTATAGAATGTTTTCGTTTTGAAGAAACGCATGTCGTGGACCTGAAGACAGAGGTAGAAGATTTGTCGCGCAGTCAAACCAGCGTTTGTCACATCATTAACGAAATAATGCAATTTTTTTTTTTTTTATGTTTCGAGCTTTTTTTTCGCGTAGGAAGACGCAATGTATTTTCTTTAATTTATTAAATGAAAGAAATCACGTTTTTAGGACAATAACCATCTTAAATAAGCTACGGAAACTAATATTATTGGATGCAATATATATATATATATATATATATATATATATATATATATAGGAACAAAACATCATACTATACAATGAGAGAGCACAATCGGAAAAAGGCTTTTTATCTGTCTGCATACCATTTCGTCGTTTCATTGAGTGTGACACGGGTCGAATAATTTTTTCAAAATTATATATTCCTTAACACGTGACATATGCGTTAGAAATGAAAGGCAGTAGCCGGAAGGGATTCCATACAACTTCGGGGATATGCCTCTGATCGAGAAATTTTACAATAACAGGGTCACTCCAGGGTTGAGTACCGAGTGAATCAAAATAGTACATGCTGTCCCTATTTTTAAAATAGATTGCAAACCAATAAATCCCATCACTACCAATAACATCTGTGTTCACAATAAGCCTACTGCAATTTCTCGCAGTTGGCAATTTCAATGTTTCATTCTTCGCAAACACACCGATAAATTTGGAACGTGTGATTCGTTCATTATTCATTACTCTCTGAAGTGTATTCACGTCCATTTTAAAAGTCAGTGACAACGCCCCTAAATCTGTCGTCTTCTATTAGGCTTGTGACTCGAGGTATACTAGTACACTAATAGGCGCGTCTATCGTCTTGACGAATTCCAATCTGATTGAGATGTTTCCACTCTATTGTGGACTTAAGTGTGTATTTACACTAGCAGATAAGTCAGGTGTGATGTCAAACGGATAAAGGTTAAATTGATCGATGAATTCTTTCTGCGTAACCCCAATCCCGAGCTCATCACAATCACCTGCAATATGAGCCAGAGTACTATATGCTCTCGCGCAAAGCGGGTACACAGCGTCTGATGAATAATCCGTATCCAACGTTCCCCCCAACGCAACACCATTGACGTATAGAGTTATATTTTTAAGGCCGAAATTCTCGAAATTAAAGGCATTCTTTTTATATTTTCTATTCATCGAATTGTGTTCCTGTATTCCAATTAATATCCTTTTAGGTAGAACTCCCAGGGCGATGTTTTCTCTCTGTTTCGATGCCAACCCTGCTGGCACCGTGTATAGTTTGATCTGTACTCTGTTAATTCGGTATTTTATTGTTGCATGTAGTAAATTTTTATCAATTTCTAGTTGTTAAGGCGAACTTAATTTCACTCGCCGTCCGCGGAGGTATGTCTCCATAATGTGAATCACAACGGGTTTCGTTTCCTCTTCTTGATCAGCATCCAGATTTAAACAGATCTCAAGATTCGTGTGGGTGAGCTTTGTTTTCATATCCACCCCATTCACAAGCAACTTCTCCTGGAATGTGAAGTCTGTATCACGTGTCCAAAACACTCATATATCTTCTTTTTAGAATTTTTTAAATTTGTCCTTTATACGACTTTCGTCTTTAGCTCGATAATAGCCCTCGGCACTTAAAAAGGTATCCTTCGCTTCTTTTGAAAAGTTCAGCACATTTTGCAGATATACTCGTAGGTGATAGTACCCCGTTCCTGCCTCTATGTTGACCTGATTTAAATATACGTCACACTGGTTGAATATGGAGTGCAGAAAGTTTGTTTCAGGGTATACAGCATATTTGTCATAGCAGTCCGTTCCATCAGAATGGGCTATACCTAGTTTAGCGTACATGTGCACACAGCTTCCGTCAAAAAAGTGAGGGCCTGAGCTGGGTATCACGAATTCTATTGGAGCACTCGGGGAACTAATTGTTTTTAAAGGGTTAATTGTAATAAAGTCACTATGCTCAATAGAATCTTGAGTTTGGGGCATGTCAAAGAGGGACGGCTCCGATTTACGACACTGTGAACTACACGGATAGAAGAAGCGTGCTATGACGAGTTAGAGAAATAGTGCCTCATCTCTTGACAAGTAGTAAACAAACTATGATTCATGAGATCAATGTCCTTAGCTTATGTCAGTCAAAAAAACGGTCAACCATAGGTTTCATTCGCTTAGAACACTTCTTTTATGTTATTGTTTTACGTTTAATTCCACGTGGTGGTAATCCCTTCTTCCGGACAGCCCTCTTCTTCTTCCCACCACCACGCATTTAAGTGTTTTTTTAGAGATTCTTTAGGTTTAGCCCCAGCCAATATGTCTTCTGCCGTGTTAGGACCTGATTGTAGCGCTTTCCTCCCGACGAATCTGGCACCTCTCTTCAGCAAGGGGACAGCCGTACGTAGTATGTTGAAAAAATGGATCCAAGTCCACTATCACGCTGGTACCTCACACCTCGATATACTGTGAAAAGCTTTCTGTCCATTATAACTCAGTGCGTCGAAAGTGCAGCTTCACTGTTAAGCTCCCATCACCGAATGGGAAATTTTTTCTCTCAATCGTTCTTATGTATATATATTGAGATATTGGTTATTAGATTAGTCGCAACATTCATATAATGGGGCCTGTCATATGTAATACTCAAGCTCTTTCCTCTATGGTTGGGTATGTGAGCAATGCGAACCAGGAGTGCCTGGGTATCCCCAACAAACTGGTGCTCCACTATATTGCTTGCTGTAAATATAGCACATGTCTTGGGGTGTATAGACAGCAACCAATTTCTCCAATTTCATCTGATACATTAGGCTGGACAAGTCATGTTGTACCTCGTGAAAGGTATTTCTTTGGAAGGTTAATCGATTTCGCCCCTCGGTTATAATTTTGAACAGCCCTTTGTCTTTAATATTTCTGTTAGCCTTTGATTTTAGGATTAGACTATGTGCAGGGTTTTCTTTGTTTACGATTTCATATATTTAATCAGCCGTAAGATTTGAGTTTTTAAACTTAAGTTTAAGTCTCTCACAACATCCTCAGCCGCACCATAACGGCCCGGACATAGTGTTACTACTGTACTGTAATACCGTGCATCCTCAGTCCGGACGATACGTATAGTTTCATCCCGAGTTACCCCGGCTTTTTCACACTCATCAAGGTCTCTAAGAATCGTTAAAACGGGATCTTTACAATCAATATTTAAAAAGAGGGTGTCCAGCTGAATTTCGCATAACCCCACCTCATACGAATCACGACCCAATTCAATGGGTCCATGGAGTTCTGTTATAAAGTTGGCCATGGTCTTGTGAGGATGTACAGACAGGGACGAGGAGGACGGTACTGTGACGTAGAAATAGTTAGGCGCTATGTTTCATACTATTTAATTTCATTATTGCATCAGCTTTTATATAGATGTTGAAGCTTTCTGGGTACCCTAGCTATTTCACCAGGTACATTTTTCTCTTTCCTGAACCTTTGCTGCCTAAAATGTTTTTAATTTTAAACAGTTTTTTCCTAAATTAGATGTCACTTTCTGCAACTCCTCTCAGTAAAAGCCTCCTGCGATTTCTTCCCCATTCAAATCTTCAACGTAATACAACATTATCTCCCTTCGCGAATTTATTTCCCGCACGCGACAGCCTTACATAATCATTGATTTTGAAACGCGCAGAGTGTGGTGGTGGTGTTTCATCTCTTCTCACATCGGGCTCTGTGCGCGTACCTCTTTCTAAAATCTCGTTAGGTGTTGTCCCAATTGTGCGATGGTGTGAGCGGTTGTATGATGAGGCCAATGATTACAGAATGTCTATATATCTGTATGTATTTTTATGTGTAAAATGGCGGAGCATGCGTTCCTTTATGGTACGTTGAACTCTTTCAGCTAAAGATGCGTTATATATAGAATTGGTAGTGAAGTAGCTGATATTAAACTCTGTCAGCATGTTCTGAAAAGCTCGACCGATAAATTCTTTCCCCATATCCGTAAAAAATAGCCAGGAACCCTGTTTTCTTTCAACACCAACGTTTTGGTGGCTTTAGCAACTGTTTCAGGCGATTTATTTTTCAGAGGAATTAGCCACAGATATGTAGAGAATACACCTATTATGAATAGGATGTTGCGGTAACCATGACTATACACTGAATATCTTTGCATGTCTGTTAAATCTGCTTGCCAAATAGTGTCAATCGTTGCAGCTGTTGTTTTGGCTATTTTAAAGCTTTTTCTCACAGGCTTATGAAGTGTATAAGCATACTGCTCCGGAAAAAACTCTCAGCATCTTTTTTCCCTACTCCATCATTGTAAACACTTCTGTACAGTCTATCTTCGCTTCCGTAGGAGGCTGGGCCAGAAATGTCATAATAATGTCTTCTTAATATGTTAGCCATTTGCGTATTTTAAAGGCACGTGGGTAGGGTTGACCGTTGTTTAACCTCTTGTTTCTCCTCTTCAGATGTGTTAGCGCCGGGAGGATGGCGTTTTCATTTGTGGCACGTGCGATGCATGTTCCAAGTCTTTTAACCTGTTCAGATTTCTTAGCATTGCTTTGGGGATATTTATCTGTTCTTGTCTTGCTTTAATATGCTTCCATCCTGATGGTGAGAGCATATCCCACTTTTTCATCAGATCATGGACGATGTCTACGATATTCGATCCCTGTACCTTTGCTCCTTCCACAATGATCTCACCTGTATCGGTCCACTGTATGATGGGATCCTCATTCAATAGATTTTAAAGACAAACCTTTATTCTTCAATGTATGTACGAGGGTACTTTTTAATACATGCTCGATATGTTGTGTGGTCGACCCGTTAATCTTTCGTTGGTCAGTTCTATCGTTGGACATAGGCCCTATGTCACCATGCCCTATGTTCCCCACAGGGGATCTCTGTCAGATTCTTATAATTTTCTTACTCGGAAGAAATTTCTGCAGAGCTTCTTGGTATAAGATTCTTTCCTCATCAGGTGTTTTTTCACTGTTTAATAGGGCTAAGAATTCGATTTCCATTCTTTTAATGCCTACTTTTACGGGGTTCTAGAAACGTGTCTGGATTCTTTGAAATTTGCAGTCAAGCATACACCTCCTGTGGAATCACTACCACTTCATTATATTAATCTAGTCAGTAAAGGACCCAAAACTGAAAATAAGATGGGGAGGAATGACCCCCCCTCTTTGTAAAATAATTCGGGTTTTTTTCCCCACAGTCTGACTTTTACGAGCGAGTGTACGTATTATGTTCTTGTAACGGCGTAAGCGAGCCTTCTGAGGGGGTTTCATTGATACATTGCAATTTATAACGTTAAGACAGATTTCACAGATGCATTTTAAAAAGTCGGAGTCGATATTTTTAACAAACATCTGTTGCATTGCCCGGGGCAGTCGATGATAGATTTTTATTAATTCATGGTATTTTTTTAGCCTCTTTGTCATTCTGGAATATACACCGTTTCAGGCTCGCTTGGAAATATATTCGTTCTTCGAAGCACCCTAAACGTGTTTCGCGGATGAAGGTCGCAAAGCAAATATCCGTAACGCGGGCTTGTAGCTTTTTTATAAACTTCCAAAAAACCTCTTACACTAATTCGGAAACATTTGATTGGATAATACCCCAATTTGTGACACATCTCTACTTTGCGCGAATAAGACAAGATATTGTGTATTTAACGACACATCGCGCATGTATCTATTTTTGAAAAATAGATTCTGATTGATAAAGAACACGGTTATGTTAAGATGGTGGGAGAACACTGTCTCGGAAAACGTTTTATCCATCTCCAACATGAGATCGTCAAGTACAATGACTATATGTTTATGTCCCTTTAACGAATTAACGTCATATACACCTTTGTCGAAGAAAATCTCAACTTGGTACTCGTTGAACACTGATTGATACGTTGAATGGCACCATTAACTTTACGCACAAATTTTCAGAACATCTCTCCCTTTTCTTTAATAATTTTAAGCATAAACACATTTTTACCACATCCTGTAGGGCCAGATATAATACTTGTGGATGGGCTCGTGAACCTGTGATGATCCTTATATTCTACAGCCTTGTTTTTCTTTTCTCCCAAAGAACCGTGAATGATAATGAGGTACAGCACCCCATCATCGATATTACAGATGACCCCGACGACATTGTAGTTGTGATCACAGACTCCATCCCCACTGCCGAATCTACACCAGCGATACCTGTAGCACGCGACAATTCAAAGCGGAAGCATGATGAAAAACCCTCCACGACAGGTATAAAGCGTGTCAGAATTGCGCCGGTTGTTAGACCCCAGTAATAGAGCCCCAACCCTGTATGTCTCACGGCACAATCCCCACAATAGTACCTTTCTCAAATATACCCCCTTATTCCTGTTCTATTCCGGGTACATCCACCATAGCAACAACAGCAGCAGCTTCTTGTTCTGTAGAGGATGGCATAACATTCGAGTTGGTGCGCAGCGCTATCCCCACTCTAGCCTTGACTAGAAATTGGAATATATTCAGATTTGATCCTAGATCCATGTATAGCAATGGTGTTGAACACGGACTGCGACGAATAGTTGAATGTATTGTATAGTACATAGTTAATGGTACCGGTTTTACGCCTGAACACGTGCAATGACTTTGTCACGGACACATCGTACACGGCATTGAGAATGCTGCTCAAAGGAAGTTCCATCGTATACGAGGAGTGCACGTCCACTCGGTTCAAGCTCTGAGATGACTATGAGCCACAGGCGAGCGGATCGGCTCGACGGGAGAAGTGAGTCACACCATAAGCTGATGAATCGTGTATGGCGTTGTTCCAACCCTATACTAACTACAAATCATATCTGCAATGTACCTGCCCTTTAATGCAAATTCATGCTACTAAAATACCTATCCAGCTTATTCTTAAACATATTAACCGAAGTGTTTGCCACAACCCCCGCGGGTAGACTATTCCACCTCTCGATTATCTTATAGGTGAAGAACCCCCTCGCAACGTTTGTCTCAAATCTTTTACCCCAAATTTTAAAACCATTGTTTCTCGGCATGTTCCTATCGTCCAAGTTAAAAAAATTCTCATAAGTTACGTTATCAAAACAATTTAAAATTTTGCACACCTGAATTAATTCGCCTCTTAAACGCCGAGTTTCAAGCGTATAAAATTCAATTCTTTTGAGTTCATCTTTACGTGGTTTACCACGTAAGGTTGGAATAAACTTTGTTGGACGGCGTTGAACATTTTCTATCGATTCTATATCCTTTTTCATATAGGGTGAGCAAAACTGTACAGTATATTCTAAATGAGGCCTAACACGCGACTTATATAATGCCAAAACAATATCTGTAGATTTCTATTCAAAATTACGATAAATAAAACCCAATACTTTATTAGCTTCACTGCTTGCGACTGAACATTGTTTTGAAAACTTCAAATCTTTAGTAGCAATGACACCTAAATCCTTTTCACCAATGGCTTCATTTGACACACGATTTCTCACAATATAATTAAAGTTACTGTTGTGGTAACCTATATGCATGACTTTACATTTATCTACGTTAAATTTTATTTGCCACTTATTAGACCACTCTACTCAATTATTAAGATCACGCTGTAGATTCTCTCTATCTAGTAAACTAATTGTTTTACCCACAATTTTAGTATCGTTGGCAAACTTAGAAATTTTATTCACTAAATTGATATCAAGATCATTAACGTGTATTATGAAAAGGACTGGTCCCAAAACGGACCCTTGCGAAACACCCATAGTTACATTAGCCCACCCTGACTCTTCCCCATTAATTACTATCCTTTGTTTTCTATCAGTTAACCAATTATTAATTATATTAAGAACTTTACCCCTTATTCCATGAGCTTTAAGTTTTTCTAACAATCGCTTAAGCGGAACTCTGTCAAACGCCTTTTGAAAATCTAAATATATTACGGTATATCTAACGCTCTACTACAGTCATAAATACCTACGACTTAATGAAAAACTTCAAATAAATTTGTTAAACAAGATTTATTTCTAGAAACCCATGCTGACTTTGTTTTATAAGATTATTGATTTCAAGATGCTTGACTATACGATCTCTATAACTGTTTCTAAAAGTTTTCCAATTATAGAAGTTAGTCTAACAGGTCTATAGTTTCCCGCCTGTTGTTTATCCCTTATTTTAAAGAGTAGAGTAATATTAGGCATTTTTAAATCTTTATCCCCATGCGATAAAGATTTATTAAATATTTGAACTAAAGGCCCAAGCATTTCATTCTTTAACTCTTTTAGGTGGTTTGGGTAAAAGTGGGCTGGACCTGGCGATTTGTTAATTTTTAACTTATCTATGTAGTGAGAAATCTCTTCAGTGTAAACAGTTATGTCAGTAAGGAATGAAAAAGTTCCATTTACGTCACTGAGCATATTACTTGCCTCCGGAATAAACGAAGTATCCTCAACTAGGGTGCGCCGTTGGCCTTGAGAGCGAGCTGGTGACCTTTCCCCGAGCCTAGTCCACCAAGAGCTGGAGAGTAGTAGCTCTCCCACGTGTTTGCCGTGCGTGGCAATACGTAAGGCTGGAAGACGAGAATCCTGGAGGCTGAGCGATGCCGCACGCCGCCATGCGGCTAGCAACACGCCTCTTTGGTCCATTATTCCGGCTAGACGGGCGGCTTGACTATTACAGGTCCAGTCAAGCCAATCGGCTGGTCTTTTTATTGGCTAGGGTCAAGCTTCCACCACGAGGCCGGCGCCCCATTTGGTCTCATGGGTGTCTTCAGACTTAGAGGTGGTTGCGTATACTTCTCCACTACCCCTTTGGTCTATATGGTCTCCCCTTGTTGGGCTCCGTGGTAGGTGGAGGGGTGGAGGAGAGAATATTTAATTATTTGTTCATGGAAATGTACAATCCCCATCCCTCTCGGCCTGACCTTTCTCCTGACGACCCCGGCATGCCCTCGGACCTTTCTCCTGATACTCTTGATTTGTCCCCTGGCCTCTCTCCTAAGGACCGTGGCATCTCAGCTGCCCTCTCTCCTGACGACCCTGGCATGTCCACAGACCTCTCTCAAGGCGCTTCCCTTATAGTTACCCTGGAGCCCTTCCGTTCCGGGTGGCTTCGATGGAATGAAGGCTTCTGTCCCTCCGTTTCGGCCTCGCATGTTGTCAGGCCAAAACGTGTTAAGAGTACCCGGAAGGTACAGAGTTCCAAGGGTTCTAACCGGAGGGGTAAGAGTTCTATCAAATCTGCCACTGAAGTCTTGCCAGGGATGTCTGAACCCAGAAACTACCAGAAATTTTTAGTGATTAAAGCTTTGGAAGGTCAGTCCATCCTGCAACGTGGTGATTTCGAGGGGCTATACGCTAGCTAACACGCCTCTTACGCGATCTGAATTGTCGTCATCCTCTGTGGGGAGATGTCACCTACAACGCCTGGGGTGACCTCCTCGTCTCTATTTTCGATGATTGGGATCTTTATATTTTAAACACTGGTGACCCTACGCACTTCCATATTCAGACAGGAACCTACGCTGCAATAGATCTATCAATATGCACCGTAGACATTGCTCTTAATTTTAATTGGGAAGTAGCTGCTTACCTTCATGGCAGTGATCACTTCCCAGTCATTCTAAGCGCTGCGGGAAGTCCACCAGTTTCCCGACTCCCAAAGTGGTGCTTGGACAGGGCTGACTGGCGCCGGTTTTCGGAGTTAAGCACCTCACTCCTGTGGGTGGACGACTTTTCTCCGGTTGATGAGGCTGTGAAGTATTGCGAGAGGCACTGAGAGGATGCAGTGACATTTCTCCAGGACACGCAACATCCCCTACGCCATATTATGTCACCTTCCTGACGGGACGATGGCGTTCAAGCTTGACTTTTTTAATAGAATTTGGTAGGAAGGGGTCTTCCAGGACAGTTGGCGGTTGGCAATAGTGATCCCCATCCCTAAGCCGGGTAAGGATCACTCCCTTCCGACCATCTTCTGCCCCATTGCCCTCACGTCGTGCCTTTGTAAGGGTATGGAATGGTAAATGCCCGGCT
This sequence comes from Bathynomus jamesi, assembly GCA_023014485.1. Taxonomy (NCBI): domain Eukaryota; kingdom Metazoa; phylum Arthropoda; class Malacostraca; order Isopoda; family Cirolanidae; genus Bathynomus; species Bathynomus jamesi. Next base: position 600,600 of record JAJOZX010000084.1, read on the forward strand.
AATGTACCACCTGGAAAGTAAAGGTCTCCTATCCCTGACTCAGTCTGGTTTCCGTAGAATGCGTTCCACCACTGACGCATTACTGCGGCTGGAGTCCTCAGCTTGTGAAGCCTTTGCTTCCAAACAACACCTTTTATGCGTCTTTTTTGACCTGGAAAAGGCCTACGACACAACCTGGAAATATCGTATTCTCCATATCACAGCAACAATTTGTTCTCTTGCAGTACAATTCAATGTTACAATTTAATGGCGTACAATACATTGTGATACTCTTTTGATGGTAAAAAGTATGCCTTGTAAAGTGGTGTTTTGTATGGACAGCACAAGTTGCTATTATGGGAGTCAACATGTATAGCTTTACAATTATCAGTCATCAAATAAAGTCATCAAATAAAGTCATCAAACAAACCCCTTTCTTGAGGAAAGTGATAAACTGATTGTACTTGACACCAAGAACATAATGCTTGTGTCACTCAAAAAAGACTTACCACAGATACCATCTCTAAAAACAACTTGCATTGCCCTTTTTATTTTGTTACTCTTCCACAACCATTTGCAGAAACCACCACCAACGTCATATCACCAGATAAGTGCACTTAGGAAAGATCGGCAGCTGTTCTGAAGGCTGTATATTGTTTGCCAAGCAAGAGATGGTGCTCTTGAACAGTTCTATGCTTATGAGAATCAAACTGAGCCACCATCCCCTTCCACACAAAGAAAACTACGTAGAGGTTCAAAGGCAGATCTCCTGCCTTGTCTAGAGGTCCATGGTCATCCTCCAAGTGAGAACCAACTACAAGATATGAGTGTGGAGATACTGGATGGAGCAGCTCTAGTCAATATGAGGAGGCCAACCTCTGCAAGGACATTCAAATACTGCTGATAATGATTTCATACCATACAGCAGATCACAGGATGTGAACAGACTAGATGTTATTTTTCGATCAGTACCCAGCTGAAAGCCTGAAGGAGCAGACAAGGGAAAAACGGGGGAAGGGTTCTAGAAGTGTCATGGATAATACAACCATTCCAAAAGATTGAGCTTTCTTTCTGTGCAACAGTGACACCAAGACTGAACTCTTTCTTTTCTCTCAAACAAGCTCTCAGAAATAGATGTTGAGCAGAAAGAGCTTTATACTTCACACCTTTGTTGGGTTCTCACTAGGGTTTCTGGTTCGAGATAGCGCACACAATCCCGGGACTACGGGAAATAATGTTAATAATGGACAAGGTTGAGATTTAGTTCAATAAGTTTATATTCAAAAAAAGCATAAAATAATATTATTTCAGTGACAATATTTGAACAAAAACTCCTTTCAAATTATATAAAAATATTTCCATTAACAAATTATATTCTCCATTAGCAAAAAACATTATTTTCTCCATTAGCAAAAAAAAAAAAATCCAGCTATTTCTTGGCATTTGTGTAGTAGCTCTTTAAAAAGCACAGCCGGTCAATGCTGTGATCGTTCAGTCGACTTCTTAGTTTTGTCACAAATAAACCGGCAGCTGAAAATGCTCGTTCTAACTCGACAGATGTTGGAGGGACAGAGTTCAGAGCGCGCAAAAGTAAAGATATATTCTTTGTTCGCTCCCCCGTTGCCTCAAAAATTTCAAACTCTTTTGTTAGAAGCCTGCCCTTCTTGTTGTTAGAGTTGTCATTTCTGTCAAATGTGTTCGACTGTACCTTTTTAATTGCTGCATCAAGCTTGTCGGATAGAGTCATTAATTTTTGTGTCAATTTCACATCATCTTTGTCTGATGCACTGGATTCATCACCCAGCTCGCTCTCGCTGTAACCAAATATCCTCCTGAACACTGTCTTTGTATGATTTAATAAAGACGATTTCGACTCGAGGGCAGGTAGACCTTGGCCACCTTCTTTGTTGTCATACTGCTTCCCACTATTTGTGTATTGAAGAAGGCCCACCAATACTTTGTCTCTTCTTTGTTTGATCCTCACGATTAAAGAAAGTTTCATTTTTCTGGAAAATGCTGAACTCTGTTCACTAAGCTCATCAAGGATGAATTTAAACACACCTTCGGCAGTTAACAAAGTTGCATTTCTACTGCCCAAGCTTTCAGCTCCAACCTTAATTGGCAGCAAGGTTGATACGATATCTTGAATTACTTTAAATTCTAACTCGCAGATATTCATATCAAGTTTGAGGTCAATCATTGCTTTGGCGACAGATGATTTAATTTCAAGGAATTATTCTAGCATTGACAGCAGGCTGTTCCAACGAGTTTTTGAATCTAATATGAGCATTAGTTCTTTGCCATGTTCTGCTTTGACGTACTTTTGAAAGTTTTCATTTTTTAATGGTGATTTTCGAAACATTCTGATAATTTTTCTTATTTTGTCGATAGATTCTGAAATGTTAACTTCGATCCCGTCATCAGATATTTCTATTGAAGAGACGAGCTCACCTACGCTGTTTTCAGAAACATCCGTCTCTATATCGATTACTGCACTGAAGTCCTCTATGTCCGTAGACTCCGTAGAGTCCGTACTGGGCCTACTGGCATCATCGCCGGCTTCGCCGCATCCATTATTTCCAGTCCGTCATTTGTATCCAGATCTGTTCGTGATGAAGAAACTTCTACAATCGTTGTAGTCTTTCTGTAGAGTACATCACACACAGCTAAATGTATGCCATGTGCATAACACAAATGATGGTTGCAACCCATTAATCTGCCGAACTTTACCATAACACTGGCTCCGTCTGTCACACATGCAACTACATGTTTCTCCACTGATAGGTTGAACTCAGATAACTTCTCCTCGACCACAGCGACAGCGCTTTCAGCAGGCATGGCTCCATGAATCCTGACCATTCCTAGATTCCAAAACTTCCCATCTCCAGCATGAAGGTTTACATTCAGATACCGACAATTTTTCAGCGAAGTGTACTCATCGAGTGACGAACTAAATCTACAACTTTCGTTCAGCATCTCACTTATTTCCGATATCACACAATGTTTTGTCACATCGTATTGGCTATAGACTATTTTCATGACATCACTGGGGTACTTTGGAAGAAAATGGCCTCCATCAGAAATTGCTTGCCTTATAAATTCACTTTTGGTGATGGCGTTAATAGAAAATCCATCTACAGCAGCTAGTTTGCTTATAATTTCTCTTCTCGTGTCCTTCTTGATGAAAGCAGTGATCTTCTGCTGAGAAAGTTTCCGTTTAGCGTCATTCGATGCTGGCAGATCTTCATCTGCTGCACGCTTAGCTGTTACTGGCACCGACTTTTCAATTGAATGTTTACTTTTTAAATGTCTAATTAGACCGCTTGTTGATAAACCTTTACACAATAAAACTGTCTTGCATTTTTTGCACTTTGTAGAATCATTAACCACCTTTTCAAAATGTTCCCAAACGAACGATTCTTTTTTGGGAGGGTCACTCATGATGAGAATGTTTGACTTTCAAACGATAGTCTGTCAAACGCTAAGCCAAGCAAGTGCAGAGAACGAGCGACAGAGAACGATGCACACCCCTTGACAGCACAACACCTACTGAGTCAGGAGGTGTTGTGCTGTCATTTATAATGAGTCACTGACAGACAGGCGGCAATAGCGCACTGCGCATGCGCAGCCCTGTGTATAATTGCGTCGGTAACGGTGTGTAGTGCAGTATGCATTTTAGTGCAGTGTGCATTTATTTGATGCTGCATGCAAAAGCCTCATGAAGACTTGCGCTTTATGCATCCCGGGATCCCGGGACAGAAACCCTAGTTCTCACTGCCCATGAATGTAATGATGAGAAAAAAGTTGGTATTGAGCCATGTTCTCATGAAGACGCTGATATCAGAATGATGCTACAAACTGCTTATGCAGCCAGACATGGACACATAAAGCTTCTCCTGAAGACAGTTGACATAAATGTTAGTAGTATGACCGCAAAAAGTTAGAGTGCAATGCAATTGCAAATGTTGCAATGAATGCCAGTGCCAACCCCAGTGCCAACCCCCCAGTGCCAAACCCAGGGTGCCCCCACCAAAAAGGGGAGGGGAACTCCCCAAGAAAGCAGGGGGGGAGTCCACCTGACCTCTTTGGGGGAGAAGGTGGGACGGCCTCACACCCCCCAAAGGGGTATACCTAACCTAAGAGAGAGAAGAGGAGGAGAGAGAGGAAGAGACCATCCAGCTTCCACGAGAGGCAAAAGCTCAATGACTGATCATGGTAGCAACACTTGACTTAGAACTCGAAATCCGCCAGTTGGCGTAGAAGCCAGTGCCTCCAGGCATTATCAGCCTGAACCCCCAAGCCTGAACCCCCAGCCTGAACCCCCAAGAAGCGCACACAAACGCACATAGATCTCCTATTATTACACACACAGAGCTATATATACTAATTATTTATTTATAGATGAGTTTCCAGAGAGAGAGAGATGGAGAGAGAGAGAGAGAGAGATATGCGTCTATTTACTTTTGTCATTCATCTCTTATACAAAATGTCTTCAAAAACAGCATTTCTTTTTATTCCAAGAAAGACAAAAAATACCCGAATTTTCATTCTGACGAAGGTCATACTTTTCACCCCACCCTAGACCTACAGTTATGCGTCTATTTACTTTTGTCATTCATTTCTTATACAAAATGTCTTCAAAAACAGCATTTCTTTTTATTTCAAGAGAGACAAAAAATACCCGAATATATACATTCTTTAATAACTACAGTAAAATTTTTATATAGATACGTATATATGAAGGATATATTAGCACCGGTAATAAAATGGCTATTTTTCATACGCCAATCTCTCGACACCACAAAATTTAAACCGACGAGAATTGTTCCCGAAATCCAAATTTATTTATGATTGTCACTAAACTCCTTCAGACTTCTTTTTCTGATTACCCACATTGATAGAGGTAAGGTAATAGCACAGATGTTTATCATACATCCGCTCCACAATTATTTTTTTAAACTTATTTTAGGGGTTGTAAAATCCTTCATATATATATATATATATATATATATGAAAATTATTTCAAGAAAGTAACACGTGAAAAATATTTATGGTGAATAAAACCACGAAGGAAAGGAAACACAAAAAGGTGCTCAAGCGCTTTCGTCTAATGACATCCTCAGGAACACTGAAGTACATAAAAGGTTACGGCCTATATATAGGTTACAGAAAGAAAAAAAAATAAATAAATAACATACATACACACAAACATATATATATATATATATATATATATATATATATATATACATACATATCTACACACATACATATATATATATATATATATATATTATATATATGCAATAAACGGAGAAGTAAAAATAAAAATTAAAAATTAAAGATTAGAGGATTAACAAAGAGGCATACAGATTTGTAAGGAAAAATATCGATTTTTAGCACAAGATCAAATGAATTAAAAATACAAATTTATACTGGAAATCTACCCGGGTTTTAACACTTTGCCTTTTAGAGTCAAGTTTCGATATATATAAAAATAAAATGAAGATTAAAAGTTAATAAAGTAGCGTACAAGTTTACCAAAGATTTAGCGTCCTACCCTTTTTATCTAAATTTGTTTTGAAGGAATTCAAAACAACAGGATCGAGTTGAAAAAGACCTTTGCTTATGTTGAAGTTATTTGAAAGTTGGATAATGGCAGACTCAAGAATATTTCTATTGACAATGTTGCTAGAATGAAATAAAACTGAAGCATTATTCCAATCAATACAGTGGGATAACTCTGACAAATGGACAAAAAGAGCACTGGACAACTCTCCTGTTCTAACGGAATATTGATGCTGTTTTATACGTGTGTGCAAATCCTTTCCCGTCTGTCCTATGTAAAAGGAATCACATTGTTTCCACCCAATTTTATAGATAACTTCAACATAAGCAATGGTCTTTTTCAACTCGATCCTGTTGTTTTGAATTCCTTCAAAACAAATTTAGATAAAAAGGGTAGGACGCTAAATCTTTGGTAAACTTGTACGCTACTTTATTAACTTTTAATCTTCATTTTATTTTTATATATATCGAAACTTGACTCTAAAAGGCAGTGTTAAAACCCGGGTAGATTTCCAGTATAAATTTGTATTTTTAATTCATTTGATCTTGTGCTAAAAATCGATATTTTTCCTTACAAATCTGTATGCCTCTTTGTTAATCCTCTAATCTTTAATTTTTAATTTTTATTTTTACTTCTCCGTTTATTGCATATATATAATATATATATATATATATATATATATATATATATATGTATGTGTGTAGATATGTATATATATATATATATATATATATATGTGTTTTGTGTATGTATGTTATTTATTTATTTTTTTCTTTCTGTAACCTATATATAGGCCGTAACCTCTTATGTACTTCAGTGTTCCTGAGGATGTCATTAGACGAAAGCGCTTGAGCACCTTTTTGTGTTTCCTTTTCTTCGTGGTTTTATTCATTATATATATATATATATATATATATATATATATGAAGGATATATTAGCACCGGTAATAAAATGGATATTTATCAGGCGCCAATCTCACGACATCATAAACTTTAAACCGAGGCGATCTACCCAGATTTCCAAATTTATTTTTAAAATTATTTTCAGTTTTAGGTGGTTGTAAAATCCTTCATATAAAGTCTTATTTTTCAAACAAAGCGTCTCTCTCTCTCTCTCTCTCTCTCTCTCTCTCTCTCTCTCTCTCTCTCTCGCTCTCTCTCTCTCCAGAAAAACAAGTTTTATTTTCCAAACAAAGTGTCTCTCTCTCTCTACGAATCATTTCTGGAAAAAATCTATTAGATGGGTAAGTTACACTTGACACGCCCCAGAATTCACGGCTCAGCCAATTACATCCCAGTGGGAGGGGCATGGAACGGCCCAGGTCCTCTGGTTGGTGGGTAGTGGCACTTACACATTATGTCTCACCCAAATTTCACCGTCGGCCAATAGGAAACTCGTGATTCGGCTATTGTGGATGTTTACAATTATGTTCGCGTATATAAAAGGGGGCATTTTCATACATTTCATACAACAGCTTTATTTATTAAACAAAAACCACAGGGATATTCCGCCATGAGCCAATCACAACAGCTTTACAGCTACCGGCAGTTGTTTGAAGATGGAGACCTCTATACAGGGGCTACACTCCACCTTTTCGGTGCGACTGACCGGAATGATCTTTCCACACAAAGCAATGCAGAAATTTGCGACGGATGCAAGAATCAGCCGTAGAACACGACATTGAAATGTAAATAATTAACTTAATTTGTGATTAGGGTTATGTATACATCGTTTCATTCAGAGCCAGTGTTAGTTAATTTATAAAAAGCCATAATAAATGCGTTTTGAAAAAATATTTTTATTTAAGCGGAAGGCTGAGCTATATATATATATATATATATATATATATATATATCGGTTCATTCAATGCAAGTGTTATAATTTATAATAAGCAGTAATAAAACGAAGTGAAAGGAAGGGTCGAGACCCGGTGCCGGCAGACGATTTGTAGCACATCCAGCTAATCTTCCTTCCTGATAACATCATTTAGACAGGGGATTTAATATACGATGAAGGTGTCCTTTGAAAGTGAAATTCTATTACACGCTTGTTTCTCATAACTTAAAAATTTATAGAAAGTTCTGCAGGTAGGGTTTTAGAATTGCCAAAACTTTAAAGAATTGCCTGCAGCCCCGGGTTCGAGACCCGGTGCTAGCAGATGATGCGTAGCACATCCCGCTAATCTTACTTTTGAGCTCTGTGAGGATAGCTGCTTTGTGATTATAATTTGCCCCGGGCGCCCTAATCGGCATTTTCTCTTATTGTAAATCTCTCGTTCCATATATATATATATATATATATATATATATATATATATATATATGGATGTATGTGTTAACAACCGGGCTCGTTACCCGGTGCTGGCAAATGATGCGTAGCACATCCAGCTAATCTTACTTTTGAGCCCTGTTAGAATATCTGCTTTGTGATTATAATTTGCCCCGGACGCCCTAATCGGCATTTTCTCTTATTATAACTCTTTCTTCCCATATATATATATATATATATGGATGTACAGTGCCCGCGAAAAGTATCCGATCACTCAAGAAAATACAATATTTTCCCTTGATATTCAGAGACACGTAATTCACTTTCTATTTGTTCTAGCGACATCTGGTAACTTTGAGGTTGCTCGCTGATATGAGAGCTATCCAACGCATTCTCAAATTAGTGTTCTGGTAGCCTACGTTGCGGGTGGCTGTGTCTCAAATTTGTCAGATTTCACTGTTTGTGTAAATTTCTTGATATTTTTTTTTTTTTTACAGAAAGTGGTGTAAATAAAATTTATATATAATGTGTGCTAAAAAACAACTTAAGAGTGATTGTCGAGGTGCTATTGTTGCTTTGCATGCATGTGGGAAATCACAGAGACAGATAGCTAAGGAATTAAACATATCCCAAAGTACCGTTAATTTATGGGTTTCACGGGCTAAGAACAATGGTGGCCTAACCACGCCAGTCCCTAAAAAACGATCTGGCAGACCGAGAAAAACAAATTCGCGAACAGACAAACTTATGAAACGTTTAGTATTGAAAAACCCAACAATAACTGCGAAAGAAATAAAATTTAATATGAATAATTTGTTATCTGGTGTTTCTGAACGAACTATCCAGCAGCGGCTCCAAAAAGAACTCGGATTACCATCTCGCCATGCTGCTAAGAAACCGTTCATTAATGAAAAAATGCGTAAAAAACGTGTCGCATTTTGTAAAAAATACATTCATTGGACTGTTGATGACTGGAAGAAGGTTTTATTTAGCGATGAGTCGACATTTTTGACATTCAGAAGTTGTCCAAAAAAGGTTCGCCGGCCTATTGGCTCAAATAGGATGGACCCTAAATACACCCTAAAGACAATGAAACACCCTCCAAGTGTGATGGTTTGGGGTTGTTTCGGTTACTATGGGCGTGGAAACTTATATTTTCTTCCGAAGAACACAACTATGAATGGTGCACGGTATTTAGCAATGCTACAGGATAAACTTCCAATGGCAATGGCAATCCAAAGGACAAAAACATACATGCATGATGGTGCACCATGTCACAGGGCCAAAATAGTGACAAAATGGATTACTGACAATAAATTTGATATTTTGGATTGGCCTGGTAATAGTCCAGATCTCAATCCGATAGAAAAGCTGTGGCTAATAAAAAAATAAGGTTGAATGCCACGACACTGGCTCAGTCGAAAAATTACAAGAGGCCATCAAAAAGGTATGGTGCAAGGAAATATCAGTGGAAGTTTGTCAAAACTTGATTAAATCCATGCCAAAACGTCTAGAACAAGTCATCCAAACCAAAGGACAGATGACAAAATACTAATATAAGGTTAGTATACATTTAAACATTGTTTTTTATGTAAAAAATACAAATTTCAAGGGTGATCGGATACTTTTCGCGGGCACTGTATGTGTTAATAACCCGGTCCCGGGTTCGATACTCGGTGCTGGCTGATGATGCGTAGTACACCCAGCTAATCTTCCTTTTGAGCTGTAAATTAGTGTACTTGTAACGCCTTGCAGCTCTCTCTCTCTTTTCATTATATATATATATATATATATTATGGTGGAGTGAAAATTGACCAAAAAAATTTTTTTTTCAGATATCGAATTGCAATACCTGCAAAAGTTGACAACGGGCTACTGTCAATGTTCACTCAAAATTTGATCTCTTGAATTAATTGTTCAGGGTCCCCAGCGAGGGCAAAAAATCGCTTCCTAATTTGAACATTTCTGGCAGCATTCCGCTACTTTGTATATATATATATATATATTATATATATATACAAACAAAGTACACAGAACTCACCACGTGGAGGTAGCTGCACATCGAGTTCCAGCCTAGCCCATCCCAACCACCCAACCTTATTATGGACTTTTGTCTAAGTCTTATTCCTTTTCCTGCTTATCGAACTATGTTGTGATTTAGTATTGAAAAATGTCATTATGTTTCTTGATTCCAATCTCACTCGAATGAATCCATCCCTTCGTTCTTTTCCACAAACTGTAGCTGCTTCTTCTGTTACTAGCTTAATACATCTTTCTAGGACCTGTGTGTGACATGGCATCCCAAGTATGCCTCCAAAATCTGACTGTTTGGAAGCGAGCTCTCTCAACTCCTTCTCCGTTAATTCCTGCAACAGCGGAGGACTTAATCACCCTTCTTCTTTCCAGTTAATATGAACAATGTATTTTTTTACTCCAAAGTTCAGCCTTGGTATTGTAAACTTTAGGATTTCCTTTTGTGTTTTGCTTCTTGCAAGCATAATTCTTCGAATTGCCAGCTTTCTGATGTGCTCCTGATCATCGGTGATCATGGAAAGCAATAGATTCTCTAGGTGAGCAAAATAAGCGTTACGTTGTATTGAAGAATCCACAACGTTTCTCAGCTTAAGTGGAAGGTATCTTGATCTTGAAATGGTTTTCCAGACATGTCTTCCTCCTTCTGTGTATGAAGATTTTGACTTAATGGTAAACCACATTGGAGCACAAACTTTCATTACAAATGTTGCTAATGAACGAAGGTTCTCTGATGGTTTATCTTTAGCAATGTATAAGCGTAGAATTCGATTTGCTGTAGTTATCCACCTTGCATGAGATAAAGTTCCTGGATTTTATGCAGACAAATCCTGAGAGCATTTACCTGAGCACAGAGCTTTACAGATTTCAAGCAAATACTTCTGGTCCGTACTTAAGTCTTCATTTGCTATGTATGGTATATCAGCTTCAGTTTTATCAAACCCTGCAACTGGAAGTTGTTCACAGTTTTTCAGTGCTTTGCCAATTGTTCCAGAGAAGGTATCAGGTCCTGTTGTGCTCCTATCAATGTGATATAACAAGTGGCGAAGTGGAAGTTCGTTAGCGTGCAATTGACATATTAGCCACTGCAAAGGTCTACCTAATGCCAATTCTAAGAGGCTAATAATTCCATTATGCCTTCCTGTGTTTACAGGAGTTCCATCACATCCAATAGCCACCAGTTCATCAATGTTTTGAACATTTTCTGATAAAAACTGAATTAACGAATCTTTAATACCATGAGCAGTACCAGAGACAGGTGCAATATGACCAACATAGGAAGACCCTGGTTCTCTTACTAAGGTTATGTGTTTTTCAATGACCGACTTGTAATAATATTTTTTGCCTTGCTTGATATGACATTTAGTTTTATCTTTTCTTCCATCAAAATATAGAGCTTTTAAGTGTTCCTCATTATCTTCTTGTTACATTTTACGCCGTATTTTCGTCTTTTTTCTTCTAATTTTACTCCTGTCAATTACGAGGGAGGTATCCTCATTTCATATTAGACCAACATCTTGCAAGGCAGCAGATGCCAAAGATGCACCTGCCCGGTCAGATATGCCGTATCTATCACAAACTTGTGCAACATTTCCTAAATTAACTCTCATTTGTTGATGCGAGTTAGACGGTCTAACATCATCAACAGCTCTTGTTTGGGTCGGGTTTGATTCTTTCCATGAGCAAGCTGAAATGTCACCCTCCGAATCAGAAGAATCAAGTCCAAGGCCTACAGCATCATCATTAGTTGAAATGTTTTTGCTAATTCGAGAAAGTTCCACTTCTCTTCGTTTCATATTCTTTTTAAGTTTTTCAGTTGTTATTTTATCTATGTTCCCAATTGTCATTTTTCTATCTCCTCTTTGATCAGTGAGAAATTTTTGCTCAATGCGAGGAACCTTTTTAGTTTTATCACAGAGTCATGAATCAAACTCACATTTGCAGCTAGCAATATCAAATAAATTTTTAGTTTTTTCTCTGAACAAATGTAATTTGTTTTGATGGGAGCGAATAAGCTGCAAAACTCTTTTGTGAGAAACTGTTGGAATTGAGGCCTTTACCCAAATATTTTCAATATCTAAAGCGACTCTTTCTGATACGTCAGAGACTGCAGGATCTTTGTTATTATTAGTGAACTTTATGTCAGCTCTTACCCAAAAATAATGTCTAAACATTTCTTCATAGGTTGGAAGACTATTGCTATTTAGTTTCTAGCAGCGCCAAAAACTGGGAATATACTACACTGCCTTGTCTTTACTTTTTATCTATTTCAATATGTCTGAAAAAATAGAATTAATATAATTAAATCAGAGAATTACAAGAATTAAATATTTATGCATGCAAAAACGCTCACATCCGGTCCAACTAATGCCAGGTCATCGAGGAACTAATGTAAGTTTTTTGTGTGGTTAAGAAAAAAAAACTGTATTTTTATTGAATTCATTAAATGGTAGAAAGCATGTTTTAGTACAATTCCGCTTACAGAACTAGCGTCCATTAAATAAGACTAACATTACTGGAGACATTTTACAGTTACAATTATATACACACACGTAAAACTTTACACAATATAGTTATAATTATATACACACACGTAAAACTTTACACAATATAGTTATAATTATACACACACACACGTAAAACTTTACACAATACAGCGAGTGCGCACAAATGGGTACCTTTTCTTTATCTGTCTGCACACCATTTCATCATTCATCTCAGTGTCGCACAAATCGAATAATTTTGAAAAATTTATAAATTCCCTCCCACGTGACATGTGCAGGAGAAATGAAAGACAGTACATGCCACAAGTATTACTAAAATAACCTTGGAAACGGTAAGGATTCCAGATAATTTCAGGGACATATAGCTGTTCAATAAATTGTACGACAACAGGGTCACTTCAGGGCTGAGTGCCGAGTGAATCAAAATAGTACATTCTTTCCCTATTTTTAAAATAGATTGCAAACCAATGAATCCCCTCACCCCGCCACAATGTCCGTATTGACGATAATACTACATCAATCTCTCGTAGTTGGCAATTTCAACGTTTCATTCTTCGCAAACACAACGATAAATTTGGAGCGTGTGACTCGGTCGCTTTTCATTACTCCCTGGAGTGTATTCGCGTCCATTTTAAAAGTCTATGACAACGTTCGTGAAACGGTCGAGCTCTATTAAAGCTTGTGATTCGAGGTATACTAATACACTAATAGGTGCGTCTATAGGGTCGGCGAATTCCAATCTGACTGAGTTGTTCCCACTTTGCTGTGGACTTAAGTGTGTATTTACACTAGCAGATAAGTCGCGGGTAATATCAAATAGGTAAAGGTTAAATTGATCGGCAAGTTCTTTCTGCGTTACGCCTATACCAAGCTCGTAACAGCCACCGGCAATATGGGCCAAATTACTATAGTTTTCGCACAGAGCGGGAACACAGCGTATGATGAGTAGTCCATCTGATGAGTAGCCCAATGTAACGCCATTTACGTATAGAGTTATATTTTTAAGGCCGAAATTCTCGATTTAAAGGCGCTTTTTTATATTTTACATTCGTCGAAGCGTGATCCTGCATTCCAATTAATATCCTTTTAGGTAGAACTCCCAGGGCCACGTTTTCTAGCTGCTTCGAAGCCAACCCGGTGGGCACCGTGTATAGTTTGATCTGTACTCTGTTAATTCGGTATTTTACTGTTGCGTGCATTAAATTTTTTTCAATTTCTACATATTTCGGCGAACTTAATTTCACTCGCCGTACAAGCAGATATGTTTCCATGATGTGAATCACAACGGGTTTGCGCCCTATTCTTGATCAGGTCCCAGATTTATGCAGATCTCAAGATTCGTGCGGTTGAGTTTTAACTTCATACACCCCATTCAAAAGCATTTTCTCCTGGAACGTGAAGTCTGTTTGAAAACGTCCAAAACACTCGTATATCTTCTTTTTAGAATTTTAAAATTTATCCTTTATACTACTTTCGTCTTTAATCTGATAATAACCCTCGGCAGTTAAAAAGGTATCCTTCGCTTCTTTTGAAAAGTTGTGGACATTTTCCAGAGAGGCTCGTAGGTGATAATAACCCGTTCCTGCCGAGATGTTGACCTGATTTAAATAAACCTCATACTGGCTGAATATGGAGTGTAGAAGGTTGGTTTCAGGGTATGCAGAGTAACTATCATCGCAGTTCGTTCCATCTTAATGGGCTATACGCAGTTTAGCGTACATGTGCATGCAACTTCGATCAAAACTGTATGGGCCTGAGCTGGGTATCACGAATTCTATAGGGGCACTAGGTGAACTAATTGTGTTTATTGTGTTAATCGTAATAAAGTCACTATGCTCAAGAGAAACCTGTGTAGGGGCCATATCAAAGAGGGACAGTTCCGATTTACAACATTGTGAGCTACATGGATGGATGAAGCGCGCCATGACGAGTCAGAAATAGTGCCATCTCTCTCGACAAGTAGTAATCAGCCTATGATTCATGAGAGCGGTGTCCTTAGCTTATATCAGTTAAAAAAATGATCAATCATGGGCTTCATTCGCTTAGAACACTTCTTTCTTGATGTCCTTTTACGTTTAGCGCCAGGTGTTGGTAACTCCCTCTTCCGGACAGCCCTCTTCTTCTTCTTTCCGCCACCACGCATTTTTCTCTTTGCATCTCTGATGATTTCGTTCCGTGTACGTTTGAAATGTTTTTTTAGAGCTTCTTTAGGTTTAGTTCCACCCATTATGTCTTCTACCGCGTTAAAACCTGATTGTAACGCCTTCCTCCGTAGGTATCTAGCCCCTCTTCAACAATGGGACAGCCGTGCGAAGTATGGTTCAAAAAATGGATGCAAGCCCACTCCCATGCTGATATCTCACCCATCAATAGACTATTAAAGGCCTTCGGGTCATTATACCTGAATGCGAAGAAAGTGTAGCTTCGCTGTTAAGCTCCCATCACCGAATGGGAAATTTTTTCCCTCAATCGTTCTTATATATATTGAGATATTGGTTAATAGATTATTCGCAACATTCACATAATGGGGCCTGTCATATGTAATGCTCAAACTCTTCCCACTATGGTTGAGAATGTGTGCAATGCGCAGCAAGCGCGCCTGGGTGAACCCAACAAATTGATGCCCCACGATATTGCTGTAAATATAGCACATGTCAGGGGATGGATAGCTTTCACCCAATTTCTCCAATTTCAACTGATACATGAAGCTGGACAAGTCATGTTTTGCCTCGTGAAAGGTGTCTCTTTGGCGGGCAGCACTATATCAACCCTCGGTCACAATTGTGAACAGCTCTTTATCTTTAATATTTCTACTAAGCATTGATTTTAACTTCAACGTGCGTGCAGGCGTGTCTATATTTATGACTTCAAAAAGTAAATCGTTTGTCAGGTAAGACTTTTCAAGGCTCTTGTTTAAACCCGTCACAATGTCCCCTGCTGTGTCATAATTACCGATTCCTAGTATTACATTTGTACTATAGTACTGTAGCCAACCGAACAGGACTGATCGCATGGTGTTGTCTAAGGTTATGCCTAAGCTGCCCAACCTTTTCACGCCATATGTAAACGCTTTTTTGAAGGATAAGGTAGAGGCATCAGGGTATCCGCGAGGAGTTGATAACGAAGATGAAAAATCGGCTTATATTCAGTGTTACCGTGCCCGTGAAGGTATACGGTTTAACCATTCCCAAACTGTTAAGAATCCTGGCAAGCGCTTTAGTGCAAAGTTGTGTCTAAACAGTCTTTGGGGAAAATTTGCACAGAATACTGGCAAAGGGAAAGTTCATTTGGCACAAAGTTATAGTGAAGTCTGGGATTATGCCAGCGCTCCCGATAAAGAGGTTATGGAGATCGTGAATGTAGGTAATGTTTACATAATAAAATACAACATCACCGAACTGGCCACAGATACCTCACGGGTTACAAACATACCTGTAGTCAGCTTCACAACGGCTACGCCCGCATCAAGATTTGGGACTACTGCACTCTATTGGGTGGGAGGCGCTGTACGCTGACACAGATAGCGTAATATTCACAGAGTGGGAGGGTGAATACATGCCTCCTATTGGGGAATTCCTCGGAGAGTTGGCTGACGAGATTAAGGATGAGTATGGTGATGGTGCATATGCTGAATCCTTTATATCAACAGGGCCAAAAACTTATCGGGTACGGGTGAGGGTGGGGGAGGATATGAAATATATCGTGAATGCTAATGGTATCACTCTTAAGCATGCGAACCGACGTGTCGTTAACTTTGACTCGTTGCAGGATCTAGTGTGCTTGGAAAATTAGGGCGACCAGCTACCCAAACTGACTGTGGGGACCCACAATTTTCGGGTGCAGAAACTGGGGGGCGTGAAGGAACTTAGGGGTACGAAGGTATGCCGTAACACCTATAGGGAACGTTACCAGGTGTCTGGTACCTATGATACCGTACCCTTTAGATACCTTTACCTTTGATTGTTTGTATATATATATATATACAGTACTGGCCAAATTATTAGGAATTTTTAAAAAATTTCATTTTTTGGTATAAAATGTTAAATTAAACCAATTTTAAACGTTGAAAAGTTATTTATTTCTACACAAGAATACATGGTCATTATTTAGCAATAGTTTAGTACTTAGTTTGACCCCCCTTAGCTGCCTTAAGGGCTGCGACACGCTTCGGCATGCCATGAATCAATTTTTTGCATAATTCCTTAATACGTGTAGAGTGAAACCAGACTTGAATAAGTCGCTCTATGAGTTGGTGTTTTGTTGTTATCGGCGTTTCATGGATTACGTCCTTTAAAATACACCATAAACTTTCGATTGGGTTCATGTCTGGAGAATTTCCAGCCCATGGGAGCAACCGAACACTATTTTCATGACACCATTTTTTAACAGACTTTGCCGTGTGGCATGGAGCTGAGTCTTGTTGAAAAATCCAACGTCTATTACCATACCATTCCCTTATTTGAGGCAGTAGACGTCTTCTTAGTACTTCTATATACTTGACTTGGTTCATATTCCCCTCAACAATGCTCAAACGACTAGTTCCATGCACAGAAATTGCTCCCCAAACCATGATCTTTTGTGGAAATTTCACCGTTTTCATCAGACACTCAGGCAAAAATTCTTCTCCAGGCCTCCTTCTTACACTTTGAACACGATCGTCAAGCACGGCAATCGTTGACTCATCGGAGAACACCACCTGCAATCAAAGAAAGCCCTGTGAAAGAGTCAGTGCATAGCGTATGAAGTACAGCTAAAACGAAGTACAGTATGACTTGCTGCTTTACAGATATTTTACTGCAGTTTTATCACGTACTGTAAATACACTTCTATGCATACTGTATTTACTGTATTAACATTCTATTTAATGTTAAATATTATTCTTACCTGTTCCCAATCCTCACTAGTCCAGTTAATGTGTTCCTTTGCCCATGCAAAACGTGCCTTCTTCATAGCCTCAGTGAGCCTGGGCTTCTTCCTTGGGCGGTAGGCTTTGAAGCCGGCAGTTAGAAGCCTCCTGTTGACTGTTCTACGACTAATATTGATGCCATCAGCCGCTAGACTACTGGAAATGTTTTTGCAAGTAGCTCTTCTATTTCTAAGAGACAAAATTGCAATCTGTCTATCAGTTCTTGGAGTCGTTACCCTTTTTCTGCCGCATCTTCCAACCCTTTTGGGGCCTACATTTTCTCCAAATACCATTTTTTTCTTAATACGAAGTACTGACTGTGGTGAAACATGGAGTTTGGCAGCGATTTCCTTTTGTTTAAATGTAGAAGAAGTTAATAAAACCTGTATTTGCCCAATTTTCCGTGGACTCAAGTCATTCTTTCGCCCCATTTTCAAATTCACTTAAAAACTGTAACAAATAATTGCCGAAATTGGGTAAATACACTATTTAAATTAAACGGTAGTTACAATGACACGTAAAAGAAAGAGAAACACACCCGCATCGCACGACAACCAAACGACAACTGACGAACAAACACGCTTCGTTCGACTAAAGAATTATGCAAAAAATTGATTCATGGCATGCCGAAGCGTGTCGCAGCCATTATGGCAGCTAAGGTGGGTCAAACTAAGTACTAAACTATTGCTAAATAATGACCATGTATTCTTGTGTAGAAATAAATAACTTTTCAACGTTTAAAATTGGTTTAATTTAACATTTTATACCAAAAAATGAAATTTTAACAAAATTCCTAATAATTTGGCCAGTACTGTGTGTGTGTGTGTGTGTGTGTGTGTGTGTATTGTCAACGATATGTTTATTAATTACGTATATTTGTTTCAATTAGGGTTTCATTTTCTACTTTGTGTGCGTGCGTATGTACAATCCTAAGCTCTACCCAGTGTAAGCTCGGTCACGTGACTCCTTCTATTACCTGGGCATATCTCTACCCCTGCGTGCTCAGTTGACCTCTGCAAACCCTGGAGCTCAGACGTGTAATCTCTCACGTAGACGAAAAAATAGTGATTGCTACTTTTGATATTGAGTGTTCGACGTTTATGAAGTGGTATTCGGTAAAGTCGGAAGATGTGGTGAATATTGAAAGACGACCTACCCAACCCTCCTTTGAGACTTTTAAGGCTACATTGAATCGCGCGAAGGAACAAGATATTCAAATACTCTATGGATATTCTGGCGAGAGTATTGCCCGATTTCGCGGCACAAACGACGTAATGGACTACGATGTAGGGCTAAACTGTATAAAAGCGCACATATACCGTGAAGTAAAAGAAACAACGCGTGCAGAAGAGAAGCAATGGATATGGATAATGAGTCTTGTTGATGAGTGGTGTGACAGGCGGTATTATTTCATGCTGCATCATACCGAGTACGCGTACCCTCCGGCTGAGAATGTAAATCCTGTCATCATGGACAAGCTAAAGTATTTTTACCACTACATTAATATATATATATCATGATGAGGTTTGCAGTGAGGTTGTAGCTAAACGCCTGTGTAAGTTTCTGATAGAGTTTAGAGACGAATATCGATTGTTAAACAAAAAAAATAAATACGGTCACATGTTTCTCTCAAATAGTACACCAGATTGTTAATGTGTGGAGAACGTCTCGTGCGCCTAAAACATTAAAATTGAAATTATCCCATGTGTCGGAAAATTGCCCGGTATAATAGTTACAAGTACTCGTGTGATTCATGCTAGAACAAATCCGTACACGCTCCAACAGCTTATGGTGTGATTCACTCCCCCGCCGAGCCGATCCGCCACCCGTGGCTCATAGTTATCTCAGAGTTTGAACCGACTGGACGTGCCCTCCTCGAATACGATGGAACTTCCTTTGAGAAGCATTCTCAATGCCGCGTACGATGTGTCCGTGACGAAGTCATTGCGCGTGTTCGGGCGTAAAACCGCTACCATTAACTATGTACTTGAAACGACTTGTAGACAAGCAAACTCTTGTAAACTTAATATTATTTATTTAAGTGTTGAGGAGATGAATAGAGACTTAGTGATAGTTGAAATGTGGGATGAGGACCTTTATAAAATACCTGCAGGTGTAGGTACAAACAGAGAACAGATTAGTGATGCCCCCTCATATGCCGTTGTTTTTACGTTGTGTATAAATAACGATGAGCCATGCATTGATATACGACTGATGTGGAAGAATGCATCTGATAATAACGTTCTTGTCCCTATGCGAAACCGATTCATCTTTGACAGAATGTTTGAAATCGTCGGATTCCGCAAGCTGAAGCCTATATTAGACGCGCGTGTTACGGATATGATTTATTTTGACACGGTTCTTCTGCTCGACGGGTTTCTCGAATATACGAATGGACAGGTCGAGAATGGTCTAGAGCTGGATGCTTATTTAAAAGGTTTAGACTCTTCGTAATATCATGAACTTTGGTACAAAGGACTTGAGCGGTACAGGGCAGAGCTCGGCTACACTGTTCACCCTGAAGAATTGTACCTCCATATAATGAGCAGCTGTCGTTACGACTTAGAAGATTATTTAAATTGCCGCTATGCGTTGTGAAGTACAGTTCATGCTTGAAAAGCTCGGGTCGGTAAGAAAAAACCCTCGATTGGAAAAGAGTGTCTATAAACTTGTATTTAATAATGATGTGGTGGCTAACGATACCCTTTTCGTGTGTGCTTTTGAATGTATTCTATCCGTATTTAAAGATAACTTGTCAACCGAATATAAAGTGGGCACAAAAATAGTATTGAACGATATGAAGGCCATTTACATCGAGTATAGGTGCCCGCACACCTTGAGCGTTGAAATAATGTTAAATCTTATTTACTGCGTAGTGAAAAGCAATAATGATGTAACTGTAGACTCGATTACATGCGAGCTTAGTGTTTTTGTTAAGTGCAGTAGAATGAATGTATTTTGATGTATATTTATTTTCAATATATTTAATTATTTAATATAATTGTGTATATACTGTATATATTTTTTCCTGTACTATGTTGATGATTATACTCCATCGTTTTGTATATCATTATTTTTTATTTTCGATATATTTAATTATTTAATATGACTATATATATATATATATAACGTAAAGAACGACGCTTGTATAGGAGAACATTCCGCGCAAGATGAGGAGGGAGAACGAACAAATGAAAAAATGAGGTAACCACCCGGGAATCGAACCCGAAATCTTCCGATTGCCGGTCAGATATCATATCTGACCGGCAATCGGAAGATCCCGGGTTCGATTCCCGGGTGGTTACCTCATTTTTTCATTTGTTCGTTCTCCCTCCTCATCTTGCGCGGAATGTTCTCCTATACAAGCGTCGTTCTTTACGTTAATTATACTGCGTGTTCTTTGCAGTTGAAATGTGTGTGTATATATAATATATATATATATATCTCCTGTACTGTTATATTGATGGTTATACTCCATCGTTTTGTATTATATTATTTTTCATTTTTTGATTATATAGATATTCCTTCGTTCGTATTTCTTATGTACTATTATTTTTTATTTTATTTTTTTGATCATATATATTCCATCGTTTGTGTAGGATTGTATATTTATTTTCTCTATATTTCGTGAAATTGATTCCAATAATTCGTCTAAGTAAACAGAACGATATAATCGTGTTTTATTTAATTCTTTTGGTTGTATATATAAACGGTATTATCATTTAATTATATGTATACCAAATGGCTGGTTAGGCCTTCTAAACCTACTGACGGATTTCTAAGCCAACTGTCAAGAATATCTGAATAGAGCAATCTGCCAGCTAAAAAGTTAATTAATATATACACCTGCATTCTAGTTCTTCTACGACAACTGGCGGGTTAAGCCAACTGGCGGATAGTGCCAACTGGCGGAAAGCCAACTGTCAATAATATATGCTTTAATTAAATAAATAGCGCAATCTGGCAACTCAACCCTAATAATGTACACCTGAAGAAGCCATTTACGCCTTCTAAGTTAGATTAAGCCTTCTAAGCCAACTGGCTGGTTAGGACCTTATAAGACAGCTGGCGCTCGGATGAACTTTCATTATGCCTCTGGCAGGAGCCAAGCGAACACCCCTCTCTCCTTTTTAACTTAAGGCTTAAGTTAGGTTTCCCTTTGGGGGAGTGAGGCCGTTCCACTTTCTTCCCAAAGACCCTCCTCCTTTCTCTCCCTCTCTTAGGTTAGGTGTACCCCTTTGGGGGTGAGACCTCCCCACCTTCTCCCCGAAAGAGGTTAGAGGAACTTCCCCAGCAAGCTGGGAGAGTTCCCCTTCATTGCAGCTTGGGGATAACCTCTCCCCTTTTTGCATACCCCCTGTGTTGCATAACGTCTTGCAACATCCCCCATCCCCCCTTTGAAACATTGATTAACATTTGCAAATGCATTGCACTCTAACCTTTTGCGGTTATACTACTAATGATGTAGTGCTTGCAGAGCTAAAGTGCATTGCCTTCAAGTATCTGCACTCTAAGTTGCATTTGGAGTTGGCCTCATCCCTACTCATACGATTGCTTTAAGCATTGACCCTAAGAAGGCACTTACATTGCCCTTTTTCCATGCACTAACTGGGTGTAACACAACATCCGCATTTGCAAGGAAAGGTAAAATTCAGCATGGGACCTCTGGAGAGTATTCAATAATGTGACACTTGTATTTGCTCACATTTCCACATGCCAGCATGACCTCACAGATGACATGTATCAAATGATAGAGCACTTTGCAGTTCTGTTCTACTCTAGGACATCTGAAGAAATTACAGTTAACAAAGCAAGGCAGAGAATGCTTGCCAAAGGCACTAAAGGCATTGAAAATATCCCTCCGACCAAGAGCTTTGAAACAGCACCTCAAAAGGCTTGCATACCAAGCTGGTTTCATATGGAGTCAAACACTGCTTCCTCAACCAAAGCCACCATCCCCAACTAACTGGGGATGGGAAAAAAATGAGCATGGGTGGACCCCAAAATGGACACACCTTCCTGAGGCTTGCAAGGCCTGTACTGAACTCATTCACTGTGGGTGCAAGAAAGCGTGTAGGGGACTGTACAAATGTGCCACAGCCAACCTTTCTTGCACAGCCTTTTATATTTGCTTTGGACAGTGCAGTGGACAAGAGCTTAGTGCATGGTGTTAATCATAAAGTATATTATGACTGAAATTTGTTTGTTGTGTTAAACATACTATTTTATGACTGAAATGTGCATATTGTATTCTAAATTTTAAATACCAACTTGAAGACAATGCTGCTTTGGAATAAATTTATGTATCAATTTGGTTTGACATGCTTTCACATGCTTTGACAAACTTTTGACTATGTATACTCTTAATGTCAAATAGACTATAGGGTGATTTGGTACCAATTATAAATAAACTTACTTTGAACATGAAATTCCCAACTCACGCCTGATTTTTTTTTATTTTGTGTAAATTGGTTGTCCTCTTAATGTTAAGAGTCCCACCTCTAAACCTTGGGATTTTTCCTACCACCCATCCTTATATGAGAAAGTATACATCAAATTATATCTGTGCCTAATTTGGTGCTTTTATAAAAAAGTGAACGATTTCACCAAAATTTGGAGCTTACGCGCTGGACTATTTAGGTTGCACATTTAATTAACTTTTCCAGACATGTCAACTCTCAAGGATTTTCCGTGAGACTCACAGATTTTAAGTTTTAAACTCCCTTATGTGGGATATGTTTCCAATTATCAAAATCAGGCACAGCAAAATCAGGCAAAATCTCACGGATTTTCATACTTCAAGGTCGCTCGTTTAAATTTATGAATATATTCTTCAAATTATCCCACATGCTAAGAACACTATCTACCGCTAACAATTCATCCCAGCCTATTAAAATTAATGAAACTAAAGTCACAGAAATTTGCTCTCTGAAAATCAGGCACCATGAAGCAATTTAACTCTCAACAAGTTTCAACATTAACCGAAAAACATATCATGCTATGATCACAGTTGCAAAAACTTTCTCCGACGACTACATTCTGAAGTAAATTATCATTTATTGTTAAAACTAGTAAGTGTAAAACATTCTCATCGCGCGTCGGCTCCAACACCTTTTGAAAAAGAAAATTATTATGTAGAAAATTCACCTATAAAGTTCATATTTGCACTTTTAATCCACGATTTAGTTATTGCCATAATGTCGTAATTTTCGACATGAACTGAAGCTTTAAATTCGTTAAATTTATTTCTTACGCTCCTCGCATTAAAAAAATACTTTTAAACTATTTAATTTTGCTTATATTTTAAGTAAACCTTACTTACTCTTTGCTCAACCAATCTCCCGAGTCGCGACGCACATCGTTTCTAATTTAGTACTGACGTAAACTGTTTTACTAAACAATCTAGGGATCAGTGAAAGAAAGCCACCCCCAAACGGGGCGGGGGTGGCTTTCTTTCATTGACACAATTCAGGGGTGGCTTTCTTTCATTGACACAATTCAGGGGTGGTTTTCTTTCATTGATTTGTAAGTTATTTAGGTAGGTAGGTTATTTAGGTTAGGTTAGGTTAAGTTGTGATATTTTAGTTAGTTTAAATGAAAATATCATGACTTAACCTAACCAATCATCAAGGGCTCAAGGGCATACAGTAATAAATAATAACAATTCCTCATGAAGGTGTTTTTAATTACATTCTTTACTTTAGTGATTTCCGGGGGTGGCATTGTTTACTTGATCATTTTTTAGGGTGGCATTCTTTACAAGAAACTTTTGGGGGTGGCTTTCTTTCATTGATCCCAACCTAGCACTTTTATAAATTCCCTGAAGGACCCCAGAAATCAGCACATTATTCGACTTATCTTTCAAAGATTTGATGAAACTTCGATATTTAGATAACAAATCTTCTATCCAACTATTGAAATTGTACAAGTTTTTTCCTCCAACGTGAGAAATTAACAGCGAATTTGCAGTTTCTAACTTTAAATTCTTTACTTCCTTTCAATTCTTTCTATTTTAGCGCCAGTAGTATGATTGCAAAAAAAGGAGAGTGCAATTGCATTGCAATGTTGATAAATTGAGTCATAGTGCCAACCCCCCCGCGTCAGGGTGCCAAAAAAATAAAGAAAAAACGTGGGCAAGGTGGAATCCCCCCAGCTGCCACAAGCTGGGGGAATCCCACCCAAACAGGAGGAGTGGAGGTTGATCTCCCTCCAAAAGGGTTTCCCTAGCTTAGGACGGTAAGAGAGAGAGAGGAGAGAGAGGGTATCCTTTAGTCTGGATCGCCAGACGTATAATGAGAGTTCAAGGTATCATCATCTGGATTAGAACTCGAAATCCCCCAGTTGGCATAGAAGACATTTGGCATAGAGTATATATATATATATATATATATATATATAATATATATATATATATATATATATATATATATATATATAACTTTTGAGCAGCCATTTCAATTAAAAACACAGACACACACTTCCCGACTATATATATATACACACGCTCATAGTTCTCCTATTATTAACTTACACACACACACTATATCTATATATATATATATGTGTGTGTGTGTGTGTACATATACATATATATATATATATATATATATATATATATATATATATATATATATTAATGATGATCGCTACACAAAGACAAAATATCCTTCACAAATTTTACTGCTGAGATGTTTGAACTGTTGAGTAGAAAAAGGGTTATTCTTCAATAGACGTAATTTATCAGTATTATTATACTTAAGCATATCCACAAGGAAATAATTATTCCATGGCCTTCGTGTAGTCAGAAGTACACCTCGTCAGGGATTGAAGGCGAGATGACAAAAATATATGCCTATCAGCCTCCAGAGTTAAACAAAACCCGTGAGGTATATACATATATATTAACGGGACCTACACATATTGAAACATTGAATTGAATAACCGTTATTAATAATAAAATAAATACAATCGTTTTGCAATGACTTGAACAATTCACGACTATTTATATTATTTAATTTGACCATTTAGACTTTACTGGGCTCTTATTAAAAATAAACAATAAGTTGTTATTAATAAATAAAGACAAAATAAGTATTGTAAACAAGTAAATGAGTATTGTTAATAGTTAAAGTATATATTAAATTGTCAATGCTGGCATGACAAATGTACCATTCAAGGCATTATACCATGCAAAGAAACCAATATTTTACATGAGAGACAAGAACCGAACAATCCCAAGAAATGTGTTTTTGATTACACACGAGAAATTAATAAACAATAATAATGGATATTAATCCTTATGAGATGTTGAGTAAGGGAAGAATCTTTTCACACAGCGTTTCGGCGCGTTCTGCCTGCTAGAGAAACAAACAAACACTCCCTGATGGGATTTTGAGTAGGAAAAAGAGCCGTGGCACTTAAACATACCCATAAGGAAAAATGATACCTTTCGTTTATTCAGAAGTACATCTCGTCAGGGAATGAAAGCGAGATGCCAAAAATATGTACAGCGGGACAGAATAGCAGAGGATTAACAATTAGAGGCAAAAGGTATTTTAACACGATATTGTTCATTTTATACATTCCCGCACTGTTAATGAAAGGATAAATGTACGATTACACCGTACTGTGCTTTAAACGAGTGTTTTAGAACTAACCCACATGATATAATATATATATATATATATATATATATATATATAGTTTTCCCCAACTAATTAAATATAAATTAACTTTGTTTCTTTTGAACTTATAGCGAAATGTGGATAATCCTCATTAAGACAGGTATGGTATTCATAATGACCTTTTGAGGAGTTAAGTTATCTCCCCACAAAATGGTTTCCCTTCATATATGAACGAAAAAAATACCCTCTTCTCTCTCTCTCTCCACATATATATATATATAAATAAAAATGTTAACTTAAATCATGAAATATATAGAAAATAAATATACAGAAAAAATAAATATATAAGCATAAACAAAATGGAATGAAAATTAAAATACTTATAGGTTCTAGGTATATAAAATCCTCATTATTATTATTACAATATCTACTCGTGACGTCAGACGTTGGCACGAAATGAATTATTCATTTTTAATCCAGCCAAAAATTTTTAATTTTATTTAGTATACCATTCCATTACACCGAACAATCCCAATAATAATAGTGCAAGATTTCCTCATAGGAAAACACCCAGCCTTGTGAAATAATGTTTATTCTATTCGCAATTATGGTAATCACCAAATCTGGCAACTTCATCGCCTCATTATTATATAATTCACTACTATGAAGGAAAGCCGTCTTAAAATGTAATACGGCTTTGAGGTTTTTATACATTTTTTAAATTTTTCATCTTCTACACTAACATACATATATAAAATTGCAAATGTCTTAAACATTAATGAATTAGGATATGTGTACTGCATTACACATTATATAAATATATAGTATATATTACTCGATGAAACAAATCGAAGTCAAGAACCTCTCTAACCCATTTCTGTTTTCTTTGCAATTTCTTCGTTGATGTCAGACGAATTTATTCAATCTTAGAATAGAGGATTACATAGAAGGAGGTTAATTAACATTATGATGAGATTAGTGGTGACCCTTTTCATCACATGCACATATCAGACTAAGGAATAGCAAGAATATTCCATTAATGCTGACGAGTAACGAAAGAAACGTCATATCTCATCTTATACGAATGTTGTCTCAATAAGAATCAGGGGGTCCCTACTTGCTAACAAGCAAAAGTGAATGCGGCCCGTTGTGCTAACGCCCAGAATATTATTTACCAGAATCAACAGGAGTCGAACCCCCGACCACAAAACCTTCATAGGAAAACAGTGTTACCAGATATCATTATTGAAAGTATGGTACCACATAGAATATTATTTATCAAAATCAGTGAGAGTCGAACCCCGACCACAAAGTCTTCATAGGAAACGGTGTTACCAGATATCATGTATGTATATTATCAACAATTATTATTAAAACTATTTATACTTTTCCCAATTAATGCCATATAAATTCAAATATTTATTTTACGACCCTCTCAACGAAATTCTTTTATGATAGATTAACACAGTACGCGAACCAGCGCGACTTACTGACGTGGAAAATCCGCATCGGTTAAGCTTCGCATATGAACGGTAAATAACCTTCCCCTCCCCACCAATATTATCTAAACGGTGCGCCTGTTCCACAAATTTTTCTGATAATTTGTGATATCTGTTGGACGCATACGAGTCCAAAATTTTACTGGGTAAGCCCCGCATGTGAACGATAAAATATTTTCTTCCCTCTCTCTCTCTCTCTCTCTCTCTCTCTCTCTCTCTCTCTCTCTCTATATATATAATATATATATATATATATATATATATATATATATATGATACACACAGACCGTGCATGGAACAAGGAACTCTTCTAGGAAAACTAAATCCACTATAGTCCGAATAAGTAATGGTAAATGACAAATACTATAGTTTTTCTTTTTCATGTTGCTAGCCCGACGTGGGCAACGGGTCACTCGCAAAGAGGTCCCAAAAATATAGCTTCCCTCACCAGCTATCTGCAAAGCAGATAAGATCCAGCTTTGGGACAGGATCTAGAGTTTAAAGCAGCCTAGCCCAGCTACATTTAGAACCTCAATATAAGCAAAAGACTCACTGCCTTCACGTCAGATTAAATACATCAAAGAAAGAACGGACATGTTATGTGCCCTGAAAAGTGGACGCTCAATTCTGCCAGTTGTGGTTTAAGTTTTGGTTTTTGGCTAAAAATATAATAGTTACCCACTTTTTCTTTGATGTATTCACTCTGACATGAAGGCAGCGAGTCTTTTGCTTATATTGAGGTTCTAAATGTAGCTGGGCTAGGCTGCTTTAAGCCCTAGATAGTGTGTATCATAAAGAACCCTCAGGGAACCATTCTGAGTTCATTCCCATATATATATATATATATATATATATATATATATATATATATATATATATATACACATTATATTAAAACTAGATCGAAAGCACTATTAAACCTTTGTATTTTTCCGGTTTATTGAAATGTTGTATGAATTTGAACACATATTTGAGTAAAATATTGTTGTGTAATATGTCGATATAATAAAACGCCAAGAAATTTTACTATATTATTTATTGATAGCTTCTGATGTTAACTGGTGTAATCCATTATTTGGTCCTCTTCGTCGAATGTTGTACTATTACTTGCTTCAACTGTTTCGGTTTCTTCCAGTTGAGTCGTGAAAATTCTCCTGTAGTAATCAATGCTTACAATCTTTTCTTCGGGATAATTACTAAACATCCAAACATTATAGGCACTATACAAACTCTTCACTGAATTAATAGGACCTGAAGCTAAGAATACTCTATTAGGAGAATGGGCTCGTGAGTAATGACTCGTAAAAGTAGGTAACATTTCAATGTGTTCCTTTACTCTTTCAAGCCTCACTTCATCAATTCTATTTGTTGGTATATTCTTTCCTCTTAAATCCTTCTCAAGAACACCTAGTTCACTTTGTTTTCTTACAGCATTCCGTACGCGTTTTTCTGTGAGACCATGAATATTAAGAAATGCTTTTATACAGATTTGATGCACCACACCGTCAGACATTACTGTATACTTAAAAGTAATGTTTCTTCGACTTACATCTTGTTTGGTGTATCTTCGTTTAACAGTACCTCTAGAAACAAATCGCTGTATGTAGCCATTCTGTTCATCAAAACAATCAATCTGCCAAAAAGCATCAAATATTTTTGAAACTCCTTGCAAATTCCCAACTTTAGCGAAACACAAATCTTTGCAAGTACAGGGTGGTCCTATAACACGTTTACTAACAATTTTGTTCGTATAACAGCTTCTATACACCTGTCCAGAATTTCTCTTACACTTCATTTTCTGTCTTTTCCAATTTTGTATGTTCTTAGTTCTCTTTCGGCCAACCATAGTAGAAGGGCAATTTTCAATTCCATTTTGAACCATTACAGATTCATTTTCAGACATAATACAAATGAAACTTCACAACAAATTCGCTGACACAACAAACATCGCACACCGAATAAACTATAGATAATGAGGTGGCTATTCGTCTCTACACCACCTGAACTCCTCGATGAACCT